>AP027112.1:16986537-17586537 GCA_028142955.1 Pinctada fucata | reverse complement strand
ATTGAAAATCGTTGGGATAAAAAGAGACATTCATGAATTTAAAAAGAAAGACAAGATTGAAATACACAATAAAGATAAATGATAAATGTTAATATGAATTAAAGAGAGGGATATCGGACCATATAAAATCTTAGCATCCTATTTCCATCTTTTGCACCTCGACTGTTAAAACATCCAATATTTGAAAAGAATTTCAAGAATAGATGTTCGGACTTCCATCTATCTAATTTTCGGAATTATTTAAACAATTGTCCCGTTGAAATAAATAAATAAATAAATAAATAAATAAAAAATCTTGAGATATATATGAGAAATATTGAATAATGATCCACTGCTCCATCTTATATGATTATGATCGATATATAAATGGTTTGCAATTCCTTCTTGCTTTTTTCAACTAAAAGACAAATGTAACATGTAAGTATTTACAAAAAATAAAAAAAAAAAAAAAATGGTTTAGATGTATCAAAAACTGAAATATGAAATGGATAGATCACATGCAGTGGCTTTCTCTCCTTTGCGGATCATTGGTTCAGCCGCGGCGCCTGGGTGAAAAATCTACCTGGACAGCCGACAAAAATCAAGGTAAATGGCAGGTGTCAGATCATTGTCTTGTGTATATACACTGTATAGGTTGTACTTGACAAATTGGTGAATGATTTAAGATGTTCACATTCACGACTTTAAAAATTAAATCAACCCACAGAGAGACTAAATGCTATTTATACATACCGGTGATTAACAGAGAAAAATCAAATTAAAAAAAAAAATATCACAAGCAATAAAAACGATAGATTAATATTGTAACAACTTTGAAGTTATCTTAATTTAATTATATCTGTCGATAAACTGTACCGATAAAGATTATTAACGTGAACAGCAGTGGACATTGCTATACATATATATAAGAGAACCACTTTTTGCCAACCAATTTTCATGCGCATGCGCAGTGTGACGTCACTTTTTCGTCACTCGAACATCCCTATTTCAGCACTGTTGAATTTCAACAGTGTAACATAATTTGACAAAAGTACTGGTTGTTTTCAAAGTTCATACCATCGGTATCAAGCAAACTTTTGGGGATACGAGGTGGTTCTTGCTTCTTTGCCTTTCTTCCTGGTCCTGATTTTGTCTGATTTAGAGGATCTCTACGTCGTCCCATTCTGTAAGAAGTGCAACTTTAGCTTCTTGCACGTGTGATTGTTTGCCGTCAACTGGTCTGGCGGATGTCGTAAAATAAAGATTAATACTTTTCTTCGTCTACTTCGTTCTGTAGACGTGTCGTCTTAATACCAAGAAATGCGTGGTGCATGTTGAAGTAAAACAGGATTTACTTTTTGAGTGAGTGAGTGAGTGAGTGAGTGAGTGAGTGAGTGAGTGAGTGAGTGAGTGAGTGAGTGGCATGTGCCCCCCCCCGGCAGTGCCCAACGACGGGGCACTTATGACATGCTTTTGGAAGCATTAAAGTACTGTTTCCTTGAAAAAAAAATCTATGAAATTAGTCAGAAGTAGCCTAAAACACCACAGAAACCACCGATTAAATAAGTTTTCCAAAATTTTCTCGGAGATAGATTACAAACTCGGGAGGGATGCATCGCTGCCATGTCCATCGTCTGTACGTGGACATAAACGTTTCGGAAACAATCTACATTGAAGCACGTTCATATAAGATTTTCTTCATCTGAGGGATGAATCGGGAATAACAGTCCTATGCAAGTCATAAAACACAAATATTTCTTTACCAAATCTTCGATATAAGCATCTATAAGATTGACAATCTTTTTACTTTTTAGATCGTTTTAAATTTGAGGTCATGATCAGTCTGTTTAAAATGATAATTTCAAATTGTTTTGGACTGGCTACTTCAAAGAATTTTGCAAAGAATAAAAAAAATGCATGTTTTTCTTTACTTTTAGAATCGATTTGCCAATAAATAATTATACCTTTCTATCTGGATGATGCAGGGCATGGGTGCCCCATGATCCCTTGTTTCAATGTCAAGGCAATTCATCATTTACTTATTTTCTTTACCTTACAAAAATTAACAAACAAGCGTGGATCTAGAGTGGAGGTTAGGGGGGGGGAGGTCCCGCCTGGAAATTGCAAAAATAAAATGCTGTTTTATCCTAGCTTTTACGTGAATTTATTTCAATTTATTTACGGCTGGAACCCCCCCCCCCCCCCCCCAGGGCTGACATCCGTGCACTTTTAAAACTTTTTCTTTATCCGCCCTTTCTTTAGAAAATCCGCAACATGTTGACTTCTGCATGCCGTGCAAAAACAATACAGCATCAGAAAATGTCGATTTTATTTTAAATATAAGAATTCTCGTTACTGACACTGATCGTCGACTGAATCATGCGCAGCTAATCCCTTCTAAATTCAGTTCAAATATTTACGCTTCAGATGCCACCAAATTGCTTCATTTTTCGGAATTTTCTCGGGGGAGGCCCCCCCCCGAACCCCCTCCAATGGGAGAGGGAAAACCCCTTCCCATACCCTCCCCCACTCGGCCCTACGGGCATCGCAAGTGATTCCCATCAAAAAGTGTATGTGCCCCCCCCCCCCCTCCCCCGGCAGTTGGAGTTCTGGATCCGCCCCTGTATAGATTTTGATATCCCAAATAATCTAATCAATTTCAAGTACAAATTCTGTGTAAATGTCAGAAAATGAAAGAATCAATATAAATCTTACTAAGATATCGTAAAAATTCAGATTCTACTTACTATTACACTATATGAATATAACCATTAGAACACTTTATTACGAAAATTCCGGGAAAATTAAACCTATGTACACACAAAACTCAATATTCTGAGTGATTCCTCACAACAATTTCTTTAAAATGGGTTTTACATCGATGGGAAGTTATATTGTGATACAACAAGGAATCGGTTCACCGTCCAGTATCCTTTTTATGGGCAATTAAGGAAGCCTACCTCCTTAACATTTTCGATAAAATTATACAAAAATCAAGAGAAACTGAAATATTTTACAAGGTCCATCATTCTTATTGAATCTCAAAAATGAGTTTATTTTATAGATATAACATCCTTTTCTCAATGCATGCCAAAATATACAATCATACTTTAAAACATCGCTGTCTGTAATAATCATACATGTTACAGTCTCTAGATATGAAGGAAAATTATTTTAATTTCTACCACATAACTTGAAAATCTATCAACTATCAACTGACCGTTACCAATTTCATGACTTAGTACGAGTATGGACTTTGATCGCCTTTATCTGAAAGTCTATATCTTACAAAACAGTACATTTATTATGTGAGCTGAAAAGGAGCATTAACTTAAGTATTATAAGTACGAGTATAAAAAATTAATTAATGCAACATTTTTACATGGAGAGGGGGAAAGGGGTTTGGGGGAGAAATGGAAGGGGAGAGGAGGTACGTGGGAAGAAGGAGAAAATTTGGGAAGGAAAAAGAGTTGGGGAGGGGTTTAGGAATGGGGAAATGTGATTGGGGAAAAGAGGGTGAAAGTGGAGAGATGAGAGAAGGGGTTGTTGGTAAGGGGGTTGGGAGGGAAACGGGTTGGGAAGGGGAAACGGAAAGGCATGGGGGTCAATTGGTAACAAATTGAAAGGCAGGGAACTCAGTACGTATGGGGGAAACGTGTCGGGGTTTGGGAGGAATATTGTGAGAGGGAATGGGTATGGGGATGAAAAAGTTTGGGAATGGAGCGGAAAGGTGGGGAAGGGCGTGGAGAAGAAGAAGGATTCGGGTGTTTGAGGGTTCCTTTTCGCTGGAAGATGGCTTCCATAAGTATATGAAATATAAAGGTAGCATGTTTTGGACCGTTTTATGGCCACGACCTTTGACCTATGACCTAGGTCCAGGGTCATGATACACCTATGGGGCGCCGGGGTCCTAAGTAACAATTCTTTAAATATAATATTGAAATCCATGCAGAGGAGAAGAAGTATGTCAAATTTCAAGGTCATCGATTCAAATGGCAAGGCATTTCAATGAATGTATTACATGGCGCAAAATATACATACATGACCATATCCCAATACACAGTACAAAATCGGTAATTAAGAAAATCAGAAACCGAAGGCATACAAAATCAGGATAAAACAGGAACCAAAGCAAACAAAGAAAAAACCTCCAGCATATGAAAAGAAGCAAACTCCCAATATGGAGGTCAGACCAGGTGCCAAGGAAGAGTCAGCATCTCCTGCTTGCATGCAGCACCCGTCGCTTCAAGTCGGTATATTTGTCACATCGGGTAACTTCCATTTCGGAAGATGCAAGTATATTCGGTGGTTTGGTAATTCAAATGGTCTAAGACAGAACATCATCCACCATTCTGGAGAGGAGAGTGGGACATCATAGCGTATGACGAGTTCCCAAGATCGACCGTAGAACTTTCTCAGTGACGATGTTAGTCGATCATAAACGTATCCCAGACCGAGAAGCTTATCTGAAAGACGCCTAGCTCTCAGAGCAAAATCTTGAAAATTCAAGTTCGACTTTCATGGCTATTTTCAGCTCCTCGTCAGTGTACCACAAGCATGTAGATTCATTATCTTAAATACATCAGGTATGACCTTGATCTTTGACATAAACTTTATATATATTAATATAGACAGTGTAAGAATACATATGCATGGCGCCTGCTTGATCATGCTTGATCATGGTCAAGTGTGACCTTACATTATGGGCCGGTGACCTTGACCCTCATTGAATGCTTGACCGTCCCTGCAAGTTTGTAGGAATCAAAGGATATATACATTCATCCTCGATTCCCCAGGCCCACTTGCGCTTTGGATATTCGCAAATAGCCTGGGGAACCGAGAATGATATGTATGAAGCAAGTAGTGACTATATATACTATATATATATAGCTAGTATACAAGACAGACACAAAGACGGCACAGTGAATTCCAGACTTTTAATAAAAATTGAGACATAACATGTTATTTGATATTTCAACAATCTACATTCAAATGCAAAAAGGTATAAATATATAGTTTTTTATCACATGCAATGGATATTCACAAAGGGACCCAAGAAGGGTGGAAAGGGGCCGGGTCCATTTCGTCAAAAATCAAAACAAACATAAACAAAGGCATAGAGAACGGAAGGATCGAATGGTTGGTCAAGCATATGAGTTTAGTTTGAAATTCATATTAAAAATCTGAAAATGAGTATTTTTTAGGGGAAGGGGGTGTGACTATCCCGACCCCTCTAGATCCACTCTCAAGATTCAGCCTCTTGCGCTATATCATTCACCTTAAGAATGTACGTACATATACGATAATGAAAATTATTTCTATATATCTCTTTAACAATTTAACTTAAAACTGCATGCTGGATTTATAGCATTTCGATTTGTTCCTGTCTTTGAAACAAAGGTAGCGCCGCAGTCATGTCAATGTTTCGTCCTCGGTGACAATAAACGAGTTCCAAGTATGGGCATTTTCAAAACCATTCCGGCCAAATTGATAGTCTTTCATGGCTATTTTCAGCTCCTCGTCAGTGTTCATTACAAATGGCCCTGAAAGAAAAACAGAACTGAACAGTCAGCTAAATAAACATTACACTTAAAGACTACGCTGATGAAATACTTAGTACCTTATAAATTCAAATTTTGTTATTTAAACATTTTTTTAATCTTCGGTACGGACAGGGAGCGTATTGTTTTTTGTCCAATCTGTAATTGTCTGTCAGGAACCATAACACTTTAACCATATGAGATACAGCTTTTATATTTCATGTACATGTATGGATTGCTTGTAGTAGAGCTAAAACCATGGTTTCTCTGTGGCGTACATGTGGCGAAATGACGTCACCGGGTCTGATCCAGATCTGACCCTTATACTGACCAGTCATGACCTCTACGGATTACCCCCCCCCCCCCTATTCTCCCCATCCCTCCCCTCCCCAGGACTTGACCAGGTTAAATTACAGCCCAGGGTGGTTAGGGGGTCATTGCATGAGTGCAAATATCAAAGTTATCAAAAGTCTACCGTGGGACATATCAAATGAAAGGTCTCGGCGAGTACATTACAGCCCGGGGTGGTTCGGTTCATTCGTTGCAAAATAACAAAGTTATGAGAAGTAAACAATCATATGAAAGGTATCGATGAGAGGACAGTGCGGGGGTTTGTTCAGGGTCACTGAGTGCAAAATAATAAAGTTTTCGCCCTCCCCCCTCGGGGCCAGAATTCGTCAGGATGACAAATGTTTCAATATCAGCAGCAGCAGCGGCAATGTTTCAATATACAACAGCAGTAGCCCGCCAGCGCCACCACCACCGCCGCCACCACCGCCACCACCGCCGCCACCACCGCTTGAAGTACAATTTGAAGCAACAATTTTTTGGTAGCGTGTTTTATATTCAACATTTTTATATTTAAAATACCCTTGAACTCTTGGCAGCAGTGCTGCTGCTGGATATTGAAAAATTGCTGCTGCTGCTGCTGCTTTTAACAATTTATGTGTTTGCCTGTAAGGTTTGTTCAATCTAGTGCTAAAAAGTTGAAATCAGTTTGCTCAAAAGTAAGTTTTAGCGTAAAATGGAATGATAAAAGCGTAGGGCGTAATTAAAGGTAAAAAAATTATAAAAAATATGCCAAAATCATAAAAGTAGGCAGGTCTGATATCGCAAAACGAATTATATGTCTCTATCATTCATAGTGTCAGAAGAGTTGTAAGAATAAGATTACATAGAATTTTTGAGAAATTTTTGAGAATTTTGACCACGCCTATCTTCTAAGATCCTAGGGTCAGGGACTGAAACTAAATGTCAGGGGCACAACTAGACCATGGACCAAGTAAAATGCAAAAAGAATTAACTAATACTATCTCTGACAATTTCAGAGGAGTTAAGCGTACAAGAATTGTTTACAAACAGACAGATGGACACCAGACGAAGGGTGATCGCATAAGGTTGACTGGTCTGAGACCAGTAGAGCTGGAAATGACTTCATGCACTTATTGATTATTGCATAAAGCTTAGCTTATGATAAGAATTATACAAGTACATTTGTATATATCATATTCAAGTATTTCCAATGTTCTCAGGTGAGTGATGTGGTTCCTGGGCCTCTTGTTTATGGAAAAGAATGCACTTCCAGCAATCTCTCACTCCTGTTCTAAGTAAAAAGCTGCCGACAGGGGCATTTCAATCTATTTCAAAATCCAATCAGTCCCTATAAGAATGACCTTGACCTGGAAACCATGACCTTAGAAATTGGTTATCCTCTCCTCAATCACTCTAACAGCATGGTTTGACAACTATCCTTGATAATAGACATTTTTCAAGTTGATGTTCTTTGGACTTCGCGCTTTAGGGGTGATATAAAAGAAATCATGCGAGACTAGAAAAGTAAAATTTGAACACACAATGGACGAAATGACACTTAAGAGCTTTAAATATACATTTTACACATGAAAACAAATAAACTCTTCACACAAAGTTTTACAAGTTCATTGGAATAGAATCAGCATTTTGCTTTTGTGACACAGTCCTTTCGAAAAGCGGTGTCTGAAGTGCGAAGTTTGTGAACATGAAAAATGTCCATTATATAACTGTTGGAGGGTCAACAATGTCTTCCTGTTCTTGCCTGCAATGACCTTGACCTTTGACCCCTGATTTCTTTAAATAAATAGGATGTTCAAGTCTTTGTTCAACATGATTGTCTTATCTGCATCTTTGTGTGACGTGTGTTATCCGATAAGTAGGTCAAAGGTCAAAGATAAAGGTCAATTCCAATAGAAAGGTCTTGAAGTAAGGAAAATATTTGTAAATCTGCCTATGTATACAATGGAACAATAATTTTCCTCTTTAGCTTTACTTTAACATTGACATACTTTGCTAACCTTAAATATGCCAATCACCTGAGTAATATCAAATTAAATGCATATATTCTTACACAATTAACTTTATTTATATTGAACAATAACAAAACTTTTATGAAGTCATGAGGACATTTCCAATAAGATGGATGTGTATGAATGATAAAAATTAAATAATAGGTAAATAATTTTGTGTAACAAACATGTATAGATCTACATACTAACTAGTAAAACTTATGCAATAAATAAATCAAATACTGTACATGTACTTATTTTAGCGCAATCAAATTTTAGCACAAATAGGATGGACATATGAGCGTAATCATGAATTAATAGCGCACTTGACTTTCCTTCCTCAGTCTATAATATATAAAAGTTCAATAATTCAGTATATTTTTGAATTAACGCAGTCTTTAAAGTGCTAACTCCACTAAAATAATTGAATCCTGCTAAAATAAGTATACATACGGTATGTATACATGTACATAAAATTCTTGAACAATGTCATGTCTATTTTCTGTATCATTCAATAAAGGCAAGATTAACACACTGATATTAGTATGCATGATTAAATGATTAAATAAATTAAATAGATAAGAATATCTATAAAATGAAGCTGTAAGTTTTACTGGTCAGAGTACTCCTGGGCTCTTGATACGATCAGCCTAATATATACATGTATATAATAGTAATTTGAGGACGATTATTGGCCCCAGTCCCATTGCAAAATAGTATCTTTTTTTCCAATTTAATGACCAATAATATTTCACAATTTGACACCTCATGAAAAAATTTGAACAAAACAATTTAAAAGTTCTAAATCATAAGTGAAAAGGCATCCAAACCTATTTATATACATGTATTTTCCCAATTTTTGAGAAAACGCCTCTATTTTTCCCAATTTCAAAGGCCCTGTCCTCAGTCCCAAAATGGGTGACAGCCCTTAAGAGCATTAATTTTTCAGAATGCCAAAAACTCACTTTAACAAAACTGGATTCTTTTTTAGATTTTCTTTCACTTTAATTTGGCTCCTCAGGGAATAACCTAGATAATTGTAAAGGCAAGGGCCATTAAAATGGACCAATGGCCCCTCTCTTTATTAAATGTATACAAAACTGACAAATTTTAAAATAAGGGGCCATTTAGCCAAATTGAGGGCCTGGCCGATGAACGCTTATTTGGAGTCCTAGACCAAAACTAAATGCATATCTGGATAAATTGAATTTCAAATATTTCTTCAAGAGGGAAGGGATGATAACAAATAAAAACACAAACACTCAATTACACAAATTTTCTGCCCCTTGGCCAATAAACATGATAAGACCAAGGGGCCGAAAATTTGTGTATATGAGTGTTTGTGTTTTTATTATTTGTTTGGATAGTTTATATAGGGGGCCCTTTCATATTTGAAGTCAGATTTCTCCTATCTCGAATAATTTTTCTGGACATGTTGCCGCCTTATATGTGTAGACATACACGAAGAGGATTAAGTAAGTAATGTCATAATGGCCCCACCCAGGATTACCCCTGGCTCCTTTACAATTTAATGTATATGCCACTACATTGTTTGTGTGCTTGTTTTATTTCTACCCTTTTTTGATACCTTCATGTATAAATTCATGTAAAATGAATAATCTTATACACATCAACGAAAATTATAATAGAATTGTCATGATATGTAACAAAATAATAGCTTAATGTCAGAAAACAAAAGGGAATGAAAAGAACTTTGATCACCACACTGTCATTGAGAATTAATCTCCTCAGTTCACATGTAACAACAAACGAAAAAAATTTTAAATTTTGTTGCGGAGGAAATATTCATCGTCGCTTCTGTCGCGATCGACCGATTCCATTTTCTTGAACTTCCTCTGATTCCCAATGCGGAGCTCTTTCAAAGCCGTTTTTGCCGTAAGAATAATCCTGCATAGCTTGCATTATTTCCTCTCTAGTGTTCATTACAAATGGTCCTGTAAAACGTAATAAAAAACTTACTTAAATTTCTTCGAACATCAGTTTGTTCCGAGTCAGTATTGGTTTAGACAGGTTTCACTGTACATGCAATCAATACATGTACATGTATATAATTATATAATATATGAGTTAAACGTTTGAATATACACTTACAATGTACCTTAGTTTGTTAAAAAAAATTTAAAATTTCATTAAAAAAAATTATAAAATGTTCAATTCCTAATCTTGTCTTCATTTTAAATGATACATTAATTCTGAGTTCATTCCCCCTTTAAAAAACTATTTCTGAAGATCAACCTGTTATCCTGATGCATTTCATGACAACGTCTAATTCACAGTACATTTACATAAAAGCTAAATTCTGCATATTTTCCATACTTTCTTCACGAAAATTTGCACCTGTATTTTTTTCAGTGTATTTTCCAAAGAAATTATATGAAAGAAACAGGAAAATACATAATCCTGAAGTGCAGGTTACATAGCTTCTTTAAAGAGAACAAACAGACAGACAGACTTTGACAGACAGACAGACAGACAGACAGACAGACAGACAGAAGGTTACCTACCATGCTGTACAATGGGTTCTCCAATAGGCCTTCCAGCTATCAGTACAAAATGACAGAGTTCTTTACTCTACAAAATGATTTATGAAAGAATGACAAATTCATGATCAGCATCAAAGTCCTTAGCCTTAAACCTGCTGAACTTAAAATCAATGGGTGTTTTTCCTCAAATAACATTAAAAGAATTTTAATATCTTAATAATTCATTTTTGATAGGTTGGGTTCTTGAGTAATCATGTAAATGATCTAAGAACAAAAAAAGTTTCAGTGACAGAGACTCTCTAAAAGAAATGAGGAACTTATATCCTTAATGCCTATTGCCAAGGCACCATAAAGTTGGAGCATAAAAATTTGTTTTATTTGATGGTAATGCTTACATTATTTTGGACCTCCACACTACTTCCATCGTTATTAAAAGCTACGGTGTGATGTGCGTCAACCTGTACTTGTTTGTTTGGTGGCCCTACAATATTCACATATATCATGTATATTAATAATATGTCTATCTGCTATCCATCCTAAACTGTACAAACCCTGAAAAGCTAAAAAAAATTATGACCAAATCAATGAATTAATTAAGAAAGTTTTATTAATTTGAAAAGCTAAGAACTTGATAGGAATTATGAATTTGCAAAACATAGAAGACATATCATTCTGCATAGATAGTTTTGAAAATATTTGCATGTTTAGCAAAGAAAACTCTTTCCTATTCCTTTCGACCTTGACCTTGCAGATATGACCTTGGTTCAATGCGATGACACATTCTTCAATCACGGACAACAATTTTGTAAAATAATATTCATTATGTGGATGAATTTAGTTTAAACATATTTTATTTCAATAAAACAAAATGGGATTGGGCAACAAGTAAACATTACATGTACATGTATGTAAAGCCCTCTCCCTGTGAATGAATGTTCTCCCACCATCAGGTATGGGCTGCACCATTTTTGATCCACCCCATACTTACCAAACAGGGCTTTGCCACTGAGCATGTAGATGAATGTTCTCCCACCATCAGGTATGGGCTGCAACATTTTGGATCCACCCCATACTTACCAAACAGAGCTTTGCCACTGAGTATGTAGATGAATGTTCTCCCACCATCAGGTATGGGCTGCAACATTTTGGATCCACCCCATACTTACCAAACAGGGCTTTGCCACTGAGCATGTAGATGAATGTTCTCCTACCATCAGGTATGGGCTGCAACATTTTGGATCCACCCCATACTTACCAAACAGGGCTTTGCCACTGAGTATGTAGATGAATGTTCTCCATCCATCAGGTATGGGCTGCAACATTTTGGATCCACCCCATACTTACCTAACACGGCTTTGCCACTGAGTATGTAGATGAATGTTCTCCATCCATCAGGTATGGGCTGCAACATTTTGGATCCACCCCATACTTACCAAACAGGGCTTTGCCACTGAGCATGTAGATGAATGTTCTCCCACCATCAGGTATGGGCTGCAACATTTTGGATCCACCCCATACTTACCAAACAGAGCTTTGCCACTGAGTATGTAAATGAATAATTGAATGTTCTCCACCCATCAGGTATGGGCTGCAAAATTTTGGATCCCCCCTACACTTACCAAAAAGAGCTTTGCCACTGAGTATATAAATGAATGTTCTCCATCCATCAAGTATGGGCTGTATCATTTTGGATCCCCCCCCCCCACACTTACCAAACAGAGCTTTGCCACTGAGTGTGTAGATGAATGTTCTCCACCCATCAGGTATCGGCTGTAACATTTTGGATCCACCCTCCATCTTAAAGTCCAGGTAATAGGTAGGAGTTCTGGTGTATACAGGGGACTGAAATACATTAACAATATTGTAAACGTGGTTATTTTCACAGGGTGGAAATTCTGCGATTATAACATTTCGAAAGAGGTTTACTATTGTTTGTGGAAATATTCGCAATATTAACGTCACTGCCTTTGTAAGGATGCCGCAGGCTTATTTTCGCGTGGGGAAATTTTCCCGATGTCCCTTGATTGTAATTACAAAACTTCATGCGGAATGGCAACATTTCATGGAATGCACATGTGGGTTGCAAAATATGGTGACACTTTTAAAAGGGTCATTAAGGGTTATGATACCTTAAGTGTGACAGACAGACAAATGGATAAACAGACAATGGTAAATGTGATCTGCAAGTGTTGCCATGCTTTGCAAACATCACACAAATATGTTTTCTGTAACTTACTTTCCATTTTTAGCAAAATGTGCAGATCCCAAAGCCTGCAATGTGATCTAAAATTTCGCACAAGTTCAAAAGTTGTGCATACAAGTTAACAAGATGTGCGTACGATTTACAGTCTTGGACACAAGTTCCAAAGTCATGCTTACGATTTGCTTTTTGCTCATAATTTACAAAGCTGTGCGCAATAGTTATAGTAATTAGTTAGTGCGCAAAACTTTCTGTCATGCACACAACTTGCTAATTCATGCACTTGAGTTTCTAAGTCATGCGCACAAATTCAGCCAAACAATTTTATGCTAGTACAGTATCCATACCTTTTGGCCCATTGATTCTCCAGCTATGATTTTGACAGTGACGCCATCTTTTGTGACTTTAGGAATATCGCTATCTTTGAGTTCCTGGTAGGCTGGTTCGATCATTTTGTATTTACTCTCTAGGTTTACCCAGAGTTGAAGTCCATGGACCTCACCTTCTCCATACGGCATTTCACAGTGCACTATACCTTTTCCAGCTGTCATCCACTATTTGTTGGGAAAAAAAATTACATTGTTTACTTTCATTGTCAAAAATAATTACTGTATCAAGAAAATTAGTACTACTGGAAGTAGAAGTTGGTTTAAGATCAACCCTACCCTCTTAAGTAAAGATTCTTGGAACATTCAAGGTCATATTATATATGCAAGGTCAACATCACTCATTAAACTTCAGTGATTGCTCAAGGTCATTATACAAGGTTGTCATCACACCCTTAAGTTAAAAAATTGCTCAAGGTCATTTTGCAAGGTCATCATTACAAATTTTAACTTTGAATTCATGTGCAAATTGGCGATCATTTTCAATATATTGAACAAATAATAAATGGTCTGAGAGATAAAGGGTAGAAATTCTGTTGGATGCTTCCTTAGTACTCTCACAAATGACTATTTACAGATTTTGAGTCTTGCACATTTTGCATATGGTTACTGTTTAGTTTTCATATTTACGTCATACTGATCTGAACATACTACTGCTGACAGACATTGCTTCCATTTACCTGTAGATCACCAGCATTTATTATTCCCTTGTGACCGCAGAAATCCTCATGTCTGAACTGGCCTTTGAGGACATAGGAAACCTGTCAACATAAACAAATAAGGTAAATATCCTGATGATGTAAAGACTTAGTATTAATTGCAACATTAATCACTTAAAACATATTCACATTATGTAATAATCAATATTTGAAGCCACAAACCAGTATCTCCTAACTATATTTAATGTACATACATAAAGTAATACATTATTGATCAACTTTGTGTGCAAAACTTGCGAGTTGTGCACATAAAGACATATCATGTGCATGTCAAGGCTACTTTTTTAATGTAAGCTTATGTACATGTTATGAGAGCTTAATTTGCATATGCATTATTTCAATTTCATCAAAACATTAATTTTTCACTGTAACATTGTGTAAAAAAAATTCACATGGAAACTAACTGAATATCGGTAAAGAATAAAATATAATTACCGTCTCAAATCCACGATGTGGATGGTCTGGGAATCCACCCGGTGCACTCCCTTTAAACTCGTCCAACATCAAAAACGGATCAAAGTTACGCAGCTGAAAATATGATGTAAAAGATTAAAACTATCAATTAATGTGCAGTACAGATACTGAATTTACTATGGCATACTTGGTATTCATGGTAGCTTTCACTGTAGGATCATTTCACCTCTATGAGGTATTACTTGACTCAGATTTATTTTTGATTTTGGTCTAAATCCCATATTTCTAATAAAATTGTATTATTCTAAATTGAACCACTTTTAATTCATTAAGTCTCTCTTATTTTGACAAAAATTATTCTCATTAATTCATATCAAACTACTTTTAAAAGAGTCCTGTACTAGTAAATAATATAAGGAACATAACTATACATTTAACAAATACATGCACTCATTAAAAGAAATTATTTCATGATAAGACACATTTCATATATCCCGTTAGAATCATTCAGTCGTTTTCATTCATATTTAGATTTGTAGATAAATTAGTAGCTTGAGGACAAAGAGAGATAACTCTTGTCAAAAACATTTCTCTTATTAATATTTCATTATTACTAAATGGTACATAAAAAATTATATAGTATATTCACTTATCGTTAAACTTTTTTAAATTTCTAATTTCATATGGATTGCTAACCTCAGGTCTTCCTATACTGCGTCTAACCCTGGCACCGACTCCCTCATCCTGCTCTACACTCAGTACCGTCTTCAAGACTGTCCGAGACGTCATACTGACGTTACCTGTCGAAAACTCTATGTTGCTATGGTAACCAGGGGGTTTGTACTGATCATGTAAACCTTCCAAACAAAGAACACCAGGCAGTCCTTTACACTGCAGGAGGACTAAAGATACCAGAGTTGATCGTAGTAATTTGGAATGGCTATTTATAGAATATCTGCAGAGGCTTCTAAACATTCAGGAATGGTTGTTTTGCTGGCTCTTGCCTAAAACTGAAATAAATTCATGGGATTTAAATATTAGACTGAATACAATTATAATTATATTACTCGAGGTCGCATGACATCCTTGGAACTAATGTAACATTAAACAATTTAATAAAAACCCAGAGAAATCATTGAATCAATTGTTGGAAACATATATGGTCTGTACTAGCTAGGTTAGACTAACAATTTGCAATATGACCTTGACCTTCTAGGTATAACCTTAATGGTCATTACATACTGTATTCTTGACATACCTAAATGCAGGACATCAAGTAACATCAATTCATTATTGAAAACTTGTGGCTCTAACAATTTTAAAAGGTATAACATATGTAGTACCTACCATTTGAATCGGTGACCTTGAATCTATGACATTGGTTCAAGTATGAGTAAGCTATATGACATTCAGGTTCAAAACACGACCTTGGTTCAAGGCATCCTTTTGGTATTTTAGAGAGTATCCATGAAATATGCAAGCAATGAAAAGAGATTTTACAACTTACATTTATCTACATGATCTAAGGTTTTATCCATGTATACCTTTTTCATGAAATATACAAAAATGTAGATCTATTGTCATTTATATCGATTATGCAGAATAATGTGTTGAATGAAAGTGAGAAAGGAGCTGTTAAGATAAGGCGTAAAATCAGCCCTGAAAAGTGGAATTTTGAAAATTGAAATTTCAAGAACCTTTTTTGGTAAAATGTATACCTATACGGCATCCCAGCAGAATATGAAGTTATTTTTTTATCTGTTTTGCATAATATTGCTAATTTTTGGGTCAATTTAACTTATCTTTTTCTCATGGAAATCAATAGAAAACGGAAAAGTTTTTTTTAACATTGTTGCCCCCAGATATACAGAAAGCCACTTATACCGGAAATGTGTATCCATGATACAATTTTTTTGGCAAAGTGGGGTTCTGTATCTCCGGGGGGAACACTACCCCAGAGACGAAAAACTAAAATTGGAAAGGGGGTTGCATTTTTTAAAATCGATCTTTTTTACCATTAAATATAGTACATTTGACTATTTTTCCTCTTTAATCCATCAAACATAGTGTACTCAATATGATTGAATGAAAGATACAAGAATTAAGAATGAAATAAGCAAGGGTGATGTTCATTTCTCCCTCAATGTGTATTTCGCGCTAAAAGGCTTACATTTTAGCCATTGAATGAAGAATAAGACCGTATTTTAAGTTCCGGATTTCATTATTTACCGATTAAAGGAGGTAGAACGTTCGAAATCTATTTTTGATACAAAATGTAGACATATTTTATGTCTTTTAGCTTATATTTATCCATTTTAGATAAAATATTCAAAAATTTATACGTTTTTTGTCGATATTATCGGATTTTCCATCAAAGCACCCCTACCTCTTTCGACCTTAATTTTACAACCTTAAGAGTTCCTAAGCATAATGTAAACATGTAAAAAGTCTGCAAATACATTATATTTCAATAATGATTCATGTTTTTCTGTGTACGGTTCGCCATGCGGAAGAAATAAGTCACGAGATTCAGGGCTAAATACGGCCCTTATCTTAACATGCAGCTCCTTGTAAAGGGAATATGCCTCAGAATAATTAAGCTTACGTGTAACTTCATTAAGCATGCTATGCACTGTGACCTTGACCTTGAAAATTGAGATATGACCTTATATATACTATAACCTTGGTTCAAGGTCATATCACCGTGCAGCTCTCAGGCACAAGTAGAAAGAGCGTCAAATTATCCTGTATTGTCATAAGAGAATACTGGTATCTATAATACATATATTCTCTTATGACCTGTAAAGGGGTATCATACAGGATATTGATGCTTTTTCTACATGTGCCTGTGTCACAGCTTACATGAATCCATATACTTCCCTGCATGCTATTAATTATTCCCTGATTTTTCCCCTGACATGAAACTCCACTCAAATCTTACAGTACAGTAATACGTACCTGATGACTCTAACAAATGTTTTAATTAAAGGAAAGTGTATTCTGTACCCTTCACACAGTCCCATCATAAATTCTCCATGGTAAACTACTTGAAATCAAATGAGGTATAATTGATTTTCCCCTTTGCATATGATAAAATTAAAAACAAAGAAGTGTTAGTTTTTTTTAGAACTCTAAGAAACAACGACAGCCAAAAAAGTAATCAAGAACAAGAATTGCCTCTTACCTTTTTTTTTTTTTATTGTGCAACAATATTTAATCTATAGCCAACGGCCCATCCGAGGAAGTTAATTATAAGCACTAAATCTAATAACTCTGTTTTCAAACAATCGTATCATGACATTGCAAGTCCTAGAATTCTAATTCTAATTATTGACCCCTATATAGTGTTGATCTAAGTTTAGAGTTATCTCGCTTTGCAATATAATATTTTTTAATCGTGTGGAGGGGGGGGGGGGGGGGGGGGGGGGGCTAGTAAAGAGTAAAATTAATAAATAAATGAACAGTAACTTGAGTTTAAACTTTAACAAAAATAATAAAATAAAAAAGAATTTAATAGCACATAGCTAGGTTTTTTAAAATGGGGATGTCTTAAAGCACAGGCAGCCGATGGTTATCTATTAAAAATAAAAACCAACAAAAGGTTGGTTTTTATTTTTTAATAGATAAACATCGGCTGCCTGTGTCTTAAAGTTACAAATGGTTTCACAAGGATTTATCTGTCACTACCATTTAAACATCCATATAATACTTGCATAAATTATTTCTCAAATTTATAAGTATAGGTCCACGGATACATCAAAGGGGTAGGGCCACAAGACCCCTAAATCGGCCCTCGATTTTTCTCTAGAAATAAATTTCATGGGGATCTACTTGATTCTCTCATGAAAATACACGAATGTTTTTAATGAAAAGAAAATTATCACCAAAAATATAGTGTCATTTACCTGTAATGACGTCATGAAGTGACGTTAATTTTTAAGTTATTGACAAAATATGGCGAAAATTGCTTGGAATTTTGTCTTTTGTGGAAGAATTCAATGTGGCCGCATGCGTTAACTGAGTTAAAACGAATATGACAAAAGGATATAATGATAATCTTTCACATATATAATTTTTTCATCCTAGTTAATGCATGCGGCCATTGCTGATTTTATAGGAATATGTAGTTTCTGCATCAATTTCGCGGAATATGACCAATTTTGGTGTTTTCAAAGGAGTAAAAGCTACTGATAAACGCAATGTTTACAATAGATTGATTCATGAACATTTCACAATGTCAAATCACAGTTAAAAATTCTATGAAGTACAATGTTCAAAATCAGGACCAATATCGGACTTCGTGGCCCAGACTAAGTCTACCCCTTTTTTAAGCAAAACTTTTTATTTCTGTTTTGAGATATATAAGTGGTACAAATCAAAGACATGATATTCATTTCTCAAAATAGCGATGGTGAAGCGAGATATTCAGCTCATAATTTATAAAGGCTTATGAAGGGGGAAAAAATGCAGATTGAGCTATGACAAGATTTGACATTTAAAAAAAAAAAAACATAGGGTCATCAGAGATGATGGCGCTCACCTCGAATGCGTCATTGTCCCATGGCCAGCATCTGTACCTACATTGCACAAAGTATTTCCAGATGCATCATCTACATAAGTTTGGTTGATAAAAAATTAAAAGAAGGCTGGAAATGAAGATTCTAATTTTACCATACCTGGTCAATCAAGCGTGAAATATATGTGAGATGCAGCATCTGTACAGTGCAATGAAGTAAGCATCCTCAGATACATCACCCACACTTTAAGTCTTTTTATTGATCTAGAACTTAAAATAGGCCGGAAATGAACCTGTCCCATTTTACTTTACCTGATTGCTCAAGCATGGAATGTGGGTCAGATGCAGCATCTGTATCATGCATTGCTGTAAGCATCCTTAGATGCATCAACCACACAACTTTGGATGACCTAGGACTTAATCAAGGTAGGAATGGACCTGTCCCATTTACCTAAACTGCTCACTCAAGCATGAAATATGGGTCAGATGCAGCCTCCATGCCATGCATTGTTGTGAGCATCCTCAGATGCATCATCCATGCAAGTTTGGTTGGTGTAAGACTAATAGTAAGGTGGGAATGAACCAGTCCCATTTTACCTAACCTGCTCACTCAAGCATGAAATGTAGGTCAGATGCAGCCTTTGTACCATGCATTGTTGTAAGCATCCTCAGATGCATCATCCGTGCAAGTTTGGTTGATATAAGACCTATAGTTTGGAGGCAATGGACCTGACCCGTTTTCCTTAATCTATAGTGCGGATGTCAACGTCGAAGACGGAGCGATAGCGTAAGCCCCCCTCTCCTTTGTCGAGGTGAGCTAAAAAATCTAACTCAAAGGGCCATAACTTTTATATCAACTTTTTGGTTGCAATCCCCTTTCTTCATGAATATCTACATATCATGATCTTTCATTTTGTTAAGCTTCATGGAAATCCATCGAATGATTTTGGAGGAGTTGCGATGACAAATTTTGATATTGAAAATGCATGAAAAATCTAAGTCCTAGGGCATAACTCAGGTCGTAACTTTTTCGACAGAAATGTACATCTACATATCATGATCTTCCACTGTGTAAAGTTTCACTGTAATCCCTACATTGGTTTGGGAGCAGTTGCAATGACAAGCTTTTGTCTACAGACTACCGACGGACATGGTGAATCCAGTATACCCTCCCCACAACTTTGTTGCGGGGGATGAGGGTGGGGAGGGGGGGGGGGGTTATAAATATGACAAATTGTGAGCTTAGGAATGTAAGCCAATAAAGTACCTTCCAAGAAGGTTATAGCTACATGTATGTAAGTACATTTATAGGGGATGTAATCATGAGTATGTAACCCAGTATATATAGCTATAGGAACTATCTTCACTTCTTAAGTCACTTATATACCAGTAATTTGATGACAGCGGCTTTTGAGTCAACTGCATTGTTAACTCAGTGGTGAATGAAAACAAGTTTGGGCCTAAATTGGTTACAGATATATTTTCTGCTCTGTAAAAACAAAGCGATGAACCTTTGTCAATGTTTGGTTGAAGGCATATACTGTAAACTTCGCAGGGAGAAATTTTCGCAAAATAACAATTGCGACTGAATGCGTGGGAGTAATATTGGCGAAATTGGGAGTATTCCTTTAAGTCTTTTATACTGGTAACAGTGGCTGAAATTTTCATGGGGGGTTATTTTTGCGATAATAACAGAATCCTGAAAATTACCCCAAGCCCATAATTTCCATGTTTAAAGTACTGCAGTGCAGCAGAAATAACAGCTGAAACATGATGTGCCAGAAGAAAACTCCAGAGATAACTCACGCAAATACAGTGGCGCCACCTATCGACAATACAAAGCTCCCAAAAGGGGGATTATTTAGCGTGATGAAGTGCTAAATAGATATATTAGTCACATGAACTGCCTCCCTGACAGGCTAGCTTCATACCATGTGTGCATAGCTTTATGATCAGACCCTTAAGGCGGAGTATCCCTCAGGTCTGAATTGCTGGTAATTTTTTGCCTGGATACCCTATTTTTTCTCTTCAGAATTTTGTTCAGATTAACAAACTGATTTGTTTTTGGGAAAAGAAACTTTTATGGTTACATTTTATCACCTCTAAAAAGGGATTTTTCTCACTTTTCCCATATAGGGTCCAATGTTAAATTTCAAAAGGCTTAAGTTCTCGGTATAATCATGAAACCAGGAATTCAATTTTGTTTTTAAATCAGGTCTAACATAAGCATTGAATATATGGAAATGAAAATATAGTAAAAGTTGTTATCTTTTAAATATGAGCATCTGAGACCTGAGGGATGCTCTACCTTTAGTCATGTTATATGTAATTAGAAAAATCAAAATTTTCAAAAATAATTTATTTTGAAAATCAACAAATGGGAAATTACATAAGTAGGTGTTTGAAATTTCCCATTTTTTATATGCTCTATGAGGCAAATTTACCGAGAAATGTATAATATATAGTTTTATAAAAGGCCCCTTTTTTAAGCTGATGTAAGATGTTAAATGGGAAAGAAAATATTTGACTGAATTTGATAATTTCTTATAATTTTGCCATTTGAAATGGTATATTTTACTGACTTTTCATTAATATGACAGAAGGTGTAAAGCTTCAACAATCATTCTTTCAGTTCTAGGTATCGAGCAAACTTCTGAACAACACTTATTGTTCATCTTGACTTGTTCAACATATTGTAAACTTTGAAAGTCTCAAATTGAACACAAAAGTATTAAGTTTTCCAGATTCATCTAAGAACACCAGATTGCTTGCATTAAAATCAGTGTTGCATGAGGCACACTAAAAACATCTATGACGGCCATATATGTGAATATTGAAATCTGCCATCTTTCGCAAAGTATTATGGGAAACAAAGTCCAACTCAACGGTTGAAATGGATGTCAACCATCCAATCATGTATTCTATTCGCCAGTATTCAACTTTTTGGAGTCCAAAATAACGGAATATAAGTAAAATTAAACTTTCTTCCTCAATCACCACCATTTTTCAAATAGTATTTGATTTTGCTGCAGTCCCATTTTAAGTAATTTTTCCTCTATACTATGTATCATGGGTGGAGGTCCACAAATGTAGGTCAATATGTTCTCAGTTCCGAGGTACGTAAGACATTCTTGTAGATCAGAGTCATCTATTCTTTTCTCTGTAAAATATATGAGGCACATTTAGTTATCAAAATTTTACACTGACAATAAATCTTACAAGTCTGATATAAAGAAGTAAAACAAGATTCAAATTCTTATCTACATGTATTTTGTCCAAATCCTTTATTTTAAATGCTAATGAACCTGACATGAAGAGAAATGTTTTAGACAAGAGTTATCTTTCTTTGTCTGCAAGCTAGAAATATACATGTATCTATTGTATGTTAATCTTAAACTCTACATGAAGAGAAATATTTTATTACAAGAGTTATCTCTCTTTGTCCGCAAGCAAGAAATATACATTTATTTATATATCTACTATTTTGTATGTTAATAACTCGACATGAAGAGAATTTTTTTTACAAGAGTTATCCATCATTGTCCACGATTTCAATTTTTTCGCCTCTTTTTTTTTTACTATACTGATAACTGAAAGGGGTATAACTAAAAGCTATGTACATTGTACATGTATATTCAATGGCTAGAAAGTGACAACATCTGAACATGAGGATATAAAATTGTAAGTTTATAACAACTAGGGATGTAACGATACATTAGATCACGATACAATACATATCATGATTCAAAGCTCAAAATACGATACATATCACGACACCATTTTCTTTCCAAACCAACCCTAACATATTTCTTGAATCCCAAGAAAAACTTAACATGCTTGCATCAATTTAGTCTTAACAGCATAAAGAGGGTTCTCACAAGTTACATGGTGATTGGGGCATACTATTGGCTTCATACAATGTGCATTATAAGTAAATGATGCAGAAAAATTTTTTCTCAATTTGTTACACTGTGCTTGATTTTGTTAAAAAATACTGTACTGTTGTGTATCGTTTGAATGGCAGATGTATTGTGATACGTATCGTCAAGCTACTGTATCACGATACGATTACAAATGATATATCGTTGCACCACTAATAACAACAGGTACATGTACATACTTCTTATTGAATCTGGTAACTGGCTTCCCTCCTGAGTTGCATGTAAATAGTACTTCATGTCGTGTGGAAAACTTTCGCAAATGGACAAAATGTGATCCTGTTTAAAAATATATCAACATACATGTAAGACTTTATAAAAGAATAATCAATGTCGTGAAATTATCGTAAGAGACAAACATAAGGTTTTCATAATTTTATCGTCACTCAGAATAACAATGTTTTACAAAATCCTTTATTCTACATGACATATTGTACTCTGACAAAGTATCTGAAAAAAAAAAATTTGTATCTTCCTTTTCGTCACACCTGGACAGGGTGAAATTTTATACTATTGAATCATGCACGTCATGACTAGGGATAAAGAGCTGTTGGCAAAAAAATCCTGATTTTCAACTAAAAGAATTTACAGCTTGCATGGATACATGACATTTCTGACAAAGAACGATCACTGCATTTGAGATCTAGCTGCAAAATAGAATTGTATTACCGGTACTCATACCTTGAACAGAAGTTCATCCACGGTTGATGAACTGTACAGAAGAACACATTTTCCAGAATACCCTGGTTTGGCTCGTTCCTTCCCTGAGTCAGAGTTGTCTTCCCTAGTTTTAAGATCTGCCACATGAGACATGATGCTAATTATAGGATTAATTCCAATACCCCCGGCTATTAGTAAAAGATTGGGGTCATTCCGTTCTAAACTTTGGCTAGCGGCAGGGTCAAAATAGACGTCACCTCCTACTCGCACATGGACTTCTGTTCCAACTTTACACTGAAATGAAGATGTTTTGAACATTGACTTGTATTTCATGAATTTCACCATTTCTTTTTTATCTATACATGTATATTATGGAAGTTATATATAATTTTGACTTTATTTGCTACAAATAATGCCCCATCACCTTTTTAAATGTCAAATTTTCCATTTTTAAAACTTCAGCTTATGAGGGCAGATTTTATGCCTTATCTTAACAGCTCTTTATACCCATATTCAAGCATTTTCCGGGCAGAGTTGTCTTCTCTTTACATTCCAAACACTCCAAGAATCCTGCCCTAATCTAACGGCGGACAGTGCTAAAGTAACTACATGTAAGACATCATAGCAGGTTTATATTAAGATTTATGCTTTATGGCGACATATACATGATTGTATATATATATGACATAAAATTAAAAAGTCTGGAGTTTGCCATTATAGTACTAGTACCTCAGTATGGACCCACATGGCAGGAGGATGGTCACTATATTTGACAGCCAGGTCCAGTGTCTGGTCAGTTAGGAGCTGACTTGGTCTACTCCACATAGAAAATCCACCTACTTCACCCATAATGCCTTACCTCAGTATGGACCCACATGGCAGGAGGATGGTCACTATATTTGACAGCCAGGTCCAGTGTCTGGTCAGTTAGGAGCTGACTTGGTCTACTCCACATAGAAAATCCACCTACTTCACCCATAATGCCTTACCTCAGTATGGACCCACATGGCAGGAGGATGGTCACTATATTTGACGGCCAGGTCCAGTGTCTGGTCAGTAAGGAGCTGACTTGGTCTACTCCACATAGAAAATCTACCTACTTCACCCATAATGCCTTACCTCAGTATGGACCCACATGGCAGGAGGATGGTCACTATATTTGATGGCCAGGTCCAGTGTCTGGTCAATAAGGAGCTGACTTGGTCTACTCCACATAGAAAATCCACCTACTTTATCTACTCCTGGTATAAACATATCAACCCTGCAAAGGAAAGAGGTCAAACTATATATATATATATATATATATATAAAAGCACAAAAAAAGGTACAATGACACTAAACGTGTTTAAACCCAGCGGCAGGGACAGTACATCCCTTAGGCCGTCTAGACACACGAATATGTACTTGTATCCAGACGGAACAAGGGGCAGTACGTCCCTCATTCCGTTTGGACACAAGTACATAGAAAAAACAAAAACATAAACAAAAAACATACACACACTCTCAAGCTAGTCAGAGCCTGTACTGTACTGAAGCTCAAAAGGCTATAACTAGTACACTGTGTAGTGCACCGCTGGGTTTAAACACGTTTAGTGTTGTGGTCGCTTGTACCTTTTTTTGTGCTTTTATATCTTTTTTTCCAAGCGACGTGCATTCGCTCTTTGTTGGGCTGATCCGACACTGTCTGAATAGTGAACGTGGTTGTTTTCACCTCTTTTGTACTGTCTATATATATATATATATATACAAATGGACCTTTATCTGTAATACTAAACTTGAAGCTCAGTTTTAACTATTTCAGGGGCCAAACAAAAGATTTTACATGCACCAGTGACATCAGTTGATTACTTTCAAGGTTTTTAAAGGTCAGATGCAGCATCAGATGCATAATGGCACCATTTCTGTATCCAAAGATGAACCACTTGTGCAAGTTTGGTTACCATGGTAACTGTGGCATCAGTACTTTGTCAAATACTGAGGTATCCTAAACTTCTTTTAAACTGGATGCAAAAAAAAAGGATGTAGATTCCTCCGTTATAGCATAATTAAGTTCACTTAATGTAGGCAAGGTGAAATAAAAGGAAGAAAATTATTGATAAGTCTTTTTTTTTTAATAAATTATACCGTCATTTCCCAGACTTTTAGGACTGTTTCCATAGAATTTGAAGATGTCATAATCAGTCTACATCAGATACCGTCTCAAATGGGAAGAAACTCTGGTTTTTGAAAATAGCAAATTGAGAAGTTGATATTATTATATACATGTACTTGTACCATTGGCCTGCTTTGAATGCCATCCTTTTGTCGTGGACTTTGAGCTTCAAACTCTTAACTGTTTTGGATTCATCCCTCATTCCAATGATGGTTGCCATAGAAACAACCTGTCAGTAAATTCATACAAAATTATTTTTGTATAATAATATATATTAAATAATACAAAGATATGTAAATAAGACAGAGGAAATTAAATCTTTGAGGAGACTATTTCATTATTCCTGATTTTATTACAATTAATACTAACCGTTTAATTCACAAGGACAAATACAGATGCCTAAAGACTGAGAAAACAATTGATATTTTTCTCATAATACAAGATTATATTATAGCATGGACCAGGAGCAACATCCCACACTCGGTGACTCCCATCAGAGTTTGCAAATTTGTCGATTTTTTCTGTTTTCACATCTAATTTTCTCAAAATATGGATCCTAGCTCAGGGCTGCCTCCTCCAGCAGAAAAATGGTCGATAATGTACAAAAATATTTTGTATATAATTATAGCTTACGTTTTCCCGTGTATTATCAGCAGTTCTTTGTAGATGATCTGACTTGGACGACATCTTTTTGGATAAAAGTCGCTGCCTGAAATGACGCAGAGATTATATACATGTATATATAATAAAGGTATAACTTGTCACTTAATATTGAGAAAGAAGACAGATTATTAAAGTTCGATGATCAAATTTCAAGATATAAGTGTTTCAATAAGTGAGTCTTTAACATGATTAATTGCTCATGCATGCAGGACTTTAGATATGCCTTTACCCCCCCCCCCCCCTTTTATTGGGAAAATCTTTATACAAATTCTCACCACAGTATAACCCTAAAGTGCCATTTATTAAAACTGCTCATCCATTGATTGGCCTGAACTGAACAAGGAATGAATGAAAGATGCACTTAGAAATGAGACATTTTGTGCTGGCTTCCAGGTTTTGAGTGTTATTTTCTCAGGTGATTTTTTCATAATTCCTCTTTGGGAATTTAAGTGTGATTTTTTTTGGAAAAATAGAGGAAATTTGGCATTAGGAAGGGGTTGAAATTCAGCTCCAAAACAAGGGAAAAAAAAACCCCTGACTGATTGAACACGAGATGTTCCACAATGCACCTGTTGGTAGACATCCAGTCGAGTAGAAATTATAACACCAAAATCAAATAAAAAGTCAATGCATTGTAAAGGCCATTATTTGTGACATCGCAATTAAGAATAAAGCCTGTGTTTATGAAACATCAATGCCCCCGTTGGCATCTTTGTTAGTATAAACACCATTTTCTGTTAAGTATGTGAAAGATCAAGCTCAGAGTCACTGGGCTTAAAAAATGTTGGATCAATGGAAAAATCTTGTGACACTTAGGAATACACATGCGAAATATCAAAGACCTATCACTTTCCATTCAAAAGTTATGCCCAATGTAAAAATTTTTTCGTAAAGTAGGTCAAAGGTCAAGGTCATGGGGTCAAAAATTTTGGTATCAATGAAAAGGTCTTGTCGCAAGGAATACACGTGGACTACCAAAGCCCTATCACTTACCATTCAAAACTTATGCCCAATGTTAAAGTTTTTGAGAAGCAGGTCAAAGGTCAAGGTTACAAGGTCAAAAATTTTTGTATCAATGGAAAGGACTTGTCACAAGGAATACACATGTGAAATATGAAAGCTCTATCACTTTCGATTCAAAAGTTAAGCCCAATGATAAAGTTTTTCGGACAAACAGACGAACAGGCCAAAAACTTTAACTATTGCCCCTGAATCTTTGATTCCGGGGGCATAATAAAAATTACGCCAAGTTAAGGCAATTCAGTAAATTATGTACATTGCTATTATCACAGAAGCTCAATGCCAGAAATCCCCAAGAATATCCGCCTCTACTTTCCATATATATTCAACTATTTTGACAAGAGAGAGATGCATGGAAGGGGCGGGTGTCATTAAGGGTTGTTGGCATCGAGCTTCTGTGATTGCTACATGTATGTGCATGTGATTTTTGGCGAATCAATGACATATTATTGAGTTCCCTGACTCAGGGGTCATTTCAAAAATTCAAATATCTTAAAAGTATTTCCTATATTTAAAGTGTTAAAAGTTAATGCTAGCATTATAAGGTAGCACTGCACTGTGACCGTCACTGGTGCAATAATAGCTGACTTTCTAGTAATTCATTGGGCGACATTTTCATTGTGACGTCATAATAGGAAATGATATGACATTACGCATAAAGTCGGTGCGATCAAATATATGACCAGATGACATCATACCTAATATTAAAATTTTGCCAAATGATGTGATGACGCCATACCTAATTAATTTGCCAAATGATGTGATGACTAGTGTCTGTGTATATAAAAGCAAGGTTTTAAATCAAAGGACTGAAAGTCCTGCGAGTTGGCAAAAAGTAACATTGAGACGAACATACAGAAGACAAGTATAAAACTGGCACAAATCAAACTCCAAATCTATGCCTCAAATGCTTGAATGAGTGATTCTCACAATTCAAGAGTTGTCTCAAATCTAAAAAAAAAGTCTGGAAATATATAAATATATAAAATGAACTTCTTAACCAAATAACTGCTTTTAAGGTCAGAGTTCAAGGTCAATATGATCATGTCAAATTTGTTGCAATTGTTATGGGTGTATGTATGAAGTATAATGTCCTATCACTTTTATTTTAGGAGATATTTGCTTTTGAAACTTCTTGACCAACTTAAAACCAACATCTTAGGTTTATTAAGTATCAAACTGAAAAACCTTTTTTCCTAGTCGGTAAATAGCTCATCAGAGCTAATGTTGATTGTTATAAATTATGTCTGACTTCAGATAAATATTATTGATTGATTGATTTATTTATCTACTTGTCTTTAGTCTTTTACACATCCACAAATTTTTAAAAAATCTAAGGTCTTTTTTATCCTAAATACAATACTTTTACCTATCTATCTAAAAATGGGGTGCTCCTTATACAGAGGAGGGAAGTACAAAGAAAAAAGATGCGCCATATTTTAATGCACTGACATCAACAAGTGATTGCTATTCCTGTAGCATCGTTCCTTGAAGCATTTTTTTGCATTCTCATAATGCATTTAACCCATTATTTACAACTTGAACTTAAACGTCATTCGTCTAATATGTTCTTTTGTCAAATCGTAGTGGTCCTATTTCTTACTGCGCCAGTAACATTGTGAGTTGTTTGGTCCGTGCAGGGTTATCAAGTGCAAAGTTGAAAGCCATAGCAATGAGAGTTGGCTTTGCCAACTCAAAAACGGTCATTAATATTTTCTGGAAAATGCACGTGCACTAAAATTTGCATAACCATGATAAACAGTTGTCAGGTTGTGTAACAAAAACGTTTCACTCTTCTATTTCATCTTCTTTCAATTGCTACCTCAAATATCCCAAAACTGAATTACCTAAAGCAGTAAGAATGTTTATAATGAACTGTCAAGTTCTTTGTAGCGATTTCTGTCAAGATAGATAAAAACTTCGGACTTTGAAACGGTCTCATTTTTGAACTCTTCCCTCTTCTCTGACTCTACTTTCAGAAACCTAAAACGGTTTTAAAATATCCGTGTTTTAAAAGATCTATACGGTTTTCAAACAACGGCCAAATGCCAAATGAAATTAATATATCAAAATATGAATTTTAAATTATAGTTAATGAGTGAAACGTCTCATTTTTTTTGGGGGGGGGGGGGGGGGGGAGAGGGGGATGCCCACTCCGCATCCTCCTGAATTGGCCACTAATGTTAATACAATCCTCTAGGTATTTGTTTTGCAGAGCTAAACAGACTGGAAGTTTAGCTAATTGTTGGGGATTTAATCATTTTACACGGAGCGAGTTTTAAATCACAGGAAGTCTGTTGGAGATGTTGTATTATACATCGTACTTGTAAGGAGAAAATCTCAAATCATATTTAAGAATTGTGTTTTAACACCATGCCCTTGTCAGCAAATTCTCTTTCAGGAAATGTAGTTCTTACTGCTAGATAAAGGGCAAAGCAAATCAAACTCTGAATTGTGAAACAAGAGCCCCAGGGGGCAAAACGCTCAACATGATACCCATGCACTCTCTTATTATATATATATATATATATATATATATAAGCACAAGAAAGGTTCAAGCGACCACGACACTAAACGTGTTTAAACCCAGTGGAAGGGACATTGTTTTCACCTCTTTTGTGCTTTCTATATATATATATATATATATATATACTTACTAATATTGCATTATGATAGTGTCAGTGCCAGAATTTGAACCAACAACCCTGGGACTATATCCACATAAACAATTTTTTAAAATTCAAAAATCTTCAAAAATATAAAATTTAAGCATGGAATTTATATGACAGCAATAAGAGACTTAAATTTGTGAAATACACAGTGAAAGAGTGCAAAAAGGAAAAAAAAATGATAATGGAAGAAAACAATTTTTTGGTCAAAAATGAAATTAAAGGTATAGATGATTTAAAAGTGCATAAAAAGGCGATAAAATTGAAAAAATGAAAAAGGTGCCGGTACCAGGACTTGAACCCACAACCTTTGGGTCCATTTGCACACTGTAAACATAATAATCTATTCATATTTTTAAAAATTCATAAAAATTCCAAAAAGAAGATTATAGCATGTAATGTATATCAAATCAAATAGTAACTTAAATATGACAAACATGCACTAAATGAGGGCACAAAACCACACATTTATAGAGTTATTCAAAGAAACAGTTAACAAATGAGCATGTCTGACAAAGTCCAAAAAGACGTCAAAAACGTATCAAAAATTTGACTTCAGACTGGAACCAAAAGCAACAACACTTATTAAGACATCCTTCTAGATCATCCAGATGCTTTTGGTTTGTTGATATGTGCTTCGGTTCTGAAGAAGAAGTTTGTCAAAGGAGGGTACCCCCTGTGACCTACTTTTGCTTGTGGTGGCGCCACCTTTTGACGGATCCGGATGAAAAACAACAACACTTGTAGGGGGCCAAGGGTACTTCATTCCTACCAAGTTTCATCAAAATCCCTTCTGTGGTTCTTGAGAAGAAGTCTAAAATGTGAAAAGTTTATGACAGACAGATGGATGACGGACACCACGCTATGACAATAGCTCACTTGAGCTTCAATCAGGTGAGCTAAAAACGAAAGTTATAGACATACATTTTCATTGAACACTATTTATTTCATTTGGAAATTGCACAGCTATATAATTTTTTCTAAATTACTATTCTCTGAATTGACATCATATTCTGACTTGTTGGTTTATTTCTTATTTCTTAATTTTCCATTTCTAATGCTCATTCATAATACAAATTCACAATCAATGCATTTATCATATATATATTTGAGTACAAAAAATTCCTTTTGGCACATCTTTTATTTATGAAATGTATTACTTTTTTCAAAACAACACCTTGACCTAATTAATCACTTCTTGGACCTGAGGAATTATATAAATATTTTTGTAACCCACTACATGGCACATATGTAAACCTTTTGATTTTTCAAAATATTAAGATTAATAGCACCTCGTTAGAATGTATTCAAATTAAAGTAAATTAATCTTAAAAGTAGAAAACATATCAGTTCATTTAACTTGCAGAAACACGGTTAAAATCTTATTTCTAATAACACTTATTTTAATCATAATTAAGAAGATTCCAAGAAACAATATATTTCCATTATTGTAAGGGTAACGTTGTATGAATGAAATTCTAAAAAAAAAAATGAAATCAAAATTGTTATGAGACCATTAAAATTCCTTATAAAACTGAAAAATCAGTAAATCAAATATGGCCAATTCAAAAATATCTTGATGTAAAAAATAATAATTTAAAAATTGGAACGAGATCTTGTAGACAAACTGTATAAACAGAGTAATAACAGAGACCTATACAAGTATAAATAAGCAAGAACGAAAAAGTTTTATAGTATATGCTGTACGAATTATAAAATGAGAAAAATTCAGTTAAAGCTCCAAGTTAATGCAACAAGTTGAACACTAAAAATTCTGTGTCATACATGTAAATTAAAGGGGCTTTTTTTAAATCTCAGATATTGTTGCAAGAAAAGTCATTTTCAATGATTATAGGTGGTTTTTTTATTATTCAAAATTTAGTACAATAATCTTTTTTTCCCTGTTCATTCTGGGTATCCTTGTAAGGAGAGTCGAGTGCAATATCAAATCCATCACGGTAGTTAAACAGTAATGTTCTATCCAAATCAATATTTGCTTATGAAACAAAATATGTCAATAATAGCCAACTAGTATTTTACAGATGTGACCTTGACCTAATGACCTTTAACCTCTAACCTTCATAATCAATGGAACTTTAACGGATGAGGCTTTGTGGCCTTCAGCTACTTGTGTATATTCACTTATTACCCTGCCGACTTGATGTCAGTATGTGAAGTTTGCAGCGTGAAACAGACCTTCGACCTTGAAAACCATCAGAATTCTTCAGAGCTTTGACCTTGAAATAGATCAAGTTTCTTTGCTAATTATTATGATCCTTTGTTGCAATTATAAATGTTTGTAAATAATACGTTTGAATGTAAGCTAAGTTTAAGTGTAAGCAAGAGCACTATTTTTGTATGTAGGCCAAGTTAAAGTCTAATCAAGGTCAAGGTCAAAGTAAAAGATCTCGTAAAAAGGAATGTCCATCATTGCCACTTTCCATTAAAATGTTATGCACAAGGTTTTGGATAGACAAGCAAACAGACAGACAATCAGACAGGACAAAAACAAGCTGCTCTCTTAATTATCTTTGATATGGGGGCATAAAAAATCTCTACTAATTAAGACTTGATACATGCATATCAATGTCATAACACAGAGGCTTAAAGTTATGAGGATGTATCCCAAAAGGCCCCATATAACACAAAAATGACCTTACCCTCATGAAAACCCCATTCTCTTCTTGCCTACTTTATACATTCATGTACATGTCCTAACAGAAAAATTCTATTGGGACAAGTATGGATAAAATATTCTTAAAAGAATAGAATGGGTTTTCTCGCGGGAAAGGTAATTTTTTTATTTTTTGGGGGCCTTTAGTGATACATCCTCATAACTTTAAGCCTCTGTGTGTCTTAATACTATTGAAGACCAAAACTGAAAAAACATACACCTACATGTATATGTATGTATACATGTGGTTGTATATAACAAGGAAACAAACACGGTACACACCTAAAGGAAAAAAATAAATAGTTGGTACACTAAAGAACACTTGGTAAAACACCATAAATTCATAAATGAGTTCTATAAATATAATTTCATTCTCTAAATAAAAATGACAAAAAAATGCATTATTTTACATATACATGTAGATGCAATACGAAATGTACTAGATAATGCTAAAAATAGTAAATCGGAAACTGTAAATACTTTCAATGCAAGTCGGCGTTAGTTCTGTTCTACTGTGCTATTACTCTAAATTTGTTACTTTTCTAGTTACTGGTATTAGTTCTTTTCTAGTTATCAATATTTCATTCTCTAAATGCTGTAATGCTATATCTAAACAAACAAACATAATTCTTGATATACATACTGATATTTCATTTTCAACCCAATCATCAACAAAATAAGCTACACTAACGGCTTTAAAGCTAACATCCCTACACACTACATCATATATCTTATTGTCATTACTAACACATACATGTACATACAAGTTTACAGTGAAAGCAAGGTCAAAGCATACAGAATACTTTGAAGATCAAAATTTGAAGAGACAGAGGCTCTCCAGAGCATGTACGGTAATCGTCCGAAAAAAGTCTGCAAGAGTAAATACTACGCAGGCAAAAAATTGCGCTGAAAATAGCTCTAATCTAGTAAATAATACAAATTAAAAAAATTAAAATTTCACCCATGTTTTCTCCCAAATTAATCTATATTTACATTAAAAATACCAAAGAAACGGCCTGCTCGGTTATTATAATTGTAGATTTAAACGTACCTGTTTTTGAAATTGGTTTAAATGTAACCTGAAATTAGTTGAATTATTAAAGTACCCATAACTAAAAATAAATAATGAAGCAATTATTGGATGATTTCGTGATCGTGAAACGTACCTGTTTTTGAAATTGGTTTAAATGTAACCTGAAATTAGTTGAATTATTAAAGTACCCATAACTAAAAATAAATAATGAAGCAATTATTGGATGATTTCGTGATCGCTTTGATAGCCTGATATCACATTGACTTAACTGACCATTGAAATTTACCGTTGGAGTTTCCGAGTAAACCTGTTTGAGAAGATTTGACTTCCCCCTTCACCTGTCAAAAGTGACAGATCAATTTCATGCTTGACCACACTGCTACCAGTGATGGCTACTGTCTCCGTACAACACCCCCTGGTGTAGACAGTTGTTACACTTATACAGATATTTAACTTACACACACTTGTACGATCTGACCTTAAATGACCAGGTACCGTAAATACTTGGACAATAATGTTATTGTAACACGAGTATTTACTTACACACGGACAGGTAGCGTAAATTAAAGTCAAATATAGGTACAAAATTGATCTATTGACAAATTCTCCGTTCAGGAAAAAAGGTCTTGATATTCTAAACCAGTGTATTCACCGCATTAAAAAATATTTGAGCAAATTGCCTTAAAAAGTAGCGGGTAATACACCAGCGGAGACGGTACTTTAAAGATGAGATACAAATGTCAAAATCTAGTCTGTGCATGTACATGTATTAACTCTAACGTAATCGAGTGTGATAATTGTGTGCTAGTTCAACGCTAGTGTGAAAGGAATTGTTTTTGGATTAATAATAATGTAATATGCCAAAGTCAATCCTTATGACTGCTCTGCTAAAATTTGGCTGCATTAACTAAGTACATGCACAGAATCCCGACTTCCCAAGTGCAACTGTAAAGTCAGTGTGAATTGATAGCTAGTGGAAAGATTAATTAGATGCTATGATATACATGTACATACACACTTGTATACAATTTGCATTTTACGAAAGACATTTTGCTTTGGTATTTTACTAAATCACAAAAATTACCTAAAACACAAAGGCACTAATCACAATATACATGTAAACTAAATTTGGACTCAAATTCATTAAAATCAATGTCTCATTTTTCAGCTACATTCATCATGTAATTTTGGTAATTAATTTTATTATCTTAATATACACGTAAATCATTATGCACCTCCAAACATAATGAAATCTTAAAGCTCAGGTACTAATACTATTAATACTGTGAATAGTAAAATTTTTCATCAGAATCCTCAACTTAGCTACACGTAAAAAAATTGTATATAAATACATTATTACTTGGACGTAATAAAGCAATAGAATTACATGTATTTACAATCACGAACTAAGCATGCTAAAACGTAATTTTTAGATAATAAAAAATACTTCAAATTCATCAAAACATTACACAACAGCTGTAAATATGCATGATGGTTAAACACAAAAGAGTTGGCACAATCTTCAACTACATGTATAACTTTCTTTACGTTCAAGTGATATGCTATGACATAAACATAGGGTAATCAAAGATTACATAGCTCGCTTATACAGGTTTTTGTCTGAAACCAGGTTAAAGATTTTGAAAAGTAGGTCAAAGTCCAAGGTCAAGGTCACTAGGTCATGGTCTCAAATGAAAGGTCTCGTCACAAGGTATCTACATGTGAAATATCAAAGCCCTACCCCTTATAGTTCAAGAGATATAGCCCAGGTTAAAGTTTTGTCTACGAACGACGAGGACAACGACGCCGAGGGTATGGCATTAGATCTCCGGACTTTTTCGTCCCGGCGAGCTAAAAATCAGGATTAACAACTAAAAAATGTGAGATTGCTTTGGATTGCGAATTTCAAAAAAAGTTTGAAACTTCTGATAGAAAATCAGACTTATGCAAATGAAAAAAATAATATTAAAAAAACTTTATACTGAGAGTAATTTCCATAAAAAATAGTGCATTTCTATAAACAGTAATAATGCAGTGTTTGCACATCGACATTAAAAATTGAAATATACAATTCATGTAAATTAAAAAATGCTGAATAATGAAAAAATAAAAGAGACAAATGAATTTCACGCTTCTTTTTGAGATTACCTTATAATGCATAGTAATACATACATGTACATGTATAAATTTGAGATTTTTAAGAAAGTATAATCTTGATTTACATGTACATCGTCAATACATGTATATTAAATTCATTGGGTTTTTAAAATAAATTAGACATAAAACATAAATTATTGTTTTTCCTTTGGAAAGAATAAATTAAAAGGAATAAAAAATATACACCATTGAAAATAGGGAAATGTTTCACAAAGATGGCATAAACAGTGCCTTTGCTTTACTGCCTGTATAATACACAAAAATCATTCCAAGGAATGCATGTGTTGCCTTGGAAACAGCGACACACAGGAATCACTTTTATAGGGTGTGACATCAAAGTGTGACAGACAGACGGACAACGGACAAAGTGATCCCTAAGTGTTGCTATTTCGCAGGGGACACAAAAATGTACTACATAACATTGAAGGTATGTGCTTAACTACTTGGAATGGAAATTTAAAAGCATCAGATTACAAAATTTAATCCTTGTAAAAAAGAAAAACTCATGATGTTTTAGTACAGTAACTGCTACACGAGAAAACCAATATCACTGTATCAGACAATTTGCTGTAGATAAAAAAAGTATCGAGTGAAGTTCTCAATAATTCAGACAATCGCATGGCATTACATGTATACAAGGATGTAAGATTTTTCTATTAACATGAATATAACACTTTGAAATTTGAGAGATTATGATGACTGAAAAGCTGTGATATCACATAATGTAGAACAGCTGCAAAAAATGCTTGCATACATGTACATCTCATAAATTTTATTTTGATATACATGTAATTAGCATTTCAGATTTTTTTTCTAGTTATCTTTAAATTTGATTTTATGGATAGCATTTCTAAAATAAATTGATGATTTGAAAGACAAATTAGGATAGGGGGTACATTTCATTTTAAATATTAAATATCATGTACATATAAATGAAAAGCAACAAATAAAGCTACAAGTACCCCGGAGAGATTCTGATATGCTATAAGACGAGACATTTTTGGCCAGTGTGGATTGACGATGATGATGACAATAACGATGATTATAATGATGATGACTATTAACGATCACAAACGGAATCTTCGTGCCCAACATTATGATCTTGAGACCTAGCCAGTGCCAGAGCCGTGATTTCTCTCGACACAACAGATTCCTCTCTATTGAGCCCATGTTCCGACGATGCTTTATCAAGTTCATTTTTCTTGTCCAAGATTTTATCTGACGAAGATTCACTAATACTACGATGGGTGGTTTTCCTCGATGATTTAGAAGGCTGCGAGTCAGTAGCACCAAATTCTGGGACTAAATTACAGGAAGTATTCATATTGAGCTGTGACTTATGGGACTTTGATAGAAGACTCTGGGAGTCCGTATCAGACTCGGACAAGGACGTGAAATCGTTAAACGGATCCTGGGACGAGACGCTGTCCAGTCGTATATAACCATTAGCCATATTTGAGGGGGAGGGGCTGACAGGTGGCCATTGGGGCCCTTGTTCTGTCATTTCACGCTCGAGTGTCACATATTTCTCCTCTGTTATGGGGATACACCTTGCAGCAAGCTGTCTGAATTTCCTTCTAATAAATGGGTTATCCAAAAAGTAGGTCTGGAAAGAAAAATATACGATGTAAAAATTAAAAAGATTCTTTTTATAGTGCTAGAATCTGTTCAGTTTGTTAAATATAATTATTTTCTTTCTTTTGTCAAGGTGTATTACATTAGTTATTTTTCTAATAATACAAAAGTGTATAACAATGACATGCATATTACCTTAGGCTATATGTATTTTCGAAAACCAGAGTTACTTCCCGTTTGGGACAGTATCTGACGTAGAGTAATTATGACGTAATCAAAATCTTTGGAAATGGTCCTTAAATTCTGGGAAATGACGGTATATATTCGACGTTACCATATCATTTTCATGACGTAATAATGGTTTTACGTCAGATACCGTCTCAAATGGGAAATAACTCTGTTTTCCGCAAATACTCAATTATTGAAATTGAGAAGTGATAATGCAAAATTTATGTTCTTCATATCTTAATAAGCAGACTTAATCAAAAACATTTACAAATAATTTGGAAGAAGCAAGAAAAACAATAACATGCCTTTACAGTATGTGTAATACACATGTAACTGACCTCTATTATTATGGACGCAAAGAAGTTAGCCGAGGCGACACCCAGGAAAATGAGTCGATATGGTATGTAAGGCGGAGGCTTCAACTGTAACAAAAATATGTAACATTATTTCTCCCATTTTCACAGAGTGATCCTCACGTCAAAATGTCAAGAATGATAAATCCATCGTCTACGGGGGTTGGATATTAGCTACACCTAAGAGCGTCGAATGATGACTAAATATGACGTCATAAAAGACTGACGCAGTTCAAAGCTTCAGTCTGGATCAAAACCTGGCAGAAATATGCATAATGATAATCATTTAGATGTTTTTCAGACACAGGGGGAAAATAATCACCAGGTGTGATCATCGACAAGGAAATTCAACCCTTGTGTCCATGATTTGCTTTGGTCCATAACTAGGCAAGCCTCATCATGGTACAAGCAAATCCTGGACTGAGGGTTGGATTTCCTTGTCAATGACCATACCCATTGATAGATTCTATCAATTTTTATGTCATTTACATGTTAATCTTCATTCTTTGTCAATCTCGATTAGTTCAGTTTCTATGTGTTGTGATAAACAAAATTTACAGTACGTGTTGTTGACCTTTCCAGCACTCTGTTATTAAGGATCCCGCACCCTAATGGAGTACTTCCGGTTAAAATTTATGTACATTTTCATAAATTCCCGACAAATGGTGATGATTTCATAATCGGAAATCTTCGGGGTGACAGAGTAGATCATTGTATGAGAAGTGTATTCCCTAGATTTAGCTAGAAAAGTATGTGTAGCATTCTTTTTGAAGAGATTGAAAATTCTTATTTCTGGTATTTATTATTGAAATGCATTAGGGGTTGAATACCTTAAGGTGATAATTATGATTCTAGATGAATGCTAGTAACAAAGAATGCATACTATCCAGTTAATGCTTACATGTCACATTCATAAGTTACACAAAAAGATGAAATTTCAGACAAATGGACAGACAGAAACAATTCTCTATGTCCACGTGATGTCACACAAAGGTTCAAAAAGAGATAAGCACTGAGAAGTTCCGCGAATAGTTGAGGGATAAACTCAGGGTTTATCATAGAGCATATTGTATGGAAATTGCTTTATATCTAGAATCTAATTATAACGTTTATATCAGGGACAATACAACTAGAATTCATTAAAGAATCCATTGATTGATTTATCTTAGCTCCTCAAACCCCAATATAAAAGATGATTTGAAGAAGGGGCAAACTAAAATTACGGCTTTTTCATAGGGCACAATGAAAAGTCTCGAAACACATCCCCATTCTATTTATAGATCTATTTCTATTGTCTACGCTCAGTATAACTTGTAAGTATACAATATCTTTTCGAACCTGTGTAAAGATATGGTGGAAATTTGGTCATGTGACCATCCCGACATCAAGAATGCACACGATGCAAAATAGGATGGCAGCATAAAATTATGTCAATTTCATAAACATATTTTTTTTTTGTTTCAAGAGATACATGTAAATGCATTTCAAATAACATGCGTTTTAACTCATACATATACATGTAAGACAAACTCACCTCCAATAGGTCAGCAAAACCTTTAGGTTCTGGATAAATTGTAACCCATACTGTGGCCAAAACACATAGTATCACATTCACTAGGAACGAGTCTGGAAATATAAATTGTAAATATATTGTGATTGTCACATACATGTACAGTGATGATTCGTTAGTCCAGACGAATTGGTTCCCGAGGAATTCATCCGGATTAACGAATTTTCCGGATTACTGAATCATGTTAAAAATGTCAAAACTTGAGCGCGAAATTTCGAAGGAAAAGGGGAGGGTCGGACGGTTTTTTTGTGCGTGTGTGTACGGTTAAATTGTCTTGTAAACAAATATTTTCTCTGATTAAATGTTTATTTCTTGAAAATAATGGATTACTAAATCTCTAGATATGTCTTTAAAGCACGAGTGTAAAAAGTAGAAAAGGGGAAGGTGGTTCGGGCGCCGGGATTTTGTCTTCGCCTTTTTGTATTGGTAAGATCATCTTGAAGTCAATACTTTTCTCAATATTGAAAATAAATATACAAGTAGTTTTATTTCTTTATAATTCTAATCAAATTATTAGAAATGAATAGAACAAAAGGTACAAGAATAAAGATCAATTGAAAGTGGAGGGAGACCTCCGTTTTATTACGCTGAGATGAATATAGAGCGTTACTTTAACCTTTAAACTAAGAATAAAATTTTATCTAAACATAGAGGCTCCGTGGACGCCGATAGTTACCAAAACCTACCGAAACTTATCACTTCTCTTCTTGAAAAACAAGGAAATCATCGTCTGTCAATTAAAATATCAACTTTAATTTGAAATGATTTTAGGGCGCTCATCTGTTCAAAATAATGATCGAACGCTACAGGCTGAAAAATGTCACAATAAGAATTAAGAAAGTGACTAAAAGAAGCGAACAATTAAGTCTTTCAATGCATAGATTTGATAACCACGTAAGTACATGTACGCGTACCCCAAGCCGTGACTAGTGCTGCGTATTCCATCGCCTAATTAATCTGCCGGTTTTCCGGTAAATTTCTCCAGGTAAAAATTAATTGCTATGAAGACACGTCCGTAGTTGCTTATATCGTCCGGACTAACGGGACAAAATGACATACATGTATGATCCGCACGTCCGTTCCCGAAAACTACCGTCCGGATCCGGAACGCGGATTTCCGGATTATCGGATCATTTTTTCACTATGCACGTTTGTTCCCTGAGAAATCGTCCGGAGTAACGAATTTTCCGGAGTAACGAATTCCGGACTAACGAATCATCACTGTACATGAAACATAAAATTGTAACCCATACTGTGGCCAGAGCAAAGAGTATCATATTCAGTTAGAAAAAGTATGAAAATACTATCAAATTTATTTAGGATAGATCAAATATACTTCATATCAACTTTTCACAATAAATTAATTTACATAGTCATATACATGTACTTGTATGATATCTATGTTTGACAAATAAACTTACAGTAACTGTGTTTCATGAAGTTATATTTTTTTTATTGTTCTTGAAAAACAACATGTAGGTTAAAATTTCTACATTCCTCAGAATTTCTTACCCTATAGAATTCAAATTTCAATAGACCAATGCATTATTCATCCTGAAATTTCAATGACTGCTCTCCATCTAAGATTTACCATGACAATATTGGGGATTTTTGTTAAACAGAGTTACTTCCCATTCAGGACAGCATACAACGTAAACCTGATGTGGCGTCATCAAAATCTATGGAAACCAACATTAAATTCAGGGAAAGTATGCAACAAAACTGATGTTTCTGTAGGAAATTTATCACGTCATAATGCTTTTACGTCAGATTCCGTCCCAAATCGAACACAAGCATACATCCACGAAAAGAATACATGTACATGTACGTTGCGAACATGTTTACAACCTGTACCGTGCTTCATTAGAAAATATAACCTAAAGATCTCAAGGACACTAGTAGCTACAGTGGGTAATCTTGCAACGCAGAACAATAGCTAGGTTTTTCAAAATTTTTGTGCAATATATATCATTTATAACAAAAAGGGAAATGTGATGCAGCGTGAGAATGTCTTAGCTATGACTTTCACTGTGGCGTATCACGTGATATGCAAATGAACTGTTCCACAGGAATCCCCTTTGATTAATACAAGTAAATACTGTCTAAATCTACTTTATATGAATTTACTTTAGACCTATATGGCCATTATCATCAGTTGAATATTATTTCTCTTATTTTGGAGAAAACTCATAGCTAAGGCATCATTACACTGCATCACATTCAACTTTTTGTGACAAATAATCTATATTACACGAAATTATAGAAAAACCGATTGTTCTGCGTTGCGAGATTACCCACCATGACATGGCACATACTTAAGTAACTTACAATCAGTAAACATACATGTATTTTTCCTGTTCGGTGCTCCCTTAGAGAATGTAACAACACTGTGGACATACATGTATAGAATAACTTACAATTAGTAAACATATTTTTCCTGTAAGGTGCTCCCTTGGAGAACGTAACAGCCAGTATGATGTATTGATATGCTGACATGGAAAATACCGCTACATTCTCATAGCTCGCATAATCATCATCAGGATTCTCTACAAATGGCTCAAACCTATAAATAGAATGGGAGGAGTTAAAGATTATTGGATCATATGACTTAAACCTAAAGATTGAAATAAAGCGTGCATTATGATTACGATAATTCAAGCCATGCTTAAGCAAGTACATGTAAATGACGAAAATAATGTAAAAATACGTATTTGTAGCTTAAACAAGGTAACTTACATGTATCTATTGAATTTTTGTTACAACTAATGCTTGTTTCTAAGAGATTAATATAATCAGAGCTTACACCACCATGAGGGAGGCCTGAGATGGCAAATTCTCAACCCGAGTGTACAAAAAAAGAGTGGCCAAGGCTTGCAGAGTCATGGACAAGCAAAATTTTGTACATGAGGTTTGAGAATTTGCCATCCCTCCCTTGCAGTGGAGTTTGATTGTTTTTCTCCCATGTTGTAGACTAGAGTGTCTGTTATAATCACCTGTCTGTTGCCTTACTTCCATGACGTCACTTTTGTAGCGATAGCAATGAAGTCAGAAGGTGAGAACGATGACGTCAGAGGGTGAGATCAATTTATCTCACCCCAGGAAAATTTTTAGAGTTCTCAGTCACGAGTGGAAGAAAACATTAAGTCATCAACTCATAATGCATTAAAATTTTATACATCAGATACCATGATCTCAAATAGGAATTTTCTTGTCGTGTCAAAAAGACTGGACTAAATTTTTATTACAAACGCTGCTTCTAAGTCTTCTTAAAGGGAATTTGTATACAAACCAATCTTGTCTCTGTATATCAAGGAAACAGATCATCTGTGCTGCTATTTGAATGCCCATCTGTAGTATGAGTGATAGAATAGGGAAAAAGCTGGTCAGGCTGACTGGGGGAGGTTCCTTAGCTAGCTCTGGATATGGGTCAGCTCTACCGACTGAAAAAGAAGAAAAGTCGTACATATACATGTCAAAGGGTATAAGCAATAGGGAAAACACCCATCTGTAGTATCAATGATAGGGAAAATCTGGTTAGGCTGAGTGGGGAGGCTCCTTAGCCAATTCTCGGTATGGGTCAGCTCTTAATTCTGACTAGAAACATAGAAAATTTTTACATGCAAGAGATTGTGAGGAATGAGAAAAGCTAGTCAAGCTGAATTAGGGAACCTCATGACTTAGCTCGATAGAAGGGTAAGCTCTGCTAAACCTACTCAACTAAAACTTTGAAAGTGTAATCTGTACATGACATATTAAAGGATGACACATGTAAGCTCTACTAAACCTAAAAGGTAAAAGTGAACTGTCACACAAAGAGATGTTTCCAAAGTTGGAATGGTACATGCACCTTCAACAAGCATACAAATTAGGCCCCCACATGAACAATACCATTATGATGATATTCCTAGCAATGATGGCGTTACAGTGTGAGCTGCCTCCTTTGTATACTATTTGAAACTGCTATACACCATTTGTAGCCTTTATGTATAAAACTGGTAGCTTCATGTACATGTATTCACAAGTCTGTAAACAAGAGAATCTGATCTATATGCAAAATCAACTTAGTTTGTGTACAACTTACATGTTTATCTACTGTATGTCCAGTGATGAGTAAAACACATACTGTCCAATGTTTTATACTGATCCACAATAAACTTCAAATACATGTAATAAGAATTATTTTTATGAAATGAATGATTATACGCTTATATATTTGTACATGTAGTACTAAGTTCAGAAAAGGTGTAGCATACTTACAAGTAATACTGAGCGTGGACAACAGAAACAGATCTATAAATAGAAACTGTCCGTCTGTTAGACTGGCACTCAACTGTAAAAAGAGATTAATGTAAATAAATCTATGATATTGCCAATGTAAAGTCATAATTTTGGAGTGATCTCATGACCTTGACCTTTCAAACATGACCTATATGTAAATGTATTGTGACCTTTGACCAAAAGTTTATATCCTGAAAAAAAAAAAAAAAAACAACTCTGGCGACTGTGATTTAAAAAAGGAAAATGAGGTAATTTTTCCTTCAAGAAATTGCCTTGACCTTTGTAAATTATCGAAAACGTTGAAAAGCCGAAATACTGGATATTAACTTTTTGGCCAAGTTTGATCAAATTCTGAAATGAATGGATGAGCAGATTGATAGACAGATGAACACAGCTGTGACTATTTGACCCCAAAAAATGATTTTTTAATTAAGGAGAAAGAGAGGGGGAATATAAAAATATGATAGGATAAGGCAAAAAAAAATTAAGATTTCGTTTGACGGGCACCGCCGCATTGCCTAAAAACTCGCCGCATTTCCGATTTTTATCGCGTTTTTTACCATAATTTTAAAGTAGTCAATTGAACATCGTCGTGCTAATACAAATTGTTTGTTTACATATTCTTTACTTCACTAAATATATAAATTGTAAAGCTGTAACTCAATACTTGTTTACATAAAATAGTATTATTTACCCGAGCTGCCATATTCAATTGTTGTTTGTACGGTAATCGCGACCACGTTTATATTCCATATCACGGACGAGGTAACGTAACGTAAAATGATACTTGACTCTGTTGTGATAATCTGCAAGAACATTATTCTTTATTAAATTATCTAATTTATTAGAAATTTGAAAACTTTTTTGTTTAGAACTCACAGTTTACGTCAGATTGATCAGCCGGGAACGCCGGTGACGGGATCGAGGGGAGGGGCAGAAATACTAAACGATCCTAATTCCGATTCGGAAGGCAAACTTGCTCAATGGGACGACGGTCCCTTCCACTTGGACTTGGCCATTCTCAAAAACAATGGGCCATCTTTCCTCACGAAAGGGCCATTCCAAAAATGAGCAATTTTCGAAAAGCTATGCATATGCATGCATTATGCATCAGACGTTAGCACATTTTTTTGTCGCAAGATTCCCAAATTGACCATTTCCAATGAATAATTTACAGTACATTTTTTGCATGGATCACAGAACAGCCAAGACCAAACTTTCAGCCACCTTTCCTGAATTTTTTGTGTCCAGGGATGGGCAGCTTCATTTTCAGCTTTGTTGATATTAGGGAAGACATTTTGTACAAATTTTATTACATCAATTTGTACCCATTGACTGACCACTTTTAAAAAATGACATGATAATTTTACAGACAAACGCATACACAAGTACCTTAACGTAGATAAGATACGTAAGTGGACGTTGGAGATTTAAATCTCAGGCGCAGATGTCGGAGAAAAACCAATATTGTATCAAAATAGCAAAGGACCTTTCAATTGTCAGTGAACAGAAGAATTTTGTGCCTTAGAGTTCTGACTGGCCATGTACAGAAAGCTGTGATCTCTGTATTACTGCTCCTGGTGTAGATCTACTTTACAACGTAGATACGAGAACAGAACTTTTAATAGATTTAAAAAACAAAAAATGGACGCCGTAGAATAATGGCACCAGGGCGCAGCGAGTTGCCGATTTTATGGGCCATTTTCTATCAGAATGGGCCATCCCAATCCCTGGACATGCTTCTTTGTATTTTCCCTACTCTTTTGCCGACGACAAGGGTCAAATTTTCGGTCTAAGCAATGAGCAACAATTACGAGTTTCACTCACTTAGTTGCACCTGAAAGTAGTTCACAAAATGTTAACGTCATTTGAAGTTTTAACCTTACACAGGGCAACGGTTAGAGATTGTTGATCCTTTTTAGCATAAATAAGATGTACACCATACATGTATTTAGTCTACATCTTCATACTGGTCTGCCATAGGACATCGTCTGTCATATGATACATATAATAAGTGTGACCAAATCACAGAATAACTAGCAAACTTCAGGTTTGGAAATGCAATAAGTATATTACAGGAAGACGTTGGGTTATCTTGTTATGGGTTATCTTGTTAATCAATGTACTAAACATTACCACTTCATACTATACTTAAGTTTTAATGTATTTTCAGCATCAAAACACTTGAATTAGAAATTTGGTTAAAGATAAATTACAAAAAATGTACATTCATCATATTTCACGTTTGCAAAAAAAAAAAGAAATAAAAAAAAAAAAAAAAGAAAAAAAAAAAAAAACACCGCTAAAGACGGTATGGCCGGATTGCAAAGTAAGTTTTTGTCACCAACTGGGTCAAGGTCACCAAGTCAAATATTACAGCATACATTGAGAGGTCTTGTCAGAGGCAACCTACATGTATAATATAAAGTTTCTACTGTATACAGTTCCTTAGATTTTGCTTAAACCAGGAACTTTAACCAAAGTCTTTAACTAGGTCAAAGTCCAAGGTCAAGGTCCCTAGGTCCAATGTTACAGCATAAATTGAAAGGTCTCGTCATGGGCAACCTAAATGTATAATATAAGGTTTCTACTGCATACAGTTCCTTAGATTTTGCATAAATCAAGAACTTTAACCAAAATCTTTAACTAGGTCAAAGTTCAAGGTCAAGGTCACTGGGTCAAATGTTACTTCATAAATTGAAAGGTCTCATTATGGGCAACCTACATGTATAATATAAAGTTTCTACTGCATACAGTTCCTTAGATTTTGCTTAAACCAGAAACTTTAACCAAAGTCTTTAACTAGGTCAAAGTCCAAGGTCAAAGTCACTAGGTCCAATGTTACAGCATAAATTGAAAGGTCTCATCATGGGCAACCTAAATGTATAATATAAGGTTTCTACTGCATACAGTTCCTTAGATTTTGCTTAAACCAGAAACTTTAACCAAAATCTTTAATTAGGTCAAAGTCCAAGGTCAAGGTCACTAGGTCCAATGTTACGGCATAAATTGAAAGGTCTCATCATGGGCAACCTAAATGTATAATATAAGGTTTCTACTGCATACAGTTCCTTAGATTTTGCTTAAACCAGAAACTTTAACCAAAATCTTTAACTAGGTCAAAGTCCAAGGTCAAGGTCACTAGGTCAAATGTTACGGCATAAATTGAAAGGTCTCATCATGGGCAACCTTCATGTATAATATAAAGTTTCTACTGCCTATAGTTCCTTAGATTTTGCCTCAACCAGAAACTTTAACCAAAATGTTGACGGCAGACAGACAGACGGACAGACAGACAGACGGACAGACGGACATCGTCAATCTATAGACCGGAATTGCTTTGCAATCCGGCCAAAAAACCTGCCTCCCTCACTTTTTTTTCTAAAAAAGTGCCCGTCAAACTAAACATTAATTTTGTATGGCCTAAGTTCAAAACTGTTAACAGTACCTGTATACATTAAATTTTGTACTACAAAAATACTTTATATTTTTAATTTAATTTGTTACATTGCTGCTATTGAGTATATGCGGAAAACAGAGTTATCTCCCATTTGAGACGGTATCTGACGTAAAACTATTATGACGTCATGAAAATGGTATGATAAATCAGAATTTATACCGTCATTTTCCAGAGTTTTAGGATAGTTTCCAAAGGATTTGACAAAGTGACAAATAATCTACGTCAGATACCGTCCCAAATAGGAAGTAACTCTGTTTTTCTAAAATAAGGAATAGTGTTATATCATTTTACATGCACTTACAGAGTAGAGCATACAGACTGACACAAACTGAGTAAGACTGTAACAAGCCATGAACTTGAAGATGCCGTATGACGTCACTAAAGCCGCTCGTCCTCCTCTGTAAATATAGAAAATTAGATTTCTCTTATTCAAATACTATTAGTGTATTATGACAACTTGCTCTTCCTGAGCACCTTGTCTTACATGTGGTTTTCCATAGGTTTGGATGTATTAGCCAAGGTACTAAGTGAACAAAAGTAAAAGAAAGAAGAAACAAGATTTGTTTGTGAAAAATCATGTCCCCTTTGGCAGCTATTTTTGTGTGTGTAGGTGAAGTCTAAGCAATGTTAAGGTCAAGGTCAATGAGAAAGGTCATGTCACAAAGAATGCACAGCCAACAGTGCCTCATATGAAATTCATGTGAAATTAACCTTACATAAAAGTTCACATGAAATTTATGTGAAATGAGCACAAACATGAAATTTACATGAATTTTTTACATGAATGTTTTACATGAAATTCATGTGAAGTTTCTGATATGAATTTATGTGAGTTTAATTTCGCATGAAGGTCACAAAGAAAAATTCAAGTGAAGAAAATTTATGTGAAACTCATGCAAAATATTTTTCACATAAATCTTATGTGAAATTTATATGAATTTCATGTGAAATTTACATGATGCTCATTTCATATGAATTTCATGTGAGGCTGTGTAGAAAAGTGAAAAACAATTTTGGACATGTAAACATGTGTGGCTATGTTAGGGTCAAGGTCAATAGGAAAGGTCATGTCACAAAGAACAGAAAAGTAAAATATCAGTTTCAAAAAGCCCTTTTGCTTACTAATCAAAGTAAGTTTTTGGACATGTAAACAAACAAACATACAGAACAAATTCCCTTGATCAAAATTACATGTACATGTATCTCGGCTTGACAAAGCCTATTTTTAAGTTTACCTTATAACATCTGGAACACATTTGATATTAGCAGTGTTGGAAGTAAAAGGTGAGGCTACTGAAGCTTCTGCCTGACTGAGCGAAATTCCCGCATGGGCCATCTTCAGCGCCCCACAATCATTAGCACCATCCCCACACATACCCACGTAGTACCTGAAATACAAAAAAATGTATTGTCAAGAAAATATTAAAGTTTTACTGGAAGTACATACTCAGAAATTGAGGAATTCCATAGATATTTTAAATTACATTACCAGGGTTGCCAGCACACTTTGTGAACAAAATTCCCTGACTTTTCCCCGACTCTTCACTGATCAATTCATGCTTTTCACTGACTAAATTTGCCGAACATTTAAACGGCCTCCTGACCTCCAAATTAGCTTCCAATCCACCCATTCCTTTTTTTCTGATTGTTTTATGAAAATTTCGTGAATGTCACCATGTACAAAAACAAAGGTTTTGAAAGTATTCTTATGACACCTTTATCATTTAAAATTCATTTCTAATTACTTCACTTTAATACTTGAAGACTGCATAGCTATGAAATTTAAATCTTCCTAGTATTTTTTTCAGCTCTGAAATAATTTTTCCCAACTTTTATGGATTTTCATTTTTCACTGACCACATTCTAAAATTCCTTGACAATTCCCTGACCTTGAAAAAAAAGGAAATTTCCCCGACTTTTCAAGACTGCTGGCAACCCTGAATTGACTGTATACTTTTTAGTATGTTTTGTTTTCAATACCATCACACATGAGGTTACAGAAGGTCAATGTCTTGTTTTAATTAGGAACTTGCTGGCAATTTTTTAGGGAAAATAGAACATGCACATTATGCTCAGTGCTGATATAGGTTATTACATGTAGTTCATTCTAAACAGCTTTTACACTGGGCCTCTAAATACATGTATTTAAAAAACTGACTGAATTTTGATGAAGTACATGTACATGTATCATTTAAACTTAAATTTGGTCAAAATAAATACTGTAACACTATTAGTGCATCTACTTCATATGATACTTACCCTAGCTGCTGGAGCACCTCTACAAGTTGACCTTTCTGCTCCGGAGACATACGTGCAAAAACTGTACCACGTACACAGATCTACAGAATATTGATACTAGTAAATAAAGGTGATGGTAGTAATTTACACAATGTGATGTATTTACATGTATATACTGGGAATGCGCAAGCATGAATGAGTACCTCCTAGCCCTTTCCAAAAAAATAAGATATTTTACAAAAGGAATTTGAATGTCATGAGTTAAACAAGTCTTTTCTCACCTTCGGTAAAATATCAGGATAATACTGTCTAATAATAGCCCATGATTTGCCCGACAGTGCAAAATGAAACTTATGATCATCATCTTGCTCTATATGTATAACGCTATCCTCCTTGTCCGTGCAAATCTCCTCTACTTTACGACCTATATCCTCACTGTATGTAAACTCCAGCTGCGGCGTGTCGGTAATGTCTTTGTACGCCGTGACGGCAATGATACGATCGGCCGGGTCCACCATTCCGCACTCACGGGCTACGCTCACCGCTGTCAGCATGTTGTCACCTGTTTTGTGTAAATGATAAGATTTTAGAACTCATGATCGTTTAGTCTAATAGACCTGCTTATTAGTCCAAAATCTATGGCTGTCTTGGGAAATCCTTAGTAGTAAGCCTTATATCATAAGCCCTTGACCCTGAGTCTCTTATTACTCATGACCTCAAATTATATTTTGTAATACATGTATACATTTATGTAACTACGATTCTCTTGTTAATATACATGTACATCAGGCCTCTCACATCCCATTTTTTGGACAGGGGCCGGGGCCTTTGAAATTGGAAAAAATAGCAGCATTTTCACAAAAAATTGGGAAAAACTATAGATACATGTAGATTTGGATGCATTTTCTCTAAAAATTTTGTATTTTTAATTCGTTTTTCATGAGGTTTCAAATTGGGAAAAATTGGTCAAAAAATTGGGGAAAAAAGATACTACATGTATTTTGCATATGGAATGTGGCTGAATATCGACCCCAAATCAAATAAAATTTAAAGGTCGGAAAATACTGTGTCTCCTTTCATCACAATCAAATACTGAAGGATTTGATGTCATTTTGAAGGAAAGATACATGTATGCCTATCTCTTCATCCAAAACAAATGGACGGAAGTTACATGTACATGTATCATAAAATTGTTAATTACCTGTAACCATGACAGTTCTAATGTTAGCATCCCTCAATTCAGCAATGACAGGATTGGTTTCTAACTTGAGTTTGTTCTCCATTACGATCAAACCTAGAAATGTCAGACCATTCTCTACCTGCTCTCTGTAAAACAAAAATGGTATCAACCTGCATGCATTGACACAATACACGTTTTCATATTAAAGCAGTAGACTTGCGTTTTATACACGCAAAGACACATTCTAATGCAATATCGCTATAACATCGATTTTCGTTGGTTGTTTGCTCCTTGGTTACGGCTGTAAAACGAGAACATACTAGGCTTTGACGTTGCTAACGTAACAATTCGCCTTATCCTTAAGAAAATATACATTGTAGGTTGCATTAGAATAGTAATAACTAGCTTCTGACGTTATGTTTGCGGACGGTAAATGCTGATTTTACAGTGCAAACATCCCTTTTTCTGGCTCTGCTAAGGCGTCGCCAGAAAAACTCAGTTTGCGACCATAAAATCAGCATTTACCGTCCGCAAACATAACGTCAGAAGCTAGTTATTCCCTCAACGTCACAATATTTTACAAGAAAGTTTAATTAATAAAGTAGGTGTAAACATATTAAAGCCAAGCTCAAGGAAACTTTAAACTAGCTACATGAAAGATTTTTGAAATTTAATATACAAGTCAAATCAAGATCAACACAATATTAGTTTCTAACCTCTGCATTCTCTGGACCTTGACGTAGTTAGTTTTAGCGGGTAGCGACTTCCAAGCCACACCTATTACTCTGTACCCATGCTGAGTGTATGACGATAGTAGCTGACTGAAGTCTGCAGGGACCGTATCAGGATTACATAATGACGCTATCATCTCTGGTGCCCCCTTGGTGTAGAGTTCGAAACTCTGGCCGTCTAACTTCCTGACGACAACGGACATTCTTTGCAAACTGGAGGAGAAGGTGAACTGCCGTACTACCCCATATTCTGGTGTCTGAAAAGTTAATAATTATGATAATTTATTGTGAAAATAATTATACCAGATGAAAAAATAATCATACCAGATGAATTAACATAAAATTTACCATTTATTGATTCTTCACTTTCAAGACAATGTAATTGAGTTAATTTCCATGGAATATACAAAAGTCATGAAGAATTAGAAATTAATTTCATTTCAGCATAAAGACAAATAGCAGATCTTCCTTCACTGAGTAATAGTCGATCTTCCAATTATTCCTAAGACCTGACATGACATATTTTGGCAAACATATTTTAATTTTGACGTCACAAATAAATCTATAGAAATCATGAAAACAATGTCGAAGCAGCTGTTATCATTTGTAAGGTCACAATTCAAAAGTTCGCAAAATGATGTCATGTCGGGTCTTTTACATTATAAAATCTAGGTTTGGAACGCTAATTCTGATTATTGGGAAAAGGTCTATTAATAGAGCACTTTCATATTATCACAAGACTTGTATTTTAGACACTCCAAGAACCAACATCACAACTTTTGACATTATTTTCTATTATGAAGTCATAGATCTGTTTCAATGTCATACTATTTAGAAAAAAGTTACGACAAATCTTATCATGTCGGATCTTGGCAAAAGTAAAATTCAAGTCTACTGCGTTAATGTGAAAATTGTCTATTTTGTAACCACATTGATTCTTGAGCTACAGGGTTAGGGTTAGGACAGTAGGAGCCCTTTATTTTTAGGTATTTTAGGAGGAAGAACAAAATCCTCTGTTTTATGCAATAGTCATCAATATCTTGCTCTTCCCAAGGAGTATTTTCACATGGTACCATGAATCTTGCGTCTTCAGTTAATCCTTTTTCGAAGCATTTACATGTACTTACATGTATGTAACAAACACAGTCATGTATGTTTGAGTTACATCAGAGATTACAAACTTTCCCACTCTTTTCTCCTCCAATTAAATGACATTGCATGCAAACACTACTTTAAACGTGGCTTTTTTCGCTGGGGGAAAATTTCGCGATTAAAACGTCAAGACGTTACGCATGGGGGAAATATTCGCTATAAAAATGTCTTTCCCATTGTAAGAATGCAGCAGGGATATTTTCGCATGGGGGAAATTTTCACGAAGTCACTTGATTCACGAAAAAACGTGAAAATTACCCCCACGCGAAAATTTCCACGTTTACAGTATATGGACTTCAGCTAATAAAACAAATTTACAGCTTTGAAATAAAATGTACATAAGACGCATTGAATTACCAATGCTCCAGGATCACTATGGTCAGTGGCGACACCATTCAGCATTTTTCTAGGGTAGACAACTGTTGGTACCATCATGTCAAATCTTGAACCTTCCTGTCCGGGCTCCTCCAATGTCTGAAAGGAAATAAATTTTCTAAAATAGCAGAAAGATGAAATGGGACTTCGAAATTACTTCTGAGATAAGCAGAATTCAGACGTAACCAATTCAACTTATCCAAAGTCAAGTTAGTAATAGGAACAGAAAAAGCTGGGACCGTCTTTACACTTTGAAATAAAAGGAATTTCGAGAAGACCAAATTTGAGATAACGAGTGTCAGCTGTTTATTGAAGAGAGAGAATTATGGTGATAACTCTGTGAACATAGGAGAAATAGAAAGGTATACTTACCCAATCAATAGAATTAAACATTATAAGGTCCAGGGGGTCTCCGCTTATGTTTCCCTCTATAATTGTTAACGAGTGACATGTTGCCATGGCAACAAGAAGTGGACCATGGTCGAGGTAAACAGGGTCTGTAATCTCCTCTTGAAAACTGTAAGAGATGTTAAAAAAATTATCAACTTTTCAACACGATCATGTATTCGGTATATTTTCAAAACCAGAGTTAATTTCTATTTGGGACGGTATCTGACTCAGATTACGGACATCACATACTTCGGCAACATTTTCCATTGTGATGTCACACACAAAGCACTGGAAACATAATGTAAAACCTTCGATTAATGATGACAATTCAAAAGTTTGTCAAGGTACTTAATTTCCTTAATCTGATGTGTAAAATCAAGTTTTTTAAAGGTCGATTCCGAGAACTTGAAAATGGAAAATTGTGAAGTCATTGAATTCTATTGAAACGGTCCATAAACTCTAGGAAATAACATTACAGTGTAGAATTATTGTTACCATACTGTTTTCATAATGTCATAATGGTTTTACATTAGATAACGTCTTAAATGGGAAATAACTCTGTATTCTGCAAAGACTCAATATCTATGGCGACAAATTAATTGGAAGCATAAGATAGTACAATTACATGTACATGTATACATGTACGTACATGTATACGCCTATGATTTGGCTTGAGACTGAAAATTTGTCTACACCGCGTTTTTCATCTTATCTATTGATATAAACTTCCTTACAAAGGAACATAGATTGTTCGTTCTAATCTATAGAAAGTATAGGACGATAAACTCAAGTACAAATTAATTTTTTTTTTATGAAATTGACAAAAAATTGATACAGCATGATTGATTTTCTTAATTTTTAGATTATTCCTTTCATTTTTTAGAATATTCCTTTCATTCAGGCATTGCTTTAAATAATTACACCACAGGAATCAACATTTATATCTGAGGGTACATACATGTAAATGAATGTACATGTATCTTGAATTACACAGTCTTTTGGTAATGCATAAAATTTAGTGAGTTATGATGAAGACAACATCTCTACAGAAATTTAATGGCGTAATGACCTTACATGAAATCAAGGTATATTTGAAGTTCATACCTGGAATTTTTCACAGGAATGACACCTTGTATCATCAGACCATCCTCTGTCAATGTACCTGTCTGTAAAGAAAACAAATCATTAGGTCAACAGGTTAAAAGGTCATGAGGTCAAAAGGTAATATAAATTCCCCATCACAACCATCTGAATGACATCATTTCTTATGTATTCATGTACATGTATGTACATAGTGGATTCTCAAAGAATCTTGCTAAAAAATTATTAAAGGACGTCTGAGTATATCAAATTCTGCAAAAGTATTTACTGTAACATTTTTTTATACAGCGTAAAAGAATAAAATCAACGTACATGGATGATAAAATTTAAACGCTAAATTCCCAGAACAAGCAAAAGTATTATACATGTACATTACCTTATCAAAACAGACCACATTAATTCCTCCACACACATTGATGCTTCTAGGACTTATACAGAAAATGCCGTGCTTCCTTAAACGTCTCTGGGCGAAAATGATACCTACAGTTAGAGCTGCTGGAAGGGCAGGTGGTACGGAAATAGTGATGAGGTCAAGGGCGTGTAGAATGATGTCAGAAACATCCTCCCCATGATGAATCTAAAATTAGATATCACATACTATAAATAAACAAAGCCAGAAGGGCCGGAGGTACGGATAGGGTAATAAGGTCAAGAGCGTGAAGAATGTAAGAAAGGTCCTCCCCATGATGGATCTAAAAATATATTCAACATACAACAAATAGTACTTATGTGTGTAATTATTTCAGTGCTACCAAATTTTAGCGGAAAAAGGACTTAATGCTTCAATTAAACATGGTAGACTTTTTCACAACAAGGTTCCCTTGGATCACTTTTGTCTTGTCATGTGACCTCTTACCCAATCAGTACATTGAAATGACGTCGTACCACTCCAAACCTTAGTACATGTATGTACATGTACTGCTCAGTAATGAAATCATACAGACCTGCCTACCTGATTCATATCAAAAGTGTAAATGTTGCTACTAAAAGCGTAATTTAGGGAAGTTTAGCGTAATATAAACAATTTATCATAATCTTGACAAAAAAGCACCATCTTTTCCCTACTTCGACATTTACACTATTGATTGTCCAATATCAAGCTTCTAACTTACATTGAATTTAAACATGTATTAGGCGTTTCTTTCAAATATCTTTAAAGTAATTCTGATTGGAAATATCACATAAAATGAGCAGCAAAAGCATAGAACGTATTTCTAAGTCACAAATCGTAAAAATTACACCAAAATCATAAAAGTAGGCAGGTTTGCATCAAATCATTGTTTGAGTGCGTAAAGAGAATAGTGATCGAGTGAACTTTTTTGTGAAAAGGTCTATAAAATCATTAATTTGTGTCAGTTTTTGTAACACATTGTTACGGTAATAATATTTTAATCTAACATGTATGCTATAATCAGTAATAAGTAAAATACATGTACATTGTATGTTTGCTTTAAATCATGTTACTATGGGAACATGTAACATAATAGCAAAAACTGCAGTGAAACAAAAACTCAGATCTGAAGTTTCATTGCATATTCCTCAACCAATCAGAATGTCTGTTGCAAATGCATAGCATTAGAATCATGATACTGTATAAATGCATTACCTCTAAGACAATAGTATAAATAAATCCTAGGCCTGCAATGAGAGCTAGTATTCCAACAAATATATAAGTGTCCCTCTCAAACTTGAAGTCTACTGGTTTAGGATAGAGGATTGATCTCACTAGTTCTCCTTTTGCTGTACAGAAACCTACAAAATATATTGTAAGATAAACATCTTTGTTACATCTATTCCACAAAATTTTAATGATAATCTTATATTAATGACAGTCATCGACAAAATAAATATTTAATGCATGTAAACTAATTCAATGACAAAGTTTAGAAAATTCAATTAAACAAAAATCAAGTATTGCAAAGTGGAAAGTTGAAATGAAAAATTTGATCATGAAAATTAGACTCCAATCTACCTGAATCAATTCATAATTAGATACTGTACCTTTTCGATCATTAAATTTTGTTTGCCTCTTCTGTTTTGCATTTGCATGTAATCAAATAAACAATAAATGTACATGTATTTCAAGGTAATACTGAAAAACCTACCTGTTCTTACCACCACAGCCCTGACCTTTTGGTTACCATAGAAACGAGTTTGAATAACATGTGTTCCACAGAAAAGAACATGTTTTGAGTGTTCCTTCATGCTGAATGTGATATTTTTAGCACCTTGTTGAGGGTTGGGTAGGGGGGTCTTTGTCACTGGTACGCTTTCTCCTGTAACATTGGTTACACATACATTGTATCATTTTCAGAAATTCCATGAAATCCTATGACATCATACACTACTCACCATAAATAAGTATCCAGATAGAATTAAAATTAGAAAATTTACGAAAAGCTCATCCCAATATTTTCTCTTCTAAGCTTTTTAAAAATGCATGAAAATTTTCAACAAATTGTTTCCATTATTTATTTTTATATGAAAATTGAAAAATTTCAACCACATTTTTTTGAATTTTCTTCCGTCAAACATTGACATTTTTATGGAAAAATTGCCAAAATTTATAAAACCTGAATTTAGTCCGGAAATTTACTTGAATTGATAGCAGTATGGGTTTATCTGAAGATTATCAAAACGATGGAACAAATTTTTTTTCATTTTTGGAAAACAAGAGGAATTAAAGTTTTTGGTGGGAACTTATTAAAGGTGGATAGTGTACATGTACATATACCAATGTGTCATTAAATCAAGAAATTTGCAAAACAAATCAGAATATTTGCTCAAGAGATTCAAAGGAATCCCTGAGATGTTACAAATTCAGAATGCAAACTCATGTGGAAAATATACAAAAGTCATGTAAACCTGATGTATAACATCTAAGGGAGTCTGTCCTATACTCCAAAGCAATGTGTCTATCTGATTTGCTGCATTTAAAACCTTTCAAGGCAACAAAACAAAAGTGAGCTCTCCTTTCACACGGTACATGTGTTTGTTCACTGACATATTGCTGTACAAATGTAAAACAAATTGACCCTTCCGAACGTGGGAAAAAATTGAGAAATTCCATGACGTCACAATGCAATTTCGATGTTTGACCGAGGTTCGAAGCTTGTTTGTCCGAGGTAAACACATGGTAAAAGCATTGTGACGTCACGAAATTTTGCATTTTTTTCCCGCTATCGGAAGGGTCAATTAAGTGAACCATTCAATTTTCTAAACAAAGAAATCAAAATGTACATGCATTTGTAGCTTAGAGTAATGGTGCCTGTCTTAATACAAAAGCAACAAAAGCAAGGTACCTGTAACTCTCTGGTTCTTTGTAACTAAAGATAAAAATGTTCCAGGAAATACTGTATATCCTTACCTGTAAGCATACTTTCATTTACAATACAATTTCCGTTAAGTAATACTGCATCACACTGCATTATACATCCACTACGAGGCAGCTCAATGACATCACCAGGTACTAAGTCTTCTGATGGTATCTCCTCATATACTGTGATATAAGGATTTTAAAATACATGTACATGTATGTAGGAACAGAATTACATCTTGTATGCATACTGAGTAAACAGGATCATTGCAACCGATTTTGGTACTGGGGTCGCGGCAAAATAGCAATACGGCTTTTTTCACCTCTTTAAAACACCCCATGATCGAAACATACATGTATGATTTTGTGATTCCTAATAGAATTTTTTGACTGTTTTCTCATAATTTAAGTGATACTGCACAAAATTGATGAGACTTTGCAGTAGAACAATGCCTAATAAAAAAGTCCATATCGTTTATTTATCTTAAAAGTTTATAGTTTTTGCAAACACTTAAAAAGTTCTGCTAGGTAAAGAACGTTTCTGTTGTTCATAAACTCTCGAAGTGTTTGCAAAAACTATGATCTTTTCAAATACCTAGATGATGTGGATTTATTTATTAGGCATTGCCCTACTCTAAAATCAGTTTTGTAAAGTTTAACTTAACCTGTCTATGGAATCACAACACCATATGTTTTGATCCCACGTGGTGTAAAATGTTTAAAAGTAAATCCCTATAATGGCAGTTATACATGTATAATAAGCTTTATGATAACGAACAGCTGAATTCAATATCTCTAAAATAACAATCACATACACTGTGAAAGATTCATATCATACCAAGTCTTACAATTTTTATATTACTATTATCTAAATATACAATGAGATTAGTCAGTACTGATCTTCATGTAAAAGCATAACTTGTATTGTAAAGATTAATTCTGATAATATCTCTTCATGTCAGGAATATATACATGTATACAGTATATAGGATCTCAAATGATTTTCTATTTCATATGGTATATATCATGTTTATGGAACGAGTTGTGTGAATTCTACATCACTGAGCCTTGGCGAGGTGATTAAAATCGCACAATGAGTTTCATAAATACTGTATAATAAAGAAACATCATTTGAGATTCTTTAAATCACATGAAATATGACGAAATTTATCAAAATAACGTCTAAATATTCTAATTTCGACTTAATTTCCTGCAAATAACGCGCCAATGCTGCCATTTCTATTGTGAAGTCACTATGGATCTAGAGCACTTCATCAAATGACCACACTCCCAAAAAGATATGTAACATGTTATCATAACATTTACATGTATTTGAATTACTGAGTATGCATACAAGATGTAATTCTTATATTTGAATAAAATCTAAATGGCTTTATTCAACTGAATAAAGGGTGTACCATAAGATAAATAGGAAATAAAGCAGGATATTCATATCAAAAATCAAATTCATCTGTACTCCTACTGTTGACTTGAAGATATGATTCCATCAGAGATTGAATTGCGAAAGTAAATATACAATCATGTACATGATGTACTCACCATCATTTTGTCTACAAACACTAACTAAGGTAGATGATTGTATGGTGTTCCTTAACGCTCTCTGCATCTATAAATATTGTAGAATTTTACGTCGCATATCTCATACTTCAGGTACTGTACATATCGTATAATCAGAAATTTTTGCGATATACTCATTTTCGCTATATTCACGAGTGCTTTGGAATAACGAAAAATTATTCTCGTGAAAAATTGTGTTTGGTAAGGTATAACATAAATTGGTATATCAGTTACATTTTTTTTTATTTGTACATGTATCATTCTTCACATATCCTGATTAAACGTAAATAGAAGAAAATTAGAGTGTATTTTAATGATAGAAATACATAAAACTTTGAAAACTGAAGGTACAAAGCATAATTGTGTACATATTTGTTTTTAATTTAGGAATCCCAAAAAATTGTACTCGCGAAAATAAAAAAACCTTATTTTACCATAAAATCACGAAATTTGATACATGTACTTGCGGAAATTTCTAGTTATACAATTGCATGTGGACTTGGGTATAACATTGTTAAGCTCATTTAATTATTATTCAATTCATATAAAAACTCTGATATGACATTGTACATGTATAATATATAAACATGTAGTAGATTCAAATATTTCTTCCAGAGGGAAGGGATGATAACAAATAAAAACACAAACACTCAGATACACAAATTTTCGGCCCCTTGGCCTTTATCAAGTGTAAAAATCGTCGTTTTTTTACACTTGATAAAGGCCAAGGGGCCGAAAATTTGTGTATCTGAGTGTTGGTGTTTTTATTTGTTATCATCCCTTCCCTCTGGAAGAAATATTTTCGGCCCCTTGGCCTTTATCAAGTGTAAAAATCGTCGTTTTTTACACTTGATAAAGGCCAAGGGGCCGAAAATTTGTGTATCTGAGTGTTTGTGTTTTTATTTGTTATAAACATGTATATACATGTATGTGAAGCAACAATTATGTTCTGATAAACATGGATAAATGAACACAAATTCTTTCTTTATCAGATTTCACATCAAGCACAGTCATTTACTTGTATGATAAAACACAGACTGAATATGAAGTAAGGATCTCGTAAAAAAAGTTGACCACTTACTACATGTTGTAGACATACATGTACAAACAGACAGACACACATACATCATGTACATGTACATACAGACAGACACACATACTACATGTATGTTTAAGTTATTCTAAGGTATGTACAAGCACATGTGTTAAGTTTGCAAAATTTGCTGGAAACATACATTCAAGGCATGTATATTAAAATGACAAAATTTTGTATACCGTCTTTTATTTGCGAGCGTTTTATATTTGTGACATTTGCAAGGCCCTTCGGTTTGCGAGTGAAAATCGCAGTAAATATGTCCTAACACGTACATGTATAGTAAGGTATGTACATGCAATTCAGTCACTTCACTTGTGTTTGCGAACTTAGATGCCCCGAATAAAAGACAATTTACAGTATGTTCAATAATTTCACTTACGGCTCTTGTTTGGTAAATGGATACAGCAATGGAGACGATTGAAATAAAGACGATACAGGCGGCATAAATCTCGTATTCGTCTGAAAACCATACTGACGCACTAAACGCTTGAAAGACATAGAATGGGGACAATGCCTGCAAACGAAATATAGAAAGGTATGTCAAACTGCAGCAATAAAGTGTACTGTCAAAAATGTTTTTACACAGTAGAAACTTTACATTTATTATACATGCAAAATTACATAATTATAAACAACAAATAAGCAATTTGACACATAACACTTACATTTACAATTTTGGTTTACATGTACTTGTCATATGGCGGTTTGTTTATGTAATCAAATTATACAGACAAAATACTTTTTACATGGGGCGTTTTCAATGTTGAATTTCAGCGTGACATCGCCAACTTTAACAGTGAGCCTATGGACAGCATCACAATGTCACAGGAAAAATAGCATGGGTAATGGCCCATCTAAAACTTGTTTTGTCTATAAAGTTTGGTTGCATGCACTAACTATCATTTACTTTATACAAGTACTGAAACTAACAACTAAGTGAGATCTATTGAATGGTATCAATTTCATTAAAAATTTTGCATAATAAAGTAGTCAGAATGGTGCATCTATCAAGTTTCCAAAGTGAGCCGCAGAGACAGTAGTTTTATTTTGTACCAAAATTTTTTTTTCACCTGTTTTAAAAAGTGAGCATTATTTTTTTCTTTTTCGTGAATTTTTTAAAACTGCTCTTCTTTCCATTACAAAATTTAATTCGGAAATATGCAAAAAGGAGGGAAAAAATGTTGTAAGATATAAATTAAATGAAGAAGCATGATTTGTCAAACAAGATCTAGCATTGTACTTTTAAGGAGTTAAACTTGATTCAGAATACAATCAATCTATCTTACCTCTCTAAACAGAAGAGTAATAATTGGTGTCACATGGATCGCTATACAGTTAATACCATAAATGGCTCGCCTGTAAAAGAATGTTATACATGAGTCTTTTCGGAATACAGTGTTATTTCCCCTGTGGAAGGGTGTCTGATGTAATACATGAACCATAATCACGTCATGAAAATTGGTATTGTAGCAACAATGTCATACCATTTTACATGTATCAGAGTATTTAAGTTAGAGTATCCTTCAGGTCAAAATTGCTGGTAATTTTTTGCCTGGATACCCTATTTTTTCTCTTCGGAATATTGTTCAGATTATCAAAGTAATATGGTTTTGGGAAAAGAAACTTTTATAGTTACATTTTATCACTTCTAATAAAGCCTGTGTTTGTGAAACACGAATGCCCCCGGTGGCATCTTTGTTAGTATGAACACTATTTTCTGTTAAGTACATGTATGTGAGAAGGTCACGAGGTCAAAAATTTTGGTATCAATGGAAAGGTCTTGTCACAAGGAATACACATGTGAAATATGAAAGCCCTATCACTTCCATTTCAAAAGTTATGCCCAATGTTAAAGTTTTTGAAAAGTAAGTCAAAGGTCAAGGTCACGAGGTCAAAAGTTTTGGTATCAATGGAAAGGTCTTGTCACAAGGAATACACATGTGAAATATGAAAGCCCTATCACTTCCCATTCAAAAGTTATGCCCAATGTTAAAGTTTTTGAAAAGTAGGTCAAAGGTCAAGGTCAAGGTCACGAGGTCAAAAATTTTGGTATCAATGGAAAGGTCTTGTCACAAGGAATACACACGTGAAATATGAAAGCCCTATCATTTCCCATTCAAAAGTTATGCCCAATGTTAAAGTTTTTGAAAAGAAGGTCAAAGGTCAAGGTCAAGGTCACGAGGTCAAAAATTCTGGTATCAATGGAAAGGTCTTGTCACAAGGAATACACACGTGAAATATGAAAGCCCTATCACTTCCCATTCAAAAGTTATGCCCAATGTTAAAGTTTTTGAAAAGTAGGTCAAAGGTCAAGGTCAAGGTCACGAGGTCAAAAATTTTGGTATCAATGGAAAGGTCTTGTCACAAGGAATACACATGTGAAATATGAAAGCGCTATCACTTCCCATTCAAAAGTTATGTCCAATGTTAAAGTTTTTCGGACAAACAGACAGACAAACAGACAAACAGACGGACAGGCCAAAAACTATATGCCCCCGAATCTTTGATTCCAGGGGCATAAAAAGGGATTTTTCTTACTTTTCCCATAGGATCCAATGTTAAAGTTCCAATGGCTTATGGTCTCAGTATAATCATGAAATCACAAATTATACTTTGTTTGTATATCAGGTTTAACATACCGTATATCGGGAATATTTCGCGTGTGTCTAATTTTCGCTAAGTTCGCGAGCATCATCAAGTCGCGAAAAATGGACATGGCGAAAAAAAGACACAAACTAACGCTTCTAAAGAGGTTCAGTTATTTGTACAAAATGTAACTGTCCTGAGGTATCAGTGAGTACTCGTCTGATTATGATAATTATGATTATTATAATTGATGTTTACAGATAACAAGTAGTATTAATTAATTTAATTACCCAGTGCAAACATGGTAAATCAAACAATCACCGATATGAATACACGTCGGCTTTTATTTCAAACCACCTGTTGTCGTTCTGTAATTATGACATACAGCGTTTTATCCGTAAATTTCTCACAAGAAACTAAATAAAAACAAGGATTTGGGGTTTAGAGGTCCTTTTCGAACCACAAAACTATATGACTTAACTTACATTGGAAACAAAAAAATTATAAGCAATGGCTTTAAAGAAGCCGGCATCGTTTATGCTTTGAACGAGTGAAGTGTTTGGTGTACATTCTTGTACATTTGTATTATTTTATACGCAGATACGTAAATCCAGCAGAAAAACACGTTCGCAGTTATATGATCGTATTTCATTTCACATTAAATAAACATTTGTACAAATTTAATTTTTGGTATTCATAGATTAGCGAAAATTAGACTCAGCGAAAAAAAGACACACCTTTTTAGGGTCCTTTTCGCGAAATTTACCCGACGCGAAAATTACCCGATATACGGTAAGTTTTGAATATGAGGAAATGAAAATATTGTATAAGTTGTTATTTAGGAAATATGGGCATCTGAGACCTGAGGGATGCTCTAACTTAAGGAATGTTTTCATGGAATTTTACGATGTCATATTTACACGTACATGGACTTTGCACTTCCTAATTTGCACATCAAAGGGACTGTACTGTGTTAATGCAAATAGTTGATGGAATGGCAATGAATACAAGGTGTTTTGTGAGAACAACCACTCTACTTTTACCTGGCCAGATAGAGAAGGAATGTTTATCTCCTGTGAGTTTAAATTTGCTACTTCAAACAGCCCTAGACTTCTTTGATATGATCCCTAATAGTCCGAAGTGCAAAAAGCGAAGTGCGAAGTTTGTCAACATGAAAAATGTCTATTGGGACGCATACTGTTAACATGGAAATTTTCGAGTGGGAGCAATTTTTGCGAATCAAGGGACTTCACAAAAATTTCCTTCCCGCAAAATATCCCCGCTGCATTCTTACATTGGAAAAGACATTTTTATCGCGAATATTTCCCCAAAGTGTAACGTTTTTAATGTTATACTCGGGAAATTTTCCCAAAATGAAAATAACCATTTTACTGTATTTTTTGTAACTCTAGGTATTGAAAATACCAGATAGTTTTTTTTTTTACTGATTTTACCTTTCATGCTGCTGTTCATATGTTAAGCCTTGACTGTCATGGAGATCTGAACACGTGGATAAACTGCTAGAGGCATCACTGTAGTTATATGTACTGTAAGAAATCAACAATAAATTAGAACAAAGAAAAGTCGTACAACTTGATTTTTACCTGTTGTTTGCTTTGAAGGAATACAACTGTCATGTTTTTTTAACAATTGAAAATTAGATCTGCCATTTTGTAACAATAACTCATAAAAGGGCCTGTGTAAAAATAATTAAATCTATGAAGATAAATTTTGCTGAAAATTTTTCAAGGAAGATACTTGCTAAGAAATGTTTTGCAGATAATTTATGAAGAAATTCTGTGAAGATTCAAACACATGTACTTTGTGGAGATACTTCTTCATTTTGTTTGATGAGATGATTTGTGGAGATACTCTCCAATGATACGGTAAATGTAACTTTCTTCCAGCTCACCAGAGGGGGATACATGAAATTAAGAGAGATTGTACCTCTGGTCCAATTCGGGGGAAATTATGCATGGATACCCCATATTTTCTTTTCATATTATTGCATATTGGGTAAAGCTTATACCTATTTCAAATATATTTTTGGTTAAAAATGATGTAAAAAAACGTGAATCTTTAAAATTTTATATTCCCATAGGGCGTAATGTTAAAGTTGGGGGTCATTCGAATTTATAGACAATGAAGATATCTCTACAGCCTAGGGTCTATTAGAAAAGTTTTAAGTAAAAGGTTCAAAGATGATAAGCATGAAAATTCCCAAAAAGTGATCATAGGGAGAATATAAGCTCTCATGATCAGAGGTACGAGATACCTTAATGTAGACTGAGATTACTTTGTGAGATGAGACTGTGAGGACAATGAGGAAACCATATAAATACATGTAGACATAAAAAGGAGTAAGCACTTTGTATTATTGATACTAAGTATGAATGACAGAAAGACGGCATTTCTTAATGAATAAATGTTATATCCTGGACTTACTCGATCTTCTGAAATGATGATGTTTCCGCATTCCAAATGTATCGCATCTTCTTCACTACGAAATACCTTAGCAAGTTGTCACTGACCTATATTGTATACAAATCCACGAGATAAATATAGGGACCCTCTATGACAACAAACAGAAATGTAACGTCCATAATTATGTCAAATCAATATACAATGTATATACATGTACAAATGTATGACTTGGCAAAGTTCAATTACAAATATAACATCTTTACATAACTTCTTGCAACATATCAATTGTTCTTTATAATACAAATCCCTTCTTTTGATTCACATTTCCAGACAAAATGAAACATATTATTTTTTATTAAATATGTAAACAGTTATTGAATATGCACCTTAGGGTTACTTCCTATTTGAGACAGTATCTGGTGTAAAATTATTGTGACGTCATAAAAAAATTTACACTCCTGACGCTCCACTCGAGAAAAAATGAAATTTCCGTCACTCCTGTAAATTTTTTATGTCTTACTCAGTAGATCCTGATAGAACCTATTATTCCTTAACAAACATTTTAGTACCTTCTTGTCTTGGATGTGTTGTATAGAAGTGAACTGGCCTCGTCGTTTGGAAAAACTGAATCGTAACTCTGGCTGTACTATCTTTACCCTGAAAATGATTTTATAAAATGTACACGTATATACCGTTTAAAGGAATTCATACAAAACTACATACATGTATTTTGTTTTGTTTACATGATTTTATAACAATAATTGCTATTGGTCAGTAAATTTATGATGACAATATGCACATGGAACATATTTCCCTGTAACGGTCAAATGCTATGTTGTTCTTATTCTGTTCCCTCATCTATTGATACAAGATGTATTTCTGAAATGTCATGCTTTACTGAAACACACAAGACTGGTAATATAAAATGGATAAAACAGGGACAGACTGAGGTCAAATTTCAAGCAAGGTCAAGGTTTCAAGGTCAAGGTTTCAAGGCCAAAGTTTTGTAGCAATAGGAAGGTCTGGTCGCAAGAAATAGTCACATTGAAATTGAAAGCCCTTTAACTTAAAGACTTAGTACTATTCGTAGATTTAGGTATCAGGTAAACGTGCAAACAAATGGACAATTAGACGGAACATCAACAAAATGCCCTCTAACCTTCAATAGTTGAGGCAAAAAAAAAAAAAAAAATGACTTTGACTAAGTTCTCATAAAATAATCTACTTCAGAAACAAATGAACATATTATGTGGCATTAAATTCTTCAATAACTCTATTGAATTAATGGGGTCCCACCAGGGTTTGAACCCACTACCCTCGGGTCCATTGGGCATGGAAAACATACCTACATTATGTATGTGCAATCTTAAAAAAATTCCTTAAAATCTACAGCCTAATAATACAGGTATTAATCTCTACCAAAAAATACCTTCCAAACAAGTACCCATACTCACATTGTTCCATCTCTCGTCATGGTGATCACCTTGGCAACAAACCATCTCTTGTAATTATCCTATCAAAATATAATTTATGTTAAATCTTTACCCACATAAGCATAATAAGAATACAAATTAAGATAGTACAGCTCAGAATAAATTTTTAAGTTTAACAAACTCACTACAATATCACTAAGTGGTCTATTTAAGGGATTTTATTAAATATGGAAATTTTCGCGTAGGGGTAATTTTTGCAATAGCATTATTATTGCGAAAATTGCAGCCAATATTAAAAACTTTTAAAGGCAATACTGCCAACTTCACCCAATGCATACTGTTGTAATAGCCATTTCAGGAAAGTTTCCCAAAGGGAAAAAAAACATGTTTAGAGTATACAAAGTCTTTGTCGTAACCTACTTGAAGAGCTACAGACGAGGCTTCATGGAGAGAACATCTGGAGTGAGTACATCTCACCCTGAGATGTGGAAACCAATGGAAGAACAATCTCATCAATCCCACAGTAAGGAAATAACCGGTGTAGGTCAGGATTCGCTTTGCCTTGTTTCCCTTAAACCCCTCGATGGACTGAAAAAAGGTTAGCTCCATAAATATACTATTAACTTACAACTAAAGTTTAATGTTTACATTGCATCTAACTTTAAAGTTTATATATGTAAAGGTTGCAGCTTGCCTTTATGTTATGGTCATATCGGTGAAGTAATATCAGCATAAATAGGTCAAAGGAGATATCAAATTTGAATAACTATTTGTTTCCATGTTTATATCCACCTTCACCATGTCAAGGGATTGTGACTATAGTATGCTGTTTCAGTACAGGTCCATGTGAGGATCAGGGATTTGAAAAACCTTAAAATGTTTGCAGAACTTCTTTCTCTGGAAATGTGTTCAGATCAGCCTCCATATGGATGTTCTGAAGGAATTTTCCTCATACTTGGATGGTGAAGAAGCTATAGGGGTAGTAAATTTGGTTGTATTATATAGTGAAAATTTTCCCACCATTTTTATCCTTCATTATCCTTTATAAATTATGAGGTGAATATCTCGCTTCACCATCGCTACCTTAAGAAATGAATATCATATGTTTGATTTGTACCACATATATGTCTAAAAACAGAAATAAAAAGTTTTGTAAAAAAAAAATTGGTGTATCACACCTGCCTGATTCTTACATGGACCTATACTTAAATCTTCATACAAATACCAACTCAAACATAAGGCTCACACTATACATGTAGTGTACACGAATGTCAAAGCATTTTGTTTTATAAACCTACATCCAAATTAGGATAAACAAACATTTGATCACAGTGATAAGTGCTTTTCATACTGTAATCCAGTCTTTGTGGAATACAGAGTTTTTTCCCCTTACAGACGGTATCTGACATAAAACATTTGTGAGGTCATGAGAATGGTATGGCAACATCGATTTTATACCATCATTTCCCAGACTTTTAGGACGGTTTCCATAGAATTTGATGACATCATAATCAGTCTACGTCAGATACCGTCTCAAATGGGAAGTAACTCTGGTTTTCGAAAATAGCGAATTTCTACAATAAACATGATAAATCTCCACAGTGATATACCTATTAATCTCAGACAAGGTCCAAGCTTTTGAACTGAAACCAACAAAGTATCATTTTCAGTCCGACTTTTGAGTACCTAAACATTGCTAAATTTATCAAGGGGTCATGATTCATATTTTTAGATTCTTGACTTACCATCTGATCCTCGGTAGCAGGATTAATGTACACCTTATCAGGATCCATATCGGGAATCCCCACGGTAAACTTAGATTCATTGTCTCCTGAAAACAAAATGTATACGTGCATGAAAAACATCTTCTATTCTAAAAGCACTTTTTAAAGCATAAGACATACATGTATATGCAAATCTACATTGGACATTCAGGGCACACAATGTCAGAAAATTGGACTGTAATTCGGCTCTATTCCCCCCACTAAATAAAATTAAATGTACCAATTAAAATACTTTGCTTAAAAAAATCCACAAAATTTTGAATTTACCCTAAAATAATGCAAGATTAATCAAATTCTGAGTGGTAAAAAGAAATGCCTCCGTGACATACATGTAGTTTATAGAATCATAGCTTAAATATTTTGCCCGTCCTACGCGTTATCTCTATTCGCTTATTTTTGTGTGTGAGAGGGCTTCAATTCCTACTCATTGACTGCTGTGGCACAAGCCGATTGTGTATCACAGCTTACGTGTACATTGAAAAATTTTGTCCTTGACCTTTGAAATGCTTGAAACATTCATTCTAAAACCAATATTCCATGCAGGTGTCTTTCCAATTTAATTCGTAATCATATCAGATTCTTCTTCAATTATCATTTGGAACCATAAACACAGTCTATCTTGCCTTCCAGTGACAATGACCTTCGACCTATAACATACACATATATCCACAACAATTGAAAGTCAATATGTGACCGAGCATGTTGAGTCTAAATCAAATTTCAGATTGCATCATTTGAAGAATTGTTGAGCCTGTAATCATGGTAATCATCTAAAAACAATTGTAGGTTTCTTTCAGGTCCAATTTTAACATAATTAATAAAATAAATTAAATAAAACCTTTTCCCATTCATCATAATTACATATATATGCACAACCATTGTAATTCCCTGAGATGTTACTATTGAAAAGAACGTGCTGCAATTCGTGTATTAACACTCGTGACGTCATAATGCATAAGATCTAAAGAAGTATGCCGCGACGGCTGTTCTAACCTGCAAACTGAGCCCGCGGTGACCTGAATTTTAACGTCACCCTTTTACCTAGAAAACGCGATTTCAGAAAACAAAAATGAAATAGACAACTATGGTGCATATATATAGAATAAATGTCATAATTTGTGTTTTGTTACGGGTATACAACACACAGCAAGTGCATTTATCGCATGAAATGCGCTAACGCGCATTACATGTACGATAAATGCACTTGCTGTGTGTTGTATACCCGTAACAAAACACAAATTAAGACACTTATTCTCTATGTATGTTGCATAAGCACAGAAAATATTCAAAGCAAAGACAAAACTAACATATAGCGATCATATATTAATCTTTAAAAAATAAACAGATAAAGGCATTACATGTATTGCATAGGAAAAGAATTTAAGGACCACAGCCGATATTTACAAAACTTATTTTTCCCTTCACACTGATGCTAGATGTTTTTTTTTTTTAAATTATACAAAATAAATTGAACACACTGATTATACTCTTTGAAATATGATTCCCCTTGGCAAACACCTTCTAACACCCTTTACATTAATTTTATAGTTATACTTGAGCGTTTATCTTATCACACAAGTCCCTTATCTGTTCAGAAGTTAATCTGACCTGACCAAAATGTGACCTTTTCTCAGATTAAAATTCTGAAAGACATGCAGTCCAAAATTTCAGTTCCTACCATACATTTTACATATGTAATGTAACAGTGTTTTTTTTTTCAAAAAAAAAAAAAAAATTGGCGATATTTGGCCCCATTCCCCCCTCTCCAGGGTGTATATTTTTCCTCTCCTGTCAGAGAAATTTCCCTATATCAAAGATTTTTTTCTTTGGCAAAATAATTGTTTTAAAATAGTGTGTAAAATTCAACAAAATCAGAATCCAAATAGAATATGGTTCCTTTAATGTACTTGTTTGTACTTAAAGCCATTCCAATTATATTGATGCGATCTAATCGTAATACAGTTTTTTCAAGAATTTTGATTTATTCAAAATTACTTTTGTGTAGTTAGCACGCATATTTCCCCCATGTATCGACCCTGACCCCTTCCCCCAAAAGTGAGAAAAAACACTGTGTAAAGAAATCTTTAGAGAGCGTGTATATATTTTTTCAAGACCATGATAAATTGACAATAATTTTTTTTCTTTTGCTAGGTTTAAAAAAAAAAGAGGGGTGGTGTGTGGGCAACGGTGTCAAGTGCTTTTAAAATCAATACTATACATGTAGATACATGTAGTTCTTAAAATTGATATTTTTAGGCTAGAATTATTTAAATAAAATGTCTAAAATTTTAATCTTAATGAAAATAATTCCATTTTCTATTGCCAAACTTCAATCTCTCCATTTTATTGGAGAATTCAAGTGCATGGATTTGTCAATTTTATAGGGAGAAGATGAAACCAGTTGTCTCTGTTTGCAGAGATAATCTATATTTGACAAATTTATAGGGCTCCCCCGGCAGTGACCCAATTTTTTCAATATACTGTGATAGGGTCATTTTTATGTATATTGAGCAGTTTTTTTTATTTTCTGTCAAATTGACTCAAAATCAGCAAAAAATTTTCATTCAACCCCAATTTAGGGGGTTCGAGTATCGTTATTTTGACACTGTTTGGATGGTCAAACTAACTTTATTTTTTCTCTAAACTAAAAATCTATCTTAAGATATTCTAAAATGTATAAAATATACATGTATGCATCGTGCAAGGCATGTTTAGGGTCTAATACTTGAACAAAGTCAGGCACTCTTAGTGGATAATCATATTTTGCCCAAATTTTGAGTATATCCAAGGAAAACTGGATAAAAATGAACATAAGGTATCTAAAGTCAAATTTTCTAATGGAAAAAAACTTGTTTAAGAACTGCAGGTACTTCTTATTAGCAGTAGAAGACAAGACAATTGTAATCTTGTGAGAAATAGCAATGAAATGGTAAAACATGTCACAATTTGCGGGCTAATATTTGATGTCAAAATATGCCAGAGACTATATTCATATGCCCTTTAATGAAAGGAAACCCCCTGCAAGGTACCTTTTTCGTCATTTACATGTCTTAATCATGTTAATGGTGAAACAATTTATAACTATACCAAATTCTAAGGAGTTTCGACCATAACTTTTAAAGATATTGTACATTTAAATACAAAAATGCTATATTTTTAGCCAAAATTTGCGTAAAAAATCTGTATGACACACATAAAAGATATAAAAATTGAAGGATTTATTATTCAAACATGATTAAATATTTGTTAAACAAACTATTTTAAACATCTGCAATTAATAAAGGCAATACAACGTAATCTTATATACATGATATATTTTGGAAATTAGTGATGACGTCATGCGATACCCGAACCACCTTAAAGGGCACTTTATCTACCACTGTTTATTTTAGTGAATCTGCAGTGTAAACACATTATCATTGAGTTTTAGTATGACTCATTCAACTTGAACTCCAGGATACAGGTATACATGTATGCAGTATCAAATTATACTTGTACTGTTGCATTCCGCAGTTAATTTTTCTCATGCAAAATTATGAAGGAATTGGAATATTCGTACAGGTATACATGTATGCAGTATCAAATTATACTTGTACTGTTGCATTCCGCAGTTAATTTTTCTCATGCAGAATTATGAAGGAATTAAAATATTCGGACATCAGATGGTATTTGTCATTGATTGCACAAGTATCAGCATTTCTAAAGTTGTCCCTTTTGGCATGTATTAGTGATGTGACGATAGACGCCGACTTTCGATAGTCGATCGTTGAAACCCTTTCGATTTTCGATAATCGATATTGAAATTGACAATTGATTGTTGCTAAGAGATAAAAGGTAAGATCAAAGTAATCGACATGACATCAAGAGTACAAAATTAACAATGGTCAAGAAAAACAAATTAAATTGATGATTTTAGTTTGAAGTTGTATTTCTATGAATTTGCAGTGTATGTATATGTTAAAAAGGCCGCATCCTCAGTGGTACTTCCTTAGTTTTGAACCTGATTTTTCAAATTTGTTGGTTCCAATAATCAATCTATAGTTAGTTTCCGATAGTGCCTCGATAATCGATAGTAAAATTTGTCCGATTGCTTATCACTAGCGTCTATTATCAGACAAGAATCTTGTTGTGGAAGTGCAAGTCATGTCTAAGGTTGCTTTCATAAGGATTCAACCCTTAGATTGTGACTCATCCCCACCCACCCCCTTTACAGAATTGTGTAATCCAAATTTGGGGAAAGTTGTACAATTCAATATTTAATGAGAAAATAATCTTACAGAAAAGTATGTTTTGTAATCAGAGAGTAAATTGTTTATAGATTCTTCTTATTCAAATTATTCATTGGGTTTCAATATCTGCATTAATTAAGTTGTTGAATCATTAACTGTAGATGAAAAGAATGCACAGGATATCCGAGTTTCCTCTGTGCTGTCCATTTGATTTCCTGTCGTATGTCGATCCAAATTTGGGTCAGACGATAAATAAGTCCATATAAAATAAATAAATATTACCTCCTTTACAAACCATTTTCCAAATTTAAATGATTACGATACGTAATATTGCATAATTGTTGAAGTTTCGTTTCCCGCAAAGCACATGTTGTAAACATCCAATTGTTTACATTTAGTAACAAGTGTTTTGATTGGCTTACTCAAAATTTAGACACAACGTTGATTTTCATTGGCTGAAAATTAGTACCTCTTGCTGTTTCGTACTATATCTCTTTCAACATGGTATATGGCCTAAGAAAAAAAATTCTTATAAGTTCATGTATACTAGTGGAAAAATTCGCACAAAAAGAAAAAAAAAAAAAAAATAAATGATAAAGTAGAATAACATGAAATAAAATAAATAGATAAATAAATAAAATAAGCAAATGAATAAATAAACAACAACTAGAAAGGTTTCTTGTTGCGGTTGCAACAAGGAGTGTCTTCCTCCTATACAATTTTTGGTTTGGAAATATGAAGGACGTCACATTACATGTATTTATATTATATATTTAAGTTTTCAAATAGCAGTAACATTAAATTTTCAAACCGATAATTGTTGGTGAGCAACCATTTGATTTGGGCGGGGGGGGGGGGGGGGGGGCAGGAATTCTATTGCCAGCCGGTAAATTTTTTTCAGCAATTTTCTGAGCAGGCCATTTTTTTTCAGCCATTACCAGAGTCGGAGAAAAATTTTCGCCGGTTCTTCGTTGTCAAATGTTGTGAATGTCTGTGTAAGTTAAACTCCCCGCTGTTACAGAGTATGAGTTAATAACCGTTCCTTCAGATGTCTCTTTGCAATTAGCGAATTTCAGACAGATTGTATGATGTTTAAATAGAACCTTTTCTAGATTTTTGTGCCTATGCGTATTAGGTCTCTGGTAGATACAGCTATGTGAACAGTTTGTATTTATATTAATTAATTTTTTGACTTTAAATTGTCTGGCACAAAGGGCCAGCAAAAATTTCCATATCATGCAATGTATCCTTACTTTTGCATGGTCCGGGAAAAAAAAAAAAAAATTGCCGGCCCTTTGGGCCGGAATATTTTTTTCAGCATTTTTCAGAGCCGGGATTTTTTTTTTTTTTTTTTTTGCAAATTCTTCCTGCCCCTTCCCCCATAAAAAAGGCGAGCTCGTAGCTGTAGAACCAATTTTCTTGAGAAGAGAAATGGTAATAACAAGTTACGTTCAATATATATATATAGGTCCGTGTACTAAACCACAATTCAATTTTCCATTTCAGAAATGTTAATGAACAATGCAAAATCGAATCAATTTTTCATTTTTCATTTTCAATTTAGTAAATGAAAAATGGAAAATTGGATCAATTTTCCATTTTTCATTTTAAAATTTCAAATTGAAAAACGAAAATGGAAAATGGACTCAAATACGCTGTATTAAACCACAATTCAATTTTCCATTGCAAAAGTAAAAAACGAAAATGGAAAATTGAACCCATTTTCAATTTTCAATTTTCATTTTGAAAATGAAAAATGAAAAATTGATTCAATTTTTCATTTTTCATTTTTAAAATGAAAATTGAAAATTGAAAATGGGTTCAATTTTTAATTTTCCTTTTAAAAATTTTATTTTCCTAATGAAAAATAGAAAATGGACTGTAATAGGATGTACTAAACCACAATTCAATTTTCCTTTTCAAAATCCGTAATTGAAAATGAAAAATTGAGTCAATTTTCCATTTTTACACTCCGCGCGCTAATGCAAAAATGAAAAATGAAAAATTGAATCCATTTTCAATTTTTCATTTTTCATTTTTGTTTTAACGACACACGACCTACACACCCCTATTTCTATAATCCAGAGGTCCAGCGATTAGCCAATCAGAGCGCTCGTTTCAAACGTAAACAAAAGTCTCTATCGGCAGCTTGCCCTTTCTCTCGCTTCGCAAATAAACAGTTGTAGTTGTGGAAATAACATTTTATATGTTTTTAAAATAAAAATTATGAAATATGGGTGTGTGTTTTAATTGCCTCCAATCTCCCCTTATAGTCATCCAACTTAGTCCACCATACAATTTATTTACAAACATATTGTAAAGTATTGTGCTGAGACTCTACGAAACCATTTAAAAACTTTTAAAAATCTCAAAATCAGCGGAGCGACCCGTTATCACGTCTACTCCATAGTACTGTAGAACAAAATATATATTCTTTATAAAATATGTTAGTGAAGACACCGTGAAAGTAACATAAAACTAGCCCATATTTCAGACTTTCTGTTGATTTTATTGTGAAGTCCAACGGGTCTGCAACGTGAACATGCTCTAGATAATGGCGTTTTAAAAGACATTGAATATTTCCGTCTGACAGTCAAAAGTTAAATTAATAATACACATAGTCACTGCTAATTAGATACATGTAATTGGATTAACGCAGGGGTACACGTTGTTTGCTCGCGCATCGTTACTGACATCAAGCGAGCATGATCGATTCTCGAGCCCATTTTAAAGGTAATGGTGCTATGCATGGTCAAAATCAAAATAAATCGATTCAATAATCATTGTAAATCTTGGAAAAAAAATGAACAAATAGACCCCCAAAATAATCTAAAATCGTACGCCAAATGTTCGGCTTTTTATGACAAAATGGTGTAATCCGAGGCATTTTTAAAAATCTTTTTACATTCCCCATATTTTGATTTTTAAATTTAATCGGACTTCAAAGTTTTTTTGTGGTTTAAATATTTTTCCCTGAAGAATGTTACTTGCAATTTTTTTTTCGCCAAAGTTATCCGTTTGTAGGTTTGCCAAACCATGACACGACGCATTCATGGGACAGAGGGTATATAGATTTGCTTGACTTTTTTTCAAAATCCTCTCGGGGAGGCCCCCGAACTCCTTTCCATCATCTTCCATCTATATACCCTCCCCACATAGACCCCTCGGGCCTTGCGAGTCATTTCACAAAAAGTGTATAATTATGCAACCCCCCCCCCCTCCCCCCTATTTGAGGATTTAGGCCCGCCGGCCCCTGCTAATCGTCCACATCGAAGCTACGCTCCGACACTGATCAATCAGTATAATAGACGGTAAACTAATATTTTAGTGAAAATCCGGCAAAGTCCTCAACCCCCCCCTTTTTTTTTACCATATATTTTGATCTGCAACATGAGCCAGAATATTTGATTAGTACTGATTAAAATACATGTATACATGTATAGAATAAATTTATATAAGAAACCAAATACAATATAGTTCCAGGCACGTATATCATGGTATATGTACGTCCCTCACTGGCGTAGGACAAGTTTTTGAAAGTGGGGGGGGGGGGGGGGGGGGGGGGGGGCATAAGTATGTTTGTGCCCCCCCACTTTTTGACGTAATTTTTGGTCATACAGATATAAAAAAACTGCAAAATACCTTTAACTCAAACTATATAGAATATCATTACATGTATATGTTAATGATAGAGGACACAGACAGTATTTTCTGATTAGTCAATATTTTGCTAAAAAAAATTTCCTGGCTCGCTACCGCTCGCCAGCCATTTATTCATATACTTAAAATTTAGAATTGCACCAGAAATGTTAAAATTTGTGCATATAGAACATGAAAACCCAATATTTATTTTTCAATCTCTCCCTCTTCCTCCTCTTCCCCCCCCCCCCCCCCCTTTTTTTTTTTTTTTTTTTTTGCTTGTTAGAAATTTTGGGATGTTGTGCCCCTCCACTTTTTCAAGCAGAGCTACGCCATTGTCCCTTATAGTACTTGTTACGAAACTAAAATATACAATGTCACTACTACAGTAAATCTATCATGTGGATACCATGTAGAGGTGATAATTACATTATTGTACTATGAAAACAATATTAATGTTTGAAATACATGTGACATAGGAGGCATGCGCTGTTCAGCAGGCGTAAGAAGATAGAGGACTTTATCATTTATTTTCCCATGAAGTTATCAAAATATCGGAATGAAAATTTGATATCTACTATCTATAGATGCTAGAAATCAACATCTATCCATCCACTTAAGTTTCAACAGTACATGGACGGATTTAGGGGATGGGTGGTGGTGGTGGTGGGGGGGGGGGGGGGGGGGTTGCAAATTCCCATGGAACCCCCCCCCCCCATGGACACCACCACCCCCCTATGGGACCCCCCTAGGTTTTCTTTTTATTTCGGTAACATCAGCAATCGAAAAAAAAACTGCAAACGCATCAGTAAAAATTGCTTAATGTTCAGCAGAATTCACCAATTAGAAAAAAAAACTTTTTATATGTATTCAATCATATATCGATACCTTATTTGAGAATTTATTGAGGTTGAAAATCCAATTTTTTTAGGTTCTAAATTTGTTCGTACAAACAATATTTATTGCAAAGTTTTGTAGTGTACATTGCGCAGGGGGTTTCTGTTCATATTATACCCGAAAATTGGTCCTAATTCCAACTAGTTATCATATCTTTCAATTCAATTTCTACATTTTATCGGAAAATTAACAATCATATAAACATGTCAAATGATTTACAAAACATATAAATGGTACGGGGATAGGAACCTTCACGCTTTTATGCTTATAGAAGGATTTTTTAGTCTTCAAATTTTGTTTAAAACATAGAAATGTACATTTATTAAACATTGAACTTGGAAATTATGTAAAAAAAAACCAAACAAACAAAAATGAAGGAAACAAATTTTACTCCATATCATACTAATATTCTAATTCTATGTCCATGTAACACTGTAACTGTGGGGACAAATAAATAATAAGTATTAAAGTACAAATAATCTGAAAAAAAAAAGATCGAGATAAACCCAGGCTCTCCCTACTAATTGGAACTGGTATTCCTAAAATGGTCCTGATGTTTGAGATAATAAGGAGAAATATGCTTCAGATTGCACAATTTTATTCTATATTTTTTTTAATTCCCGGGGAGCGCCCCCCCCCCCCCCCCCCGGACTTCTACCTCCCGTTTTCTCCAACACTGGGCATTTCGTACCTCGGATCGACCCTTTGGGCCGATGCAACACCCCACTCTCCCGCTTTCCACTCTGGATCCACCCCTGGTAGTGTACAACATCCAAAGTATGACCGGATATACAGCGATGGCAGTAGAATAACCTCTCGACAACACAGACGTCAACCGGGTTATGGATGGATAAAAAGTTATTTATGCAAAAAAACATATTTCTGTTAAGTAGAATAACCTCTCGACAACACAGACGTCAACCGGGTTATGGACGGATAAAAAGGGATTTATGCAAAAAAACATATTTCTGTTAGATTTACTCGAAATAAGGCGATAACAAGGAAGCTTTAAAGTCCATGATCTTTTATATGCTTATCGCATTGCCTTGTCATATAACTTTGTTATAAAAATACGAGAGAGCTGCATAAATTTATGTGTCTAAGATAACATATTTCATAAAACTATTTTAAAAACATATACAACTACAACTGTTTATTTGCGAAGCGAGAGAAAGGGCAAGCTGCCGATAGAGACTTTTGTTTACGTTTGAAACGAGCGCTCTGATTGGCTAATCGCTGGACCTCTGGATTATAGTGATAGGGGTGTACAGGTCGTGTGTCGTTAAATCGAAAATGAAAAATGAAAAATTGAAAATGGATTCAATTTCTCATTTTTCATTTTTGCATACGCGCGGAGTGTAAAAATGGAAAATTGACTCAATTTTTCATTTTCCATTACGGATTTTGAAAAGGAAAATTGAATTGTGGTTTAGTACAGCCTATTACAGTCCATTTTCTATTTTTCATTAGGAAAATAAAATATTAAAAAGGAAAATTGAAAATTGAACCCATTTTCAATTTTCAATTTTCATTTTTAAAATCAAAAATGAAAAATTGAATCAATTTTTCATTTTTCATTTTCAAAATGAAAATTGAAAATTGAAAATGGGTTCAATTTTCCATTTTCGTTTTTTACTTTTGCAATGGAAAATTGAATTGTGGTTTAATACAGCGTATTTGAGTCCATTTTCCATTTTCGTTTTTCAATTTGAAATTTTAAAATGGAAAATGGAAAATTGATTCAATTTTCCATTTTTCATTTACTAAATTGAAAATGAAAAATGAAATATTGATTCAATTTTCCATTTTTCATTAACATTTCCAAAATGGAAAATTGAATTGTGGTTTAGTACACGGACCTATGTAAATACCATGAGGTTCTCGCTGTGCAGGTTGAAATTTGGACCCCCCCCCTTCCCTTTTTTCAAAGTTTATTTTGAATTTCCATCATGGCGACATCGTTCAATATAAACAGAACTGTTTTCGAAAAACGAGGGGAGGGAAGAATGTTGGAGAAATTGTTCATCAATTTGTAAATAAACCAACCGAAAATTATGTTCGAACGGTTGCTAGAATTAGAAATTAAACTTGATGTTCAAAATATAGTTATTGAAGTTTAGAAACAGGTTTGTAGGTTAGAAATCGGAATCAAACTACCACTTTTTGTGTGTAAATTCTGGTTTGTAGCTGATCTCTTCTAAATTAATCAACTGTTTTAAAATCAAATTGTGTATATCGAAATGTATTTATGAAATGCATATTCATCATTGCCGTGAAATCGGAATTTGAAAATCTCAACACTGCTTTTCTCGAGTCGGACTCGGACTACCAATTTTAGTGTGCGCCCGATCTGTTGGCGTGAAGGTGTATCGAAATACCCAACTCAAAATTTCGATGCTCATATCTTTACAACAGTAAGAGATAGGAAAAATCAGAAAGACTAAATAAGACAGATATATGGATAAAAAATAATAATATTGAAATTTTTAGGAAACTTCATAAGCTTAATTTTTGTTTACTATTATAAGCAAAAAAGTGTCTTCCTCCTATGAACTTCTGAATTTGGAAATATGAAGGACGGTGAAGGACGTCATCGTAATAAATCGTTACAGTGTGCATCTAGCATTTCATATCTTGCATGGCTGTCGACTTTCAAAAAGAATGGAAATTGTAGATAGCAAAAATACGAGATATTTAAGCTTACAAATAGCAAAACATGAAATTTTTGGTCCTTTTGAGTCATTCGACGCTCCCGTCAAATATTTGAATCTACTAAAAAAAACATGATAAAAAAAATAACAGAGACCAAAAATAAAAAAGACCAATTTAGCTTTTACTCCAAACGTAACGTTGGAGAACTTTCATTGTCCTAGCTTACAGGGTTCTTGAGAAATCGCTGATCCAATTTTCCACGGTTACGAAAACAATAGGTCTTCCGACGGAGGTCGGAAGACCTAATAAAGTCACTTTTATTTCCTTGATTCTATACACATTCCACTGATGAAGGCCAATGGCCGAAACGTTTGGAAAAATAAAGGAGTAAATAAATAAATAGATGAATAGATAGATAAATAAATAGATCAATCAATCAATCAATCAATCAATCAATCAATCAATCAATCAATCAATCAATCAATCAATCAATCAATCAATCAATCAATCAATCAATCAATCAATCAATCAATCAATCAATTAATCAATCAATCAATCAATCAAATTAAAACGAAATTGCAAATTAGAAAAAGAAAATAAAATGCCGGATTTTCTCAAATTTTTGAGACCTTAATTTTAAAAAGGTATCTACCAAAATATAATTAAGAAATATATATCAGTTTACATGGCACAAAGAAGACTCAGTCTAACTCTTCATATAAGAAGATACAATAGAAAAAAAACTTGTTTACATGAATATATGTTGCCATTCAGTAAACGTTACCTCGACTAGTAACAGCTTGTTTGATTATGTAAAAAGAGGTCTGAGATCAAACATCATGTGCGTATAGATACCTTATTGGCATGATTGAGATCTCAAGGGATTGTTGTATAAACATATAGACTTCTCACATGCATCTATAGATTACCAAAATAAATAAATGAAAGAAGAGACAGATACAGCGTAACACAAAATATGAAAATATGAGAAAAAGCCCGTGCTCTACTGACGATTTTCAAGCGAACCCATACTTAATCACCCAAGAAGTCCCATTAACTTCTTGATGATGAGAGATAATTTGACCCTGTCGTCACCTTCGAAGCGGAATCTTGTCCTCACAGTTGATAGTTTCAGCAAGCAATGCTTTGGAAATAATGCTGGTACAAGACTACAAGACTACACGTCCAGTCATGTAAATAGGTTCAATGGCATGCCTATAATGTTCTCTAGGTGACTTCACTTTATAAATACGTTTATCTGCAATTGTTTCCTTTGCTTTGTTTTTTTCCCCTAAACTGTTAACGTTTATTTGGTTGCTCTTTGTCTGTTATGGTGATGCCGAGTGCCACTGAATTCCGTTTTCAGACCGTACAATTTAAACGTAGTCCTTCAGGTTTCCTTCCTTTTCATGAGTTGTCCTTCTCTGTTGGTTGTGTTGATGTGATTGTTTTCGTCTCCGCATTCGTTTCTGGATATGATAGTTTAAATACAGAGGAGCTAGTCCACATAATCTGATACAAGATTGATAATCTGATACTCCTATTCATCGGATATGATTTCAAAACACCAAACCATATCCTTTGTAACAAATGTAGATTACTGCTCTTAATCTGATAGAAATTATCAAAATTCCTCTACAAACTCCCTTCTGATAGGTTTTTTCCGTCAAAGTTGACTATTATATTTTTCTTATGATATTTTCCTCATTTTCAATGAATTACCATATCAAAATCATTGAAATTGGTATTTTACCCTCTAAAACTATTCAAAATGGCTTGAAAGTATTAATTGATTCAATTAATTCATAAAATCAAGTCTAAAGATACATGTACATTCTAGCACAATTAAAAGGACTATTTCAATATATTTCTATGGAATTTCAAACTCCTGATAATCTGATACTCCTTTTTATCTGATAATGATCTTATCAGATTAACAGGAGTTCTCTGTATTACATGCTGTTCTTGTTTCTTATCTTATGCAGGTGTTGTCCGCTGTAATCATTGTGGTGATATCCTCCTTATCATATAATCGACAAAGAAGCAGCCTGAGATTAATCCTTTTTCCACAGTTTCAAGTAAGGTAGCTCGTACCTCTGGTCGTGAGAGCTTATATAATTCTCCCTATGATAACATATTTGGAATTTTCGTGCTTGCTATCATTGAACTCTTTATAAAAACTTTTCAAATAGACCCTAGATTGTAGGGATATCTTTTCCTGTCATCAAATTTATTTCCCGTCCTCAAATTAGACCTAAATTTCTAAAACTAAGGGGTATCTCCCTCACTGCATAGCTCTGTCCTTAGCTGGGTTTCGGCATAATTTTTTCGGTCATGTTTAGAATTGAGTTCTTTGTGCCTATCCTCCTACGATTTTTGGCCATATTTTTCACTTAAATACGCTTCTGAATAAACCCTACACAAAATATGGAGCCGCTCATTTTGGCAAGAGGAAATCAAAACTCTATGTATTGTAGATGGCGCCAGGAAAATTCATGTTGGCTTTATTTAAACTGTTTGACATGAAGTACTACTGACAAGGATTCAATATCCAAAACACGTGTCTAGTACAATAAAATTGGTACTATAGAAAATATATTTCAATATTGACAATTTATCGTCAATAAATTCGAATGATCCCAACTTTTACATTACATCCTATGGGAATTTTTTTTTACATTGTAGAAACATTTTTAACCAAAATTTTATTTGAAACCTGTATAACGTTACCCAATTTGCAATAATAATATGAACCGAAAACATAGGGTATTCATGCATAATTTCCCCCGATTTTGGACTAGAGGTATGTACAGTCTACCTTAAAGCCAAATCTACCGTTGGATCTTCTGTTTTGACAAATTCCAAATGATAATACTTTGATGCTTGATTTGTTCAACATTGCGAAAGAAGTGCAGAATAATTGTTACAAAAATTCAAGTGAAGTGTATTATATTGACATCCTTGACCTTAAATGTTTATTTTGTTTTTTTCAATCTGTCTATTCATTCGATCATTTTTGTCAAAATTATTAAGAATATTAAGGGAACTTCTGAACAAGTTCTAGCGAATCCGATGAATTAATACGCAAGATCGCAACTACAGCGCGTGCAGCATGTCCATTATGAATTGCAATAAGTCACATACCTAAACCATCTTTCAAGCATTGGGCACCTGGTCTGCCCAAGTAAAGGACCTGTAGCGAAAAGGCTTAAAATCTGCCCAAAAATAATGAAATTTCAAAGTACTTCAATTCTTTAATCAAGTTGGTGAAATATTTTAAAAGTTAAAACCCCTTCAAAATCTGAATAAAATTTTTCATAAAATTGCTCTAATAGAGAAATATTTAAGTATAAATTTATGTGCTTAATTTGTATAGAAATCAATGAAAATCGGAAAAGTTTTCATGAAATATTGTCCCCCTCCCTTGGAACACAACACCACTTTTACCTAAGATGTACTTTCATCATACAAATTTTCTGTAAAAGCGGAGTTGTGTTTCAAAGGGGGGAAGAATAGTCAATTTACGAAAATGCCATTGGGCGGGTAGGGGTGAAGGAAAGATGGGAAATTAATAGGGAATTAGTAATTGACATTTGATTCGCTTTCGGCAAAAAATTAACTTCTATATTGATAGTTTCGAATTAATCAATTTTCAACAAAGAATTTCGTTGTTGTTTACTTTTTCTGAGCATTGATAATTCAACATCTCCTCGCAATAAAAGTTAAAAATTAACGTTGACGACTGAAGTAACAGTCAATCTTTGAAAAATGCTCAAAACTTCCTCTGTAACATTCACAAAGTATTTAGAAAATGTAATTGTGGTAAATATAAAAGAAAATATGATTTTATATACTGAAAAAAGTTGTTTTTTTATGACGGCGGCGTTTTGGATAAAATCATGTTTTAGCACGACATTTCTTGTTGAATCGTCTCATTGAGGTTGATTTTGAGATTTCGATCAACAAAAGTGACCGATTGTTTGAAAATTTTCGAAATTTCTCTCGTATTATATATATCATAAAAAAGACCCTCACCCTCACTTCTAGGTAAAAATACAGGTTATGAGTCCCCTACTGGCTCGCCGGAGGGGACTTATAGTTTTCACCCCGTTTGTCTGTCCGTCCGTCTGTCCGTCACACTTTAGTTTTCCAGACTTTTTTTCGCTGTCGTTGTATATGTTGAACACATTTTTAGTATGCGAGTTTATCTCAATGTGATAAGATCAAGTTCGATTTTGGTTTTGATTCACCTACTTTTACAAGAGTTATGGCCCTTGGACTTAGCGAATTTTATGTAATTCCCAGTTTTCCAGACTTTTCTTCCAAGGTATTGCAGATATTGAAATAATCATTTATATGTGAATATATATTAGTGTTATACAGCTCAAGTTTGAGTTTGGTTCTGACTGACGTATTTTTACAAGAGTTATGGCCCCTGGACTTAGCAAAATTCATGAAATTTTCAGTTTTCCGGACTTTTCTCGGCTGTTGTTGTTGATATTGAAATAATTTTTTATACGTGATTACATCTTAGTGTTATGCAGATAAATTTAGAGTTTGGTTTCGATTGACCTCTTTTCACAAGAGTTATGGCCCTTGGACTTAGCAAATTTCATGAAATTCTCAGTTTTCCGGACTTTTCTTCCATGTTATTGCAGATATTGAAATCATTTTTGGTATGTGAATATATCTCAGTGTGATACAAATCAAGTTCGTGTTTCAATTCGATTGACCCATTTCTACAGGAGTTATGGCCCTTGGACTTAGCAAATTTCATGAACTTCTCAGTTTCCAGTCTTTTCATGCCTGTTGTTGTAGATATTGAGCTGATTTTTGGTATGCAGATACATTATAGTATGATAAAGAATAAGTTGAAATGGTATTTGATTTATTTGTTCTTACAAAAGGTATGGCATCATGGCAAATTTCATTAAATTTTCCTGTTTTCCAATACACATAATGCACATTTTTCTAATACACATATTTAACTTATTTTGATGATAAATTCATCTTTTGGTGTAAGTACAGGTCAAGACAGAGTTGAAGGATATGGATTAATGCCGGTAGGGGACTTATATCGCTTGCGATACATAAATTATTTCTCATAATTATGTCAATAAAACTACTATATTTGATTAAAAATACTTGAAATGATTTAATGTCACGTACAGGACACATTTTTAAATAATACTGGTTGAGCTGGTATCGCAAGTGAAAATTGGGCAGATTAAGGCTGATTTCATCAAGACAATGGAGAACAATCGGAAAGTATGCGAAAACATCCAAATAAAACAAAGGAGGGGATCTCCAACAATACCAGGTTGCAGCACCCAAAGCAAAACCCAAAAAAACACCCAATGCAAAACCACAGAGCAGACAAGCACAGAAACAGACCCAAAAGGGACAAGGAACGTCAGAGCACAACACAGAAACATTAAACACAAAGGACTACATGTAAACCAACGAGACCAATGGGCAACCGTTGCCGACTTAGGACGGCTTTCTACCACGGAAATAGCAGAAGGTGTGGTTATCCTGCATTACGTGCGCACAACCCTCCCACTTTTCCGATTACCCAGAAGTCTCGAAGAACGTACAATTGTGGTGTAAAACAAGCTCCTCACTGTCAGATGACCACACAAAAACAAGACCGCAAAACGCAGGGGCCCAAGCAACATAGATGAATATGTAAATGGATATAAAAAAGAGGGCGTGCGTAATACAATCCGTGCTCTGGAGCCGCGAGCTCATGTATGTTATCACACGAGGAGTCCGACTGACATTCAGATAGGACAGGTGGTTGGGACCCTGTCTTCTCTGAAGAGGTTTGGACAGGGCCCGTCATGGAGTCCCGTCGTCACAGTCGATTTGTCTAATATTATGAAAATAAATTTCGATGAAAAAATTGCTGAAATTAGACGCCTAATTTCTTCATAGAATAGACGAATGATAAATACTTCCGGAAAAATCACAGTAGTGAATTTAAATCAATCCTGTTACCATAATTAATACAGTCATTTATTTATAGCTTTGCCAAATCCACCACAAAAAATGATTAAAGAATTAGAATGCATATTTTTCAAATTTATTTGGAACGGTAAAAAAGACAGAATTGCTAGAAAAACTTTGATTCAAGACTATTCTAATGGTGGTATGCGGATGATTTGTGTAAACTCATTTATCAAAAGTCTTAAAATTACTTGGATGCGTAGAATTATGATAAGCAAGGATAATCGATACTTCATGGCTAAATCTGTTGATTGATACTCTTCCTAGTAGTTTTGACTTATACCAAAATTTAGGTTATTATCTTAACAAACATTTAATCGAAAAAATCAGAAATCCTTTTTGGAAAGATGTTTTCTTATCTTTTCATGGAAATATTATTGACAAGAATGACCCATTATTATTTCATGCTCTTTGGTTCAATTCAAGTATTAAAGTAGATGGAAAACCAATCGTTTACAGATTTATGATTTCTTTGACGATGATGGCAAAATAATTAGTTTTGATAAATTTTGTAACAAGTTTGATTTTAAGCCAGCCTTTACTTTATTTTACGGTATAACTAATTCGATTAGGAAACTCTTCTCGATAATAGACGTAATTTTTCTAACAAGAAACCTACCTTTTAGACAAAAATTCATTGAAATTTTATTGAAACACGAAAAGGGCTCAAAAGATTTTTACGATATTTTTGTATTCATTAAATATGAAAAACCAAACAGTGAATCTAAATGGGAACATGAATTAGAATTAATGGTGGAAACAGCACAATTATTTAGTGAAATCTATATCAAATGACATATGACGCTAAGATGGTTTCTCTTTCGAATTATTCACCAAATAATTGGAGCTAATCTACTTTTAAAATGAGAATATTTGATTCTAATGCTTGCACTTTTTGTAATAACCGTCCACAAACAGTTAGTCATCAGTTTTTTACATGTTTTAAAATTACAGCAGATTTTATGGAAGAAGTTTTCAATTGGATAAATACTGTTTGTGCAGACTTTGATTGTACTTGTAATATTACTGATGTGATTTTTGGAAAATTTGGCAAAAGATATAAACGATTAAATTTAATAATTTGTCTTGTTAAAAATGTATGTATCAGCAAAAAATGAATTATAACCTACCACATATTACAGGAGTACTGCAGTATATAAAACGTTATATTGAAATGGATTATTACATACTGAAGAAAAATATGAATGTTGAAAATTTCATGAAAAATATGGAAATTTTGCAACAATGCCAATACAATTTGATTAATCATTATCCTAACCATTATCTACAAAAACATGCAATTTTAAAAGTTTTTTTCTCATAAAATTATCTATACTTACATTATATGTTTTTTCTCATAAAATTGTCTATACTTACATCTATGTGTGTGAAAGGAATGTGAAAGGTATGAATGTTTTGTAATGTCTATATATGTAGCTATACATGTCAGAAAATGCAATGAAAAAAAAAATTTCCGCGGTATAAAAGGCGTTTGATGATTCTGACGCATTTTCGATAGTTATGTTGTCTTTCTTTGATCCTTCTTATCTTGTTAATTGTGTCACCATAAAATGCAGGATGTGAAATACCCAAAGTAATATACTCTGTTGCCTGTATTGGTCCGAATTTCAAAAGAAGTTGACAATAATTTTTGTTAAATTTCCAGAAAGTCTTTACTAGTCTGTGAAAGCGAAAACCTTGTCCTAAAAGTTTCTTGGTAATTTGTAAATTTCTACTATGAAAATCCAAAACATCAGTATATGCTCTAGCATACCGTATGAGCTTTGAAATGTAGATACCATGGGACGGTAATCTAGGAACATCACCGTCAAGCCACGGGAAATTTACTATGTTAAATTCAAAATCATCTCTTTTGTCATACACACTTGTATGAATCTCTCCATTAACAATTTTGATATTTGGTTCAAAAATGGTGTTTCTGTGTTTGTAGCGTTTGCCTTGTTTAGAATCAATTCTTGTGGATAAATAACATTTTTATACCTTTCAAAAACAGGATTGTCGATAATAAGAATATCATCCAGGTACCTAGAAGTAACTTGATGAAACATTTCACATCATCATTTTTTCTTTGCTTTTGAAGATTTTGGATAAATTCCTTTTCATACGTGTATAAAAATAAATCTGCAACAAAAGGCGCACAATTAGTACCCATAGCAATCCCTACAACGTATAGTTTCTCACCAAATCTGACATAAATATTGTCCAAAAGGAAGGACAAGGCTATACAAATGTCACCACATGTCCATGATTTGTAATCTGTGGCGGAAAAGGTACCCTTCGATTCAGATGTACAAATATAAGCTTTCCCCTCTCGATCAAAACACCATTTAATGAGTTTGGACAGTCGATCATTTATTTTGTCGTGAGAAAGCGTGGTGTACATATTGGACAATTTTTCAAGTTAACATACTTCGGACTTCGCACTCCGAACTTCGCACTTTAGGGGTCATATAAAAGAAATCATGCGCGGTTAAAAACGTTAAATCAGAACACACATGGACGAAATGACAATGGACAACTTTCAATATGTATTTATACAAATGAAAACAAATAAATTCTTCAGGCAGAGTACTCTAAATTCATTGGAGCAGAATTTATATTTTGCATTTGTGACAAAGTCCCTTTGAAATGCGATGTCCGAAGTCCGAGAGCACGAAAAAGTAGAAAAGTCGAATGAAGAAATCTTATTTGCTTCATGAGCGTCGTATGAAGTCGTATGAAGAAATCTTATTTGCTTTATTTGCTTATAACTTTTTTTAGATGTATTTTCGATCTTCCGTATTGAGAAATGAAAATGCTGTATGATGACAATTTAGGAACCTTAATTGTCGTCAAGCCAAGGACAATATTCTATATTGAAGCCAAATATAAATCTCTTTTGTCATATACTAGTATGTTATCTTGTTTTATTTTCACCTCGCATATGTGAATCTCAATTACATCATTGGTTCTTTCAATAGAAATAATTTACTTTTTTGTGTATTGTCAGTTCCCAGAACATAATATGTAACCAAATCAGAATCGATTTACGTTGTATACAATTGTGTGGCAATAATGAGGGTATATATAGAAGGATTAAGGGTTGCCTTACGTCTTTCTATATATTACTTAACTCGGTTTGTCAGATCTACCTCATTTGATTATTAGACCAGGTACAGAATGCAAAATAAAGTCGTCTTTTTGATTTTACTATTTTTCATTGGGAAATTAATACTGGAAGTAGAATCAGCAAACTTAATTTTCAATGGACAAGGTAGGTATCTCACCACTTCGTTGAAATAGATCTTATATATTTATATTTTATCTATATTCACTCAATTTTATTCTTGAAATAATTCATATACATCTTTGCACTTTGAAAATACGGTAGATATTATAGAATGCACTGAAAGAAAAATATTTTATGATATAAATCCGTAAAAACGGGAAAATTCAGTAGTTTGGGCAGATGCCGGCAGAGGGTGTTTCCTGACCTCCGAAATTCCCCTCTTGATCCACTTTTGAAATATTCAACATAATTTTGAATGTCCATGTGTTTAACCCATCTTATTCTAGAGGACGTAGGCCTAAAACGTACATTTTATTTTCAGCGACGACCACCGTGGAGCCACCGAGCGCATGGGGGAACTGCAATGGGTGTGGTGGCCCTGGCGACCCTGGAGGTTCTGGCAAAAAGTAATCATGAACACTGTGATATTTTCATATCAACTTACCTAAGAAAACTTTAAGGGAATTACCGCGTCGCAAAATTTTCTCATCTCCGGGCGTTAAAGGTTTTAAATTTTGTTGTAATACTACAGTACAAGAGAGATAACTCCAAACTACAAGCAAAATTAATTTGAAAAGCGAATCGTGTTGGAGTGACTCTGAGTTTTGTTTGACTTTATTTTATCTTTAATGCTACAGAATTGTGGTTATTATCATAATAATGCTTGTAAGATTAATTATCATGACGGAAATTATTGAACACAAAACCTCGCAAATATACGAGAAGGGAAAACAGGATAATGCCTCAAAAATAGCACTCTTGAAATATTTTATCAAATACAGGTAAATGTATTAAAATAGATGATATAATAGAAAATTTGAATTCATGCATTGAAATTAAATAAACATTAAGATAACTGAATTCTGTATCTATGTTGTCTTTTATCGATGAATCAGGAAGAGCAGTGTGATTTAAGGAGGTCTGGACAGGACAGCTAGACTCCTTGAATGCTCCCAAATGGGCCATAAATGTGACGTTAAGTTAGAGTATCCCTCGGGTTTGAATTGCTGGTAATGTTTTGCCTGGATACCCTATTTTTTTCTCTTCAGAATATTGTGCAGTTTATCAAACTAATACGGTTTGGGAACTAAAACATGTATAGTTACATTGTATCAACTCTTAGAAGGGTTCCAATAAGGCCCAATGTATAATTTCAAAAGGCTTAAGTTCTCGGTTTAATCATGATATTACAAATTATTTTTCGTTTTTATATCAGCTCTAATGTAATGACAAATATGGATAATGACCATATCCCTGTATACAGCACAAAATCGATAATTCAGAAAATCAGAAACCGAAGGCATACAAAATCAGGATAAAACAGGAACCAAAGCAAATAAACAAAAACCTCCACCACATGAAAAGAAGCGAACTCCCGATATGGGAGTGAGACCAGGTGCCCAGGAAGAGTAAGCATCTCCTGCTTGCATGCAACACCCGTCGCCTCAATTTGAATATATGGAAATGACAGTATTGTAGAAGTTATTAATTTGGAAATATGAGCATCTGAGGGATGCTCTACCTTAAAATGAACACACTTTAGGGAACGAAAAACATTAACTGTTACAAATCTTCTGTAGAGGCAGACAATTATCATGTAATTTAGTATTTTTCTTTTAGACATGATGTGGGGAATCGGAGATTGATAGAATTATAAATGATCACTATAAGTCTTTTAAAAGAAAAGGAGATACCGTAGATTAATGTCTGTTTTCAGAACATCTTTGAGTTTTAATAATAAAGTCCTTTTATCTGAAACCCTATCATTTATTTTCAGTAAAAACTTGATATCATTTTATTCATTGAAATTCGACCGTCATTTTATAAGTAATAGGGAGAGTAGCTTCCGACCAGTTCGTGAAGCGAACCTATAGATAGGAAAGTCTGTACAAGATACTCAACTTTCAGAAACTTCCTATACTGAGAGCCAATTTCTTTCTGTTTTCTTTCTGCCATTTCCACCGGAAACCACAGTAGCCCAGCAGAAATTCATACCGTGATGAATGAATTAAATTTATTTTTGAAATTAGTAAATCGATCACTACTTTTTAGTTATCCAATTTCAATTTCCTTTGAGTTTCTTTGTCATGCACAGCTGAATAGAATTTACTATACCGACGTAACTCCAGCCTTCTTGCAAAAAGTAAATAATGACATAATGATGTCACTGTTCAAAAAGTTATGACGTCAAGTATGACATTACAGTATGTGCGACTTTACACGTAAAGTCTGATGTTCGTGATCCGAAGGAATATCTTTATCTATAATTTTTAATAATTAAGGATAATTATTTTACGTATGATAATGAACGAACTACGAATTCAAAATCAACAAATTTGAATAAATAATTAATTGGTAGGTAAATAATTTGGTAGATTATCAAACAAACGCCTGCTTCAAAAGTAAGACTTTGAAACATGTTACGCTCCCTCGTAGGCAATGCCTAGATTCATATTAGTGATTTTGTTACCCCCTGCCTTAATTTTACGTCACAAAATGCTGACGCTCTTGCAAAAAACGCGCCAACGTCGTCGTTTCTATTATGACGTCATGACTGATCTAGAGCTCTCCGATGGGGTTCTTTCTGATACTGTTCTGAACCCCCTTAAAAGTATTTTTATTCTTAATTTCCCATTAAATAGATTTCCTTCCGTGACTTTATTCAGCATTATATTTCAAAATCTGTCTATATTTAAATCTACCTTAGAATATAGGAGATTACCCGTCTATCACCACGGCTCGAATTGCTTTTTTCTCACTTGTTCCCACGTTCTTCGTTTGATTAATATGATTTTTTAAACACCACAGACATGTACAAATACACAGACAAAGACATTTTTTGTGCAATAAAGAACATACGACTTTGTGTCGGCCGACCCATGGACCATGTGAGGCTTGAACCAGGAACTTTTCGGTCACTGACCCGACGCCCTTACCACTAGAAGACAGTGTCGACAAAAGGGATAATTTCATCTTTGTGTGAAGAAGTAAAATTGATGGGGATTCATTATCTAGAAGATATAACAATAGAGGAAAGGAGGGATTCTCCAACAACACCCGGTTTCAGCACCCACAGCAATACCATACCTCCAAACACCCTAAGTAAAGTCATAAAGTAGACAAGCACAGTGAGAGATACAAAAGGGACAAGGAATTGTTGATTCAACAGTAAAGTTAGGTAAAATCTTTGACTAAATGGGCGATGGAGGATTATATGGTGCTAGGATATTAACAAGTATCGAATTAGAGCGTAGAAATGAATCCACAATGGAGAAGAGATCAGGTGACTGGGAAAAGTAAGCATTACTTGCTTGCTAACAAAATTTGTCACTTTAACCATGCAGAAAAAAGCCTTAACCGGTAAATCAATAACATTTTGTGATTTTGAATGGTTCTTACCATCTTCTCTTTTTGAAGTCAATGTTGCTTTGCGCACAGCGTTATTACATGTTGTAACTTGTACCTTCACAAGGTTTATGCTAACACGACGGACTTGCTTCTCAAAAAAGGACCAACGAAATTAAATATCACGAAAGTGCTTGTAAACAATTACAAATGAGATAAAGAAGATCCTGACGACAATCTCAACAGCACTCACAATAAAGCACCAAATTGAGCATTGACGGGCTCCTAGCAAGTTAGAGGTGGGGCAAGGTGCCCAGGAGGAGTAAGCACCCACAGTCGCCACGGAATCAAGTCGTAACAACTTGTTATCGGCTTGACGTGATTGGATATGTTACATTTGTAATGCAACAGGATTTAATTAGAGAGGGTGTATTTTTTTGCGAATGGGATTCTGCGCTTGTTATCTTAATGTATAACCCGTGCTAATTGTGAAAGTTGCGAAGGTAATTACAATCACTTAGAGAAGATGCCTTAATATTATCGGCAAAGAAGCAATTTGAGATTTTTCCACAGTTTCGATTAAAGCCAAATCTGACATTGAATCTCCTGATTTTGTTTATTAAGACACCGTAAAATGTAGACAATATAATTCCAAAGGATAATACTCTGATGCTCGATTTGTTCAACATTTCGAAAGGAGTGCAGAATAATTCTTACAAAAATAAAATTCAATAGCTTTTTGAAGTTTATTATATCGATATCCTTGACCTTAAAGGGTTCTTTTTTGTTTTTATCTGTATGATCATTTTTGTTTTAACTATGAATCATCAAACAAAGTTCTAGCGAATCTGATGAGGTAATTGAGATAAGGAAATGCTGTACGATGGCAATTTATAGGATGAAACAGAAAGGGTATACACATGTATTTTCTACTTCATTTTGGGGCAAAATGTCTGTGTTTCGCCTGAAAATACTAGATTCTAGAAAAATTCTATAAATTCATTATCTTATCTAGAATTAAAGCTATTATCATATAGAATATAATCATCTTATCAAATGAATGTGAAATAAAATCTAATAATTTATTAAAAACATCATTTTTGGGTAACATGTATTTTTTAAGCAAAAACCATTTATTTTGAGAAAATAAGTATAATTTTTTAATCTGCCTTAATTGAAACAGTGTAGCTTTGATAGGAAGCTGTTTCTTATCAAAAATGGATAGAAATGTAATTTGATAATTGGAATTCAATTTCTATGCAATTTTGGAGGAAAAATCCTAATGTATGTGCAAAAGGAACTTTGTCGTAAAGCACAGTGATTTATCGAACGTGTGGTTGCTTGATGTACTATATGGCTCATATGTAGATAATAATAAACATCAAAGAAGTATCTAACAATTATTCAGTCTCAAAGTCGAGAAGGCAAGGCAAAATCGTGAGAATTCCCATAGGAACGTTGCAAACCGCGGAATGAACAACCTTCCAAAGTGAGACCAGATGCTCATAGTATATCGAGCGATCGGGAAGCGCTATAAATCACTGTGTCGTCAAGCGAAGGAAATTCTTTTTGTATAGAAGCCAAAATAATCTCTTTTGTCATATATATCGTCTTGTTTTCATTTCTCCTCGCATATGTAAATCTCAATTACACCATTCGTTCTTTCAATAGAAATAATTTACTTTTTTGTGTATTGTCAGTTCCCAGAACATAACCAAATCAGAATCGATATACGTTGTACACTGTGTTGCAACCACAAAGGTAGAGAAGGATTAAGGGTTGCTTGACGTCTTTCTAGTATAAGTTAGCTAACTCGGTTTCTTAGAAATGAGGAAAAATTTACCCTTCTTTTCTACCTCATTTGATGATTAGATAAGGTTTAAGATGCAAAATAAAGTCGTCTTTTTAATTTTACTTTTTTTCATCGGAGGATTGATATTGGATGTAGAATCAGCGAACTTAATTATTAACAGAGAAGGTATGTCATTCAGAACTTTATTCAAATTGGTGTTATATTTATATTTTATCTATATTTACTCAATTTTATTTTTGAAAAAAAAAATCGTATATTTCTTTGCAATTTGAAAATCATTTGAATGATTATAAAATGCACTGAAAGAAAAATATTTAATGATACAAGTTCGTTAAAACGGGAAAATTCAGTATTTTTGGCAAATTCCGGAAAAGGAAAGGGGAGGGGGTGTTTCCTGACATTTGAAATTTCCTTCTATATCCATGCTTGAATTTTCAGCACAAGTTTAAAGATCCATGTACTTCCCGTTAAGTACACAAAACATACATGTCTTGTCCATGCTGCAAATTTATCTGCTCTTAAATAATGCTATTCAATTTGAAAACATTTAAAATTTGAACCACTTGGAGAGTGTCACTGCTGGTGGACCAGGAGTCCCCGAGGGCACATGTAGCCAAGTTCGATCAACTTCGGTTGATCGTCTGTCTCTTCAACGCATTCGAAAATTTCTGTAATCAAAAATTCTTGAAATTTCTAAAACGTGTGTCCTGTAGCATCATATCCCATACATCCTGCTAGTCTTTCGGTACATTTTTGGACATGCTATTTTTCACACTCTTCGGCCATATTTCATTGTTTAGATTGAGGATCACTGACGAGGGTTAAGTACCCGAAACGTGCATGTCTGTTCAATGCTGCAAATTCATCTGCTCTTAAATGATGCTATTCAATTTGAAGACGTTTAAAACCATCTTATTCTAGAGAACGTAGGCCTAAAACGTGCATTTTATTTTTAGCGACGACCACTTCAGAACCAACGCGAGGATGGGGGAACTGTGGAGGTGGTGACCCTGGTGACCCTGGTGGTTCTGGGAAAAAGTAAACACGAGCACTGTGATATTTTCAGAGAAAAAATACTTATGAAACCTTTAAGAAACTACAAGGTCGCAAACTTTTCTTATCTCCGGGCATTAGAGATTTATAGTATAATCAAGAGAGATAACTCCTAAAATACAAACAAAATATATAAGAAAAAAGAAACGTATAAGGAGAACCCTTATGCCAAGCAGTGTTTTATATAAATGGATTTAACTGCTACATACCTCTTTTAATTATATTAGATTATCTAGACGTGAAATTTTGGACACAAAACTATATAGATATATACAAGAAGGGAAAACAGGATCATGCCTCAAAATAGCACTCTTGAAATATTTAATCAAATACAGGTTTACTAAATGTATTAAAACAGATTATATAATTTGAATGTATTGCAATTAAATAAACACTATGATAACTGAATATTCTATTTTCATGTTCTCATTTGTTTATGAAACAGGGACATCACTGTGATTTAAAAGTGTTTTTCTATGCCATTTCATTGTACATAATCAGAAAACTATAGGATATTAAAAGCAATTCTCTGTAACCATTTAAACAATTTCGGCACGCATGGTCTCCGATTTTCATGAAATTTCACACATAAGTAGGGACCAATGAAAAACGGAAAATTTGACAAAAATTTTATTTCTAGGTCATCTGGTTACCATGGCAACGGCCTTTAAAGTTGAGAAAATGGCAAAATTGAGCTAATTTGAAGCTCTATAATTTGGTCTATATACGACATTAATGGAAGATTTTTTATGCATCCTAAAGATTAGGACATAAAAATTTAAATAAGCTCACTAGTAGTGTCTGATATTGTAAAAAAGGCTGGTTACCATGACAACATAATTAGCTAATTTTGAGATATTGATTTCAAACTGCTGTTTGTTTTTTCCAATTTTTCTTCTCTCTTGATGGGTATATGATAAGGAAATAGGATTTATTTTATAAAATGAGCAAATTCAAGATAAATTCACTTGTTGCTATGTACATAAGTAACCTTGGCAACGGTAACTATGGTCTTTAATATTACTTATTTTGCAACTTTAGAGTCATTTCAAATTTTTTTGCGTCATGATGAACAGATAAAAATTGTTGGGAAATATCCAACACAAAGAGCTCTTTCAAAAACCGTGAAAAAGCTATGGGGAACATATGTTACCATGGCAACCATTTTTCATTATTTCCATAAACAGTAATTATTAATCCCAGGAAGTTCAAATTCAATAAAAATAAAGATCAAGTAAGCCTCTATCAAAATACAATAAAAAAGTTTCAAATAATTAATGGTTGCTATAGTAATTTGGCCATATATTATAAAATTAAGTATTCTTTGTTGTTTTTCGAAGCCTTTTCCTAAAAAAACGAAACAGAATTACACAACCTTTTTTACATATACGATAAAGCAAAGTCTAAACTTTATTTTAGATTTTAAAAATTTCAGATTACTTAACTTTTGATGCCCGTATCCAAGGACTCAAAGTGGGCCTATGTGGGCCTATGTGCAATTTTAAACAATCGTTCCAATAGCAACGGGCTATTTCCTGAATATTTTTTAATAATTTTCTTTCGTGTAATGAAAGATCTACTTGAGTACAATAATTCATTTTATCACTTTGAATTGAAATTCAATGATCTAGTTAAAAAAGGGCTCTAAATGTTGTCCAAAATTGCTTTCATTTTTGCGATTTGAGGTCATGTTGCCATAGCAACGAATAGAACCTTTGTCCCAATGTGAATGCTTATGTTTTATTTGCATAAAAAACTCAAAAATGTAAGTAATTTATCGTCGTTTTGAAAAAAATGCCAAAAATAATATTTTGATAGGGTACCTGTGTTGTTGCTATGGAAACATATAGATAAGACCATAAACCCAACATTATTATTACTTACCTTGAAAGAGCAATGATAGGGTACTGATAATTTATCGGTGTTTGTTTTAGATTATGCTGCATAAATTATGTATGTGACTTCAAAAACGCCCAAAAATGCATTTTTTCAATATTCAAAGTCCGTTTCCATGGCATCCGGATGTGATATTAAGAAATTTTTTTAACAAATTGTTACTTTTGGGTCAGACCCAACCTTATGTACATTTTTATCAAAATCTGAGACATGCCGTGCCATGCGTCCTTCATAAAAGTGCAAATGCTTACAGAGAATAGCTATTAAGTAAACCCTCTTTCACCACGGCTCGATTTCCCAGATTGTCCGTTTGATTATGATTCTGAATAGACCCTGAACTTGGAGTCGCTCAATTTACACAAAATAGATTCGACAACATTTAAAGCGTGTTTATTTTCGATGGAGAAAATCTCTCGATTATAACACCAAGACCTATATTTGCGATTTAAACGTCTCTGTCCTTGAAACAGTGCAGTAATGTTATTTTCGCGTGGGGAAATTTTTGCGAAGCTCATTGATTCGCAAAATACGCGAAAATTAACCTTACGCGAAAATTTCTACGTTTATAGTACCGGGGATTAAGAAATTCAACAAGACGGCGCCACTGATTTATATAGGTTCCTGTGAATCATCTAGGCGTGAAAGGTAAAGGTAAAGGCTCGTATCGCCTGAACCTCACGTGACTTCTACAGGTGAGATCCCTGGCGAGACCTATACAATCCAGTGCAATCTCAACTCCCTAAGGAGTATACCGTTGCCGCTTAGGCATTAATATTTTTCATTCACATTACAAGCTCGTCTCATGTGTCAAGTACCCGGTTTAATCCTGGTCGGAGAGAGTGCAATGTAGTTTAAAGTAACTTGCCCAAGATTACATTGGTTTGTGATACTCGATCCCACGACCTATTCGTTCATAGTCCACTACTCTATAATAAAGTAAATAACAAGATTTTCTAAGAAGTAAAACTGATGGAGCTTATTGCCTAAAACATAGGGGATCTCCAACAACACTCGGTTTCAGCACCTACAGCAAAACATCAAACTCATAAACTAGACAAGCAAAATGGAAGACACGAAAGGGACAAGGCACAACGAATGCTTGTCTTGTAGGAAACATTTAGGAAGTCTCTGCCATTAAGCCCAGTGAACCTGGCGGCCGAGCTTGACAACTTCGTTTATTCCTTATCGTCCTAAGTCGGCGTCGATTGCCAATTGAATTTTGTCGTATTAAGGGGTTACCATGCATGTGTTTTACAAAAAAAAACTGACAGGGTATCGACGAATCACCTGTCTGAAATTTTTACTGCGAGGCTTTCGCCGAGCGTTAAAACGGATATTTCTGACAGGAAATTCGACCCTGTCAATTTTTGTGAAACATCAGTATGATAACCCTATTCTAATGCAAATGGTCAGTTATGTCTGCTTTTAACGACGTCGCCATGGGAACGTATGACTTCATAGCAGAAACTGCAGTTAAACGTGAATCCCCTTGCAGTTTTTCATCACTCAACCAATCAAAAAGCACGTTGCAAACAGAGTGCATTAGAATTGGTGATTCTTGTCCTTTTTGTGTCTCTTGTAATAATTCCCGGGTCCATCTTGGGTTATCACAGTATAATTACTTTCCAAATACACAGTCATTACATATATTTACATTCTTTTTTCACGCTTTTAATATGACATTTAAATACGTTTAAAACTCCTTTGCCAGGCTTAGTTACTACATGACGTCATAGCTTAAATAGAGTCAACAATGTCACAATGTCATTTCTATACAATGAATGGGCATATTTAAAAATTGCATAAAAATAATGTAATCAGGTAATTATATTAAGGAACTCGGTTTTGCATATTGATTGTTACACTATTAAAACAGCATCAAATACACAAGGAAGATCATCTCAATCATTTAAACATACATAATGTGAAAGTTTTAAAGAATTTTAGAATAAAAGTATTATATATATGGGTGCTTGACCCAAATAGAGAACGATATAGCGTTTTCCACCGCAACGTCATAGGTTCCTCTTCCAATTCTTTATATTCTCAATGTGACCTCGCTTTCACTCCTTAGGTCCCATATTTTTCTCAAATTATTAAAAAAAGGATATTAATTTAATTAAGTTTGTAGAAAGGAATAAAGTTGGAATAACTGTTCTAAATTACGGCGCCAAAAATATTAGAATTAATGGCATTTGTTGATTTGCATCGTCAGTAAACTACAATGACGTGGCATCATGATAAGGTCATAGACGGAGACCCTGTCGAACTTTGGGACCCCTGATTTCAAGGATAATTTTCAATAAAGCGTCTAACGGAATGCGATGAAATCCGTGGTTCACCAAGATGTCAACTCGGATGCAAAAAGCAGCGTTCCTAACAAAACTTCAAAATGCAACCCTTACACGAAAAAAGGGAGGGGATCTACAGCATGACCCAGCTGCACTACCATTAGAAAATCACATACAGGTAAACACCAAAACGCAGAAACACACAGTAGACAAGCGCACCAACGGACTTAAAAGGAACAAATGAGAAAAAGAAGATCCTGACGACAATCCCAACCGCAGAGCACCAAAATGACATCGACGGACCTCTAGCAATGTTAAAAGTCTTCAAATTCAATAGCATCATTTAAGAACAGGTAAACTTTCAGCATGGACCAGACATGCACGTTTCGGGTACTAAACCCTCGTCAGTGATCCTCAATCTAAACAATGTAATATTTCAAATAGTGTAAACGTTATTATGTCCAAAAATGTACCGAAAGACGTTGCAGGATGGCTGGGATATGATGCTACAGGACCCATTTTTTTTTTAGAAATTTTAAGAAAATTTGTTAACAGAAATTTTTGAATGAGTTGAAGAAACGATCAACCGAAGTTGAAAAGCTAGAGATGGAACCAGGTGACCAGGAGGAGCCAACATCCCCTGTTTGGCAAGTCACACCCGCCGTCGATGTTCACGCTCGAAAATGAAAACAATATCTACAAAACATACACTGTCTGATGTTATGTCTACTATATAGAAAGTGATATGGCGACAATGTCAGGAAAAAAATTAAACACCTACTGTCAAAGACGAACCAATTTCCAGAGACGATTTCAAAATAAACCAATTATGGACCCGGGACATACAAGCAAATTGAAGAATTCAAACTCGCTACATACTTAAACAACATTTAAAACCAATTCCGAAGCACCACCAGGCACGTGTTTCGGATAGTAAATCCTCATCAGGGGTACTTTAAGCCAAATGGTTTTCAGACACGGCTGAATTTAGTTTACTACCGCCCTATATTTTTATTTTTAGAATTTCGTCTATTATTCATAGCTGGTGTTGCGTGCAGTCAGAGGGACGTTCACTCCTCCCGGGCTATTTGTCCTTGAGCCATATTCCCATTGATATTTGACTCCATAATTACTAGAGCTGCAACGATTCACCGAATTGCGCCGAGAATCGCGATTCTTAGCTCCGACTCGTATCGCGAGTCGTAGTGGTAATAAACGATTCGAGTCGAATAGTCTAAATAACGCAGAAAAACGTTCTAATTTGATATTTAAAGTATTCATTATTCGCAGGATTCCCAATAAGAATGATTAAGGTGGTGATTTAGAATAAAATGTGAAACTTTCACTAGCAATTCGTAAGAAAATACTGGGTAAGAGGAAATTCGAACTGGCGATTTTGATCGCATTTCAACGAGTTGAAATTGAAAATTGCCTCTTTAAAGTATTTTACCTATTCACTTCTTTGTGCAAACTGGTTAATAATCATGTATCTTTTGTACAAAGTATTTAATTTATAACCCCAGAAGACCGTTCTGTGGAGAGGGGGGGAGGGGGACTTGTCTTTGAATATAATATTTCTTGATGATACATAAACATATATATTATACAGTGCTTTCAAATGAACTGGGTTTTTAATGCATTATTTGTTTTAGATTGAGATGAGATTTTTCAATCAAATTTTCAAATAAAAGGAAAAAATAAAATATGCATGGAAAATTATATTGTAAATAACTCGAACCGAAAAAAAAAAATCGAATCGAGACATTAAAATCGAAATCGAACCGAATCGTGAAGTTCCCGACTCGTTGCAGCTCTCATAAAACAAAGGAGGGGATCTCCAACAACACCAGGTTGCAGCATCCACTGCAAAACCCCAAAACACGCAATGCAAAAACACAAAGCAGACCAGCACAGAAAGAGACGCATAAGGGACAAGGAACGTCAACGCACAACACAGAAACATCAGACACAAGGACTACACATAAACCAACGAGACCAAACGGTGCCGACTTAGATCGGCCATCTGCCACGGAAATAGCAGAAGGTGTGGTTATCCTGGATTATGTGCGCACAATCCTCCCACTTTTCCGATTACCCAGAGGTCTCGAAGAACGTACAATTGTGGTGTAATACAACCTCCTCACTGTCAGATGACCACACACAAACAAGACTGCAAAACGCAGGGGCCCAAACAACACAGATGAATATGTAAATGGAAATAAAAAGAGGGCGTACGTAATACAATCCGTGCTCTGTCGCCGCGAGCTCATGTATGTTATATATCACCCGAGGAGTCGATTGGCATTTCTTCTCTGGTATATCTCATTATCTATGAGATCTTGAATCATATTGACCCTACTCTCCGCGCGGCTAACTTCGGAAGCTGGATAAACGCAATTTTGACTATTATATGATTAAGCATTTTCATTTTAATTGAATCGACACCATACAATAGATCTCGCTTATTCGTAAAGGACTAGGTGCGCTAACCCCTTAAATCGGCCCTTTAATTTCGACGAAAAATGCTTTTGATAAAAGAACTATTGATTATAACTTTTTGCCATGTTGAATGTTTGAGAAAATACCGCGTCATATTTTTTAGCCCTCGTAAGATCACGCACGTGATGTATGACGTCATGTTCTGATGTCATATGCCTTGAATGACGCAAAACAAAGAAAAATTATCGTATTTTACATACAAATCTGCAAAATTCATCTATGATCCAGGCCTCGCCCACGATATATTTTATGCAAATTAAAAGGTCGATCAGAAATCCATCGATTGGTTCAAACATTTCCATGGGCAAGGCCTGGATCGATACTTAATTTCATAAATATCTATCGAAATTTCGCTCATTTACTGATAATTTCAATGAATTAAACGTTTTTAGACATTTTTGGCGACGTATTACTCAGTATAGGACTGTGAAATCAAAGTAAACTTTCCTGATATGGATTAACCTTACATTTGACATTTTAAAAACTAGAATATAATGGATACATGAACAACTTTGAAAATAGGGCCGATACGGCAGGTTACCGCACCTACTTGTTTTGGTATAAGTTATATGATGGCCAGTGTACGCAATCAAACTTTATAGATCGACAAATCTAATTTTAGATGGGCCATTTCCAGCACTAGTTTTTCCTGTGACGTCGTGACTCTCTCCACAGGCTCAATGCTAAACTCGGCGACTTCACCCTGAAATTAAACATAGAAAATCCCCATCTAAAATTTATTTTGTCTTTACAACGTGATTGCATAAACCCTCGACATTATAATATAAACCAAAATTTACGACTAAGGGATATCTATTCAAAGATATAGTTTTTAGTTTAATCTTCGCGTGACAAAGTAATGAAAATTGTGTTTATACAGTTTCCGAAGTGAGCCACACGGACAGTTGAAATACGAGAACAAAGAGCTACGAGGTTGTCCCAGAAAGTCGTAGACATCGGCAATTAGAAAGAATTAAGTAGAGAATTGCATCTTTATAAACTTTGCATTGATAAATTTGACATACAAATTGGTTTCTGTACATGTAAAATCAATTCTTTATCTTTCATAGTAATTTTTTTATTGAAGAAATAAACACATAGGGTGATGTCCACCGGCGCATGATACGTCACGTCACGTAAGTAACGTCATGGATTCCAGCGTCTGCGATTAAGAATATACCTAAGGGCAGCAACTCACAAATTCATGTCATATATTGAAAATAGACTTGGCACCCATCGAACAGATACGCTAACTCATATTTACTTCACTTGGAAGGATTCTCAGAACAGTAAATTTACTTATCTGGATCTTCTCTATTTTTTCTTTTACTGTTCAACACCGGTCTTCATCAATGACGTTTCTGACCAAATTTAAAATTTACCGTCTGGCCATTGCCCCTCTTGTTGTCCCCTTGTTTAGCTTTGTCTGTCCATTCGTCGGCAAATTTCTTGTACCACTTCAGTACAAATGTTCTACAAACATTTTCATACTTTTCTGATGTTTTCGTTTGTTACTTTGTCTAAGACGGGGTCAGTCCACGATCAATGCAATTTCTCAGTACCGTTTTCTGCTCCGCTAATACAGTCTTTTGAATAATTGATGAGCAGGTTGCATTATAAACTGCTCCATAATGTAGTTGTTTATTATGCCAATGACGATAATTTGGTATGGCTGTACCCGTAAATATCAGTACTTTCTGTCCATTAGATTTTTATACTGTTTATGCATGTATTGATAAGTATTCAACTAGTTTTCGACCCTACAGGAAATTTGGAGCCGCGCACTCTCTGTAATGTAAATATACAAATCTAACTTAAAAAATTAAAGAGGGCGATACTGAAATGATGTTTGGTGGCTCCGCTAGAAGCATCGGTTTATGGTCACTTCGTACCATAACCAACTCGTACCTTGGTCACTTCGTACCAAAAATTTACCATCTCGTACCATAACCATTTCGTACCATTACCAACTCGTACCAAAATAAAAAGTCAATTCGTACCCATTGCCAATTCATTGGTACAACTCGCACCCAATTTTATTCCAACTCGTACCATAACATACTCGTACCATAACCAACTCGTACCACACAGAATCTCGTACCCATTGACATTAACTCGTACCATAACCAACTCGTACCCAATCTTATTTCAACTCGTACCATTACATACATGTACTAGTACCATAACCAACTCGTTCCACACATAATCTCGTACCCATTGACATTAATATCATAACCAACTCGAATCACCTAGAATCTCGTACCCACTGACATTTACTCGAATCATAACCAACTTGTACGGCACATAATCTCGTACCCATTGACATGAACTCTTACCATAACCAACTGAAATCACCCAGAATCTCGTATCTATTAACATTTACTCGAATCATAGCCAACTCGAATCACCCATCGATGTGGCGTATATAAATATACATGTACATTTTTTGAATAAACTATTAATTGTGAGTTGAACTCTTTACAATGTATGAAAAGTTTCCACTAATGCGGATTAAATATTCGAAACATGCATGTCTGGTGCTGGTGACGCTTAATCAATAAAAATTAATGCAAAAATTTGTCAAAGTACGAAAAAAGTTATTTCAGGTACGAGTTTACAGAGTACTATTTACCGAGTACCATGGTACGAGTTGGTAGGGGTTGGAATTTATGCATGGTACGAGTTTATGGTACGAGTATTGTTACCATGGTACGAGTTGGTAATGGTACGAGTTTATGTGTGGTACGAGTTGGTAGAATTTATGGTACGAGTTGGTCATGGTACGAAATGGTTTTGGTACGAGTTGGTAGTGAGGTATGGTACGAAGTGGCAGGTACGAGTTGGTTATGGTACGAGTTGACCATACCCCGAAGCATCACTGATGAGAATTTAATATTCGAAACACGTGTCTGGTGCATAGAAATTGGTTTGAAATTTTCTTCAGTTAGCGTATCTGTTCGATGGGTGCCAAGTCTATTTTCAATATATGACATGAATTTGTGAGTTGCTGCCTTTAGGTATATTCTTTCAGCGGAGGGGAAGTATATAAGGTGTATTGGGACATGGAAATATCTAATAAATCTTTTTTCAAACATTAACAATTAATGAAGCGTAATGAAGATATTCATATGAGCATCTGAGAAAGTGAAAACCAGGCCAGATGACGAGTCGAGTCCGTGCAGAAGGACTAAGATAAGCCTGTTTTCAAGACATGTTTGTCACTGCCTTAAATGATACAGGAATATAAAGACCGATTTGTTCGTACATATGTACAGTTGTATGTACGAGTAATATGCGACTTGAAGAAAAGCGAATTGCAACCATGAAACGATCGTCCTATTTATGATAGAATCGTCGTGTTGTAGCAGTTATGTTTCTTTTTATTTATTTCTCCTCGCTTGTATGCATCTGAATTATATCATTGGTCCTTTCAATAGAGATAATTCACTTTTTTTATGTATTATCAGTGGCTGGAACATGAATAAATTGGAATCAATACTATACTAACGAATGAAATCTATGATATATAAAGGAATTACAGGGTGAGTTGCGTCTTTCTTTTGTTAGCTCTCCTTCTGTGAAATAAAGGAATTTTGTGACTTCTTTATACAAGTATTCATCATAAGATATTTCATTCTGCCTCATTGCACGATCGGATAAAGTTCAGAATGGAAAATAAAGTTGTATGTCTGATTATCTTACTGTTTGTTGGAGGATTGGTACCGGATATAGAGTCAGCAAGTATTGTTAATAAAGAAGGTATATATTTCTGAAATTGTCCAATGATCTCCCATTTAAATAAGACTTCGTATGCTTTACTTTTTTATCTCTTAACTTGAATTAAATCCGTCATTTTCGTTTCTCTTTTACGAGACGATATGGGTCATACTCCTCTCTATTTTTTTCTCGTATCTTTCATGGTATTCGCTTTTTAGTACTTTATGTAGCAGTATTCTCATTAATTGTCTCTAATTGTTTGTTGGATTTGTTTCGCTTAGCTGTTTAAAACAGATTAACAACACAAAACCAACAAGCAAACATATACAGGTATTTACACTTTTTATGTTTTATCATATACTCCAATTCAAATATTTTTATATAGGCTTTACCATTGGCCAAAACACTGTCACGTGCAATGCGATTAATCGTCGTATTGAGCTGCTTCCGGTCATATACGAGTTTTTGTAAATTGGCAGAGGGCAGCAAACAGAGTGTTGCTGATACGACTGATATTTGGCAGCATATTGGAAATAAAAAACATAAATAATGAAGGTTAAAACATTTTTGATACAAAATGTTTTTTAATCGGGAAAAATTAGATTAGTGCTAGAAAAAAGACCTCGTTAACATTTCCTTTTAATTTTTTTATATAATAAAACAGTTATAGCGTAGGCGATTCGGTCGATATGATAATTTATGGAGTGATTAAACCAATATTAACCTCAGCCTTCGGCCTCGATCGATTTTGGTTTTATCACTCAATAAATCATCATATTGACCTCATCACTGTGCAGTAATTGTATAGATTCTAGTCGTTGGTGTTTGATTTACTTTGTTCATATAGCGGGTTTTTTTGTTGTGCTTGTTAGCTTTATGTGTTTCGCTATTAATCTAGTGGGTGCTTCAACCGATTCCTTGTGGAGATACCCTCTTTTCTCATGGAACAGGGGATGCTTACTCCTCCCGGGCAACTGGTCCAAACTCTAGCTTGCTAGGGGTCTGCCGATGCTTAATTTTTCGCTCTATTGTGAGTGCTGTTGAAATTATCGTCAGGATCTTCTTTAACTCATCTTTATGCCCACTATTTGTTGCTTTATATATAAGTTTTATGTACCAGTTTTTCATATTCTCTATATCGTTGATATTCAACTTCTATTTCAGATTTTGACAAGCCATTCAAAAGTCAAAATTCATTTTTTCATATCAAAGAAAGGAGGGGGTCTTCAACGAAAAACAATTGGAGCGTTATTTTTATACATTTGAGTGATACCTGTTACATTTCTTACTTTTTAATACTAGTTCCTTTTTTACGATTTACTTTGTCTTTTTTTCAGCCCCAGGGATTATCAATGCTCTATTCAGAGTCAAAAGGCAGATGAGTATGTATTGTTCTATGACATGCATTTTGAACAATCTGTTCGCGCGGCTCACTTCAGAAACAAAATGAGCAAGACTTCGAATATTTGACCTTGAAAGGGAAAAATATATATACATAATTTTGTTTCATAAGATTTATTATACTCAAGGGGGACTGCTGGGTTGCTATTGGTATTTCAGTGCTATGATCGCTGGTACAAGCATATGTCTTATGCCTATTGAAACATCACGGGAAGAATTAGTTATGGAATATGCATTTCGCTATACACTTTCGTCTGTTTAATATTCAATAAATTTGCCTGCGTGAATTGACACAAAGTCAGGAAAACTTTATAATCAAAGGAACACTTTTCTTAGATTAAACATCAAAGAATTAGCTATCAGTTATTCAGTTTCTAAGTCGATAAGGTAAGGTGAAATCATAAGCATTTAAATTGGAACGGTTGCGAACCTTGGAATGAATAACATTCCGAAGTGAGACCAGGTACACGGGGAGATTCAGCGTCTCCTGATTGCATTGAACACCCGTCGTAACAGCTCCATGAAAACTTGTCGAATTGATTGTCAAGTGATTGTCTCGATGTACATATTAATGTACATATCAGGTAAATATTTTCGTTCGGTGATGATGACAGCCATTCAGTCGCATTCCAGAATATCACTGATAGGTAGTATTCGGAACATGCCCTGGAGTACCGTATCAGCTGAGAAACGAAAACGCCATATGCGGGAGAAGACGAATGTTCTACTCATGAAAGGAAAGTTAGTTATGTGGAAACTGAAATCGTCATTCTTGTCGTACAGTGAGGTTTTCAAATGACCGTTTGCATCGAAAGAGAGAAGTATTTCCAGGTGCGAAGCGGATCTGTCCCTCACGGTGGTTTCCTTAATCACTAGTTCATGAGGATAGATTTCATGTAGATGATCCTTAAAGTTCGGTTTATTGATGGACAACACATCATCTATGTATCTGAAGGTAAAATTGAACTGAGATGTGAGGTGCTTTTGCCCAGGTGAGAGCAAGATCTGGATGAAATCAGGTTCTTTGAAATATAAAACTAATGAGTTAAAGAAGATTCTGACGATAATCTCAACGGCACTCACAATAGAGCAGCAAATTGAGCATGGACGGACCCCCAGCAAGCTAGAGGTGGGACCAGGTGCCCGGGAGGAGTAAGCATCCCCTGTTGGCCAGCCGCACCCGCCGTCGATGTTCACGCACGAAAATGAAAATATATTAAATACATGCACTGTCTGTGGTTCTGTCTATATAGGAAGTGCTACGGCGACAATGTCAGGGAAAATATTCAAAACACTTACTGTCAAACCCTTCGCGGGGAACTTTTTTACGAGCTCCACACGGCAAAGGGCAAAAGTATGCCACAAATGAGTTAAAGAAGATACTAAGTCCGCTAGCAGTGACAGGCAATTGGTACCCATTTGGATACCAACTATTTGCTGGAATACGGTTCCCCCAAACACAACAAAAATGTTAAAATTGTTGACGGAGAGATTTCTACGAGTATATTTGACAAATAGACGATTTTGGATTCAACATAGTAAACTTTCCATTGCTTGACGTTGATGTTTCCAGATTACCGCCATACAGCATGCACATATCTTGACTCGTCCGGTACGCTAGAGCGTGTATCAATATTCTAGATTTTCATAGTAGATGTTTGCACATTTCCTAGAAACCTTTTATCGAGATTCAAGTTTCTCCTTTCATAAACCAGTTAAGACTTTCTGGATTTTTTTTTCAAAACCTACCACTTTATACCACTTAGTGAGTGTCACTGCTGGTGGATCAGGAGTCCCCGAGGGCACATGGAGCCAAGTTCGATCAATTTCGGTTGATCGTTTCTTCAACGCAATCTAAATTTCTGTTATCAAAATTTCTTGAATTTTCTAAAAAGTGGGTCCTGTAGCATCATATCCCACCCATCCTGCTACGTCTTTCGGTACCCTTTTTCGACATAGTAACTTTCATACTTTTTGGCATATTACATTGTTTAGATTAAGGATTTAGGATCACTGATGAGGGTTAAGTACCCGAAACGTGCATGTCTGGTCCACGTTGCCAATTTATTTGTTCTTAAATGATGCTATTCAATTTGAAGACGTTTACAATCATATTCGGACTTATATATGCAACATAGTATGTAACTTTGGGACTTTCATAAAATGCCTTTTATGGTGACATAATAAATAAAATTAGAAGGATCAAAGGCAGGCATAATTACCATCGAAATTATTGCGTCAGAATCATCCAACGATTTTTGTATCCTGGATATGATCCTCCTATAAACGAACGGACACTCTGCGATGTACTTGACAAAAATATAGCCTTGTACGAGCGCATTCTTAAGATTTGCACTCTGATGAGTTAAAGAAGATCCTGACGACAATCTCAACAACACTCACACTATAGAGTACCAAACTGAACATCGACGGACCCCTTGCAAGCTATAGATTCCAGAGAAGATAAGACGTCGATCACCTGTCCTCTCTGAATTTCTGTTAGACTCCTCGGGTGATAACATGCATTAGCACGATCCAGCTTGTATACCATTGACTTTTTCCGTATGCCTTTCAATGTTATATCCATTCACAAATTCATCTGTGTGTTGCTTTAGCAACGGCGTTTGTGTGACCGTCTTATAGTGAGGAGCTTATTATATACACCAAATGCACGTTTTTTACACCTCTGCACAACCGAAAAGTACGAGGGCTGCGCGGACGTAATCCGGATAACCAGACAACTCGGTAGAAGAAAGGAGGAGATCCACTAACGTGGCAGATGTTAAACGTCTTCAAATTCAAAAGTACCATTTAAGATCAGATACATTTTTAAGCATGGACCAGACATGCACGTTTCGCGTACTTAACCCTCGTTCGTGATCCTCATTCCGAACAATGAAATATTAATATTGCCCAACCATGTGAACATTATGTCCAAACATGGTCGTCCTAAGTCAGCACCAATTGCCCATTGGTCTCGATGTTTTATGTGTAGTCTTTTGAGTTTGGTGTCTTGATGTCGTATTTGGTGTTACTCTCCCGTTTCCTTTTCGTGCTATCTATATCTTCTCTGTGTTTTCACTTTTTGTCTTTTGATGTTTTGCTCTGGGTGCTGCAGCCGAGTCAATACTCTAACATTGTTCTCAACAACTATATAATTATGTTAATGAGAATAAAGTATTTGTCATTGTCACTGGTTGGATATCAGATCCTTTCCTTCACGAATGAGTACACCAATGACCATGTGATTTTGCCAAAATTTACGACTGTTAAATACCCGGTAGCATGGATATCAAATAAGCAAATTCGGTGACCAGACATGCATGTTTCGGATAGTGAACCCTCAACTATGACATACATTGATGTGACGTAGAGAATCAAAACTCCAGGCAGCTCAAGTTTACGTTCCGTTACCCTACTCTACGACATCACTGCTACATAGCATATCTTAACGTAATGCTGCTATGACGTCATAGTTACTTTTGGCAGAATTCTTGTTATTTCTAGGAGTCTGTGGCAGAAATTGTTTGACTGTAAGGAGGAGACAATGTAATGTTTGGAGAATGGTAGAGAACATCTCATCTGAGTATCCACTTGATAAATGTCAAGGGATTAAAAATGTGGATAAATGTTGTTTATGATTATATCTATATTATTTTCAGCGACAGAAAACCCATATGGATGGGGAAACTGCGGCGGTGTAAATTGTTACTCTGGTAGAAAGTAAATAATTGAAAGATCACGGGTACGGTGGTGATAAACTATCCTGAACCCTTTGGATACCTTCTATCAAGCTGTGTTTTTGTTAATTATTTGACTATTTCTCGACCTCTATACTCTTCTGATAATGATTAAATTGGTATTGATTAGCCCAACACCAAACTTATAAAAACAACAATTTGTAACCTTATACCTTTATTCAAATAAATTTAGATAATACAATCAGATAAAATGTCAAGAAATTCTTGAAAATAAGAAATTAAAAGACACTGACATAGCAAGTAATTCATTGTTGTCTTTATTGATGATTTCTATTTTTTTCAAGAGCACCAATGTCTATTCTGTTGACATTTACCAACAAACCACATATACATAAGTTTATTTTGATCGTTAAGATTTTGATATAACGATGAAGCTTTTTCTGGTTTCAACGACAACACTTCGTCATGTTCCTGAAAATCACAACGGATACATACTTGATATATATTTCTATTATCTTGAAAAAAGCCTTTAAAAATAAAACTGACTTTTCATAAATGAGAATTTTAAAGTATACACCCTGGCCAACCGTGACGAAGGGACTCAATGTCGGGCCTTGTTCAAATCTCGTCAGAGAAGACTAGGTCCCGTTTCTCTATTCTATCTGAAAGTTGGTCAGGCTTCTCGGGTGATTGATCTTGAGCTTGCCTCAATCAGCAGAGCACATAACATTATACGCACGCAATTTAATTTTAGAAACATTTACATATAATCTGAATTACAATAGGCCACTGCGTTGAACCATCTCGTTTGTGATGTCAGCTTACAGTGAGCAGTTTTATGTTTATACCACAATTGTGCGTCTATCGAGAGCTCTGTGTATTCGGATAAGTGGGAGGGTTGTGTGCACTTAATCCGGAAAGCCACATCATTTGCTAATAGCAGATGGCCGTCCAAAGTCGGCGCCGGGTGCACATTGGTCTCCTTCCTTTTATGTGTTATCATTAATGTTTCTATACGTGTTTCAATTGTTTTGTATGATATTATAGTGAATATTGTTGTTTCTTTTTGCGGTTTGTCGTTTTGTTGAATGTCATTTATGTGTCGCTTTCTCGTGAGTATGTTTCGCTGACTTAGTGCAGGGTTGTCATGCTGGGGATCCCTCCCTTCTCTTCTAAGAATAATATGAATTTAGTAATATAATATTATATCACTTAAGGTGGCTCCCTCCCCAGCCGTTTAAGGTTTTTCATTTTCCGAGTTGCCATTATGAGTTAAAGAAGATCCTGACGATAATCTCAACAGCACTCACACCGGCACTCGGCACCGGTTGCCCATTGGTCTCGTCGGTTTATGTGTAGTCTTTTGTGTTTGATGTTTACATGTCGTGTGTCTCTTTTCCGTCTCGTGCTGTAATCGTCCTTTGTGTTTTTGAATCGGGTGGTTTGGTGTTTTGCTGTTGATGCTGCAACGGGGTCTTGTTGGAGATCCCCTCCCTTCCTTCACAATAGAGCACCGAATTGAGCATCGACGGACCCCTAGCAAGCTAGAGGTGGGACCAGGTGCCCGGGAGGAGTAAGCATCCTCTGTTGGCTAGCCGCACCCGCCGTCGATGTTCATGCAATAAAATAAAAACAATATCTGAAAGACATGCAGTGTCTGAGGTAAGTCTATATAGAAATTGTCATGGTGACCATGCCAGGGAACAATATTCAAAGCACTTACTGTCAAACCCCTCGAGGGAAACTTTTTTACGAGCTCCACACGGCAAAGGGCATAAGTGTGACACAAATGAGTTGAATGCCAGGTATTTATCATTCACTACTGGCTAGTATGTGTTGTTTTAACTGACAATTTTGTCAATTGAAGAATACTTTGAAAATTCAACTTTTTCCCCAACGAGACTGTATATTAAACATCTTCGGAGTTTTAGGGAATGCAATTATGTATTATCTCAAATATGTTTCACCATAAAGAAGAGTTAAAGAAGTAACAGTAATCTTTGGTTCTTTTATAGGTTAAACTTTGATCTTGTGTCAAAAATGTCAAAAGCAATAATTTTGAACTGTTAATTCTTTATAGTTATAGAAATAGTATGTCGAATAATTTTGGGGGGCCCTTATCTTTTAAGCCATACTACACTGTATACCTGTACATGTATTTTCCCTTATCTATATACATTATTTTATGAAAAAATGCAAAATGAAGACATTCTATTTTTCATTTATTGCTTGACGTCGGATAAAGTCTATTTTATTGATCGAAAATGCAATGTAATGCAATGAAAGGGGGTACCTTTGTGTTTTGCAATATATCATTCATATTTACATCATCTGACTATCCAAGGGCCATCGTACTAATTTGGGTCTAAATTAGCCGCAGAAACGGCCAACGACACTAGGCTATTTTGTTGGTTGGGATGTGTTGGCCGCAGGAATCTGTATGTAACAAATTCGGTACCAAAATTCAGAATATGGCCGGCACGAATCGGCAAGTATTCCAGAGGATTACTGACTCTAATAAAGTGAATCTAAACGATCGGCAATAATATTTTACCTTGTTGAGCTTCCATATTAATGATACGACCGGAATTCATCTTGCCTCCGCTTCGTCTCTTCGAATTCAAGTGCTATGTTGTAAGTTTACACTCATGTGTCAGGTCAAACACGTGACACTCAGATCCATATGTATGGAGGTTGTTATGGCAATTCTGATGTTGCCTATAAGAATTCTGATGTTACCTTTCAGTACATGGTTGATCTGACACATGATCGTTATGCACTAAAGGAAAGTGTACTTGGTTTAGCCTCACTGTTCTATCGCCGTGTAAAAATTTCGAATTTCATGAGAAATACTTAACTGTTTGATATAAAATTACACATATTAGCAACTTTTATGTATTATTTTGATATATAATGCTTTATGGCATGGATCATGTCATCAAGACATAAAAAAGAATGGTCGATTTTCTCGAAAACAGGAAAATGGCAGATAGAACACTCTTGCAGTCAATGCGCGGTTTGACTTTCATTCACCGATTGTATATATCAAAGAAATCCAGATATACCCTTCTTCATTTTCACTTGATTAAAAAAACATTCTAAGATGTCTTTTTAGTTTCCATATTTTCTATCCAGTTGAGGTTACGGGTTTGTCATCCTTGTAGATGATATTACCTATCTATCAGTGAATGGAAGTTTTTAAAACCCCAAATCAGAGTCCAAAAGTCACAATCAAAAGGCTTACAAATTACATGTATTTGGAAAAAAGAATACAGAACTTTCTTAAACTTTCTTACGAGAAAAGAAAATAGGAAAAATTGACGGAGACAACAACACAGCTTCATAGAAACAAGGAGGACAATTTTATCTAATGAACAATTTTCGGAGTCCAGTAAAAGTAAAGAATGTATTGTAGGTGGCCCTGTTACACCTCATGTAAAAGAAAGGAGGGGATCTCCAACAACACTAGGTTGCAGCACCCACAGCAAAATCCCAAAACACCCATGCAAAAAACACAGAACAGATACCCACAGAAAGAGACGCAAAAGGGACTAGAAACACCAACTCACAACATAGAAACATGAAACATGAAAGACTACACATAAACCAACGAGACCAATGGGCAACCGGTGCCGACTTAGGACGGCCATCTGCCACGTAAATAGCAGACGGTGTGGTTATCCTGGATTACGTGCGCACAACCCTCCCACTATTCCGATTTCCCAGAGGTCTCGAAGAACGCACAATTATGGTGTAAACAACCTCCTCACTGTTAGATGACCACACACAAACAAGACCGTAAAACACAGGGGTCCAAGCAACACAGATGAATATGTAAATGGATATAAAAAGAGGACGTGCGTAATTCAGTCCGTGCTCTGCCGGTTGTAGCGAGCTCATATATGTTATCACCCGAGGAGTCCGACTGACATTCGGAGAGGACAGGTGGTCGGGGCCCTGTCTTCTCTAAGAAGGTTTGGACAGGGTCAGTCATGGAGTCCCGTCGTCACAGTCAGTCAGAGTGCAAGTCTTAAGAATGCGCTCGTACAAGACTGTATATTGGTCAAGTACCAAGCTTAGTGTCCGTCTGGTGACATTAGGATCATACCCACGGTATAAAAGGCGTTTGATGACTCTGATGTAAGTTTTACCCACGGTATTGTTTTTCTTTACTGTCCTGTTTTGTACCCTCTCTAAAATGAATATAGTGAAAAGCACATTTGGATAAGAACTAGAGAATAGATTTTCAATATTTCTTTATCCCCCTCATAATTAGAAGATAGGGAAATGATCTCCAGCATAACCACCCGGCACGGATCCAGAGGAATAAATCTGAAAGAATGACATCAGATAAAAGTACAACCCATAGCAGGAAACAACAATATGCACTAGAACATCATACAAAACGGACAAACACAGTTGAAACAGACATACACAAACATCAAACATCAATGACAACGCACAAATGGAAGGAAACCAATATGCACCTGTAGTCGACTTTGGATTGGACGGCCATCTGCTTTAAGCAAATGGTGTGGTTATCTGAATAACGTCCGCACAACCCTCCCACTTAACCGAACAGGATCAAACAGGATCATTTGTGACTATCCAGATGAAGGCATACCCACAGCCTTGACTATGACAAAATCTTCCGGAAAAGATAAAGTCAACACAATCATTATTTCTTACCATAGCAGGAGGGAAAACCCTCGTGTATGTTCCCCTGTTCATGTGTTCACGGAAGGCATGCTTCAATGATTCACGCTGATCAACGGACAGGCACTTGAGACACACCTTACAAATCTAATGATACAAAATTAAAATATGTAGATATGACTATCATAGCATCTTCTTAAATCGCGGACCCGATGCGCCCTTTATTAATAAACCGTCCTTCCTTTCTACTTGATTAGTTACCGCTTTGAGTATAAAAAATAGCAATCCAAGGAATGCTTGTGTCGCCTGCGAAGCGGTTTGATTCTAGAAAGTGGATCAAAATTCTTGAAAAGTAGGTCTAGGTCAAATATCTAGATCAAGGTCAAAAGGTCAAATTTAATGGTCTGTGTAGAAAGGTCTTGTCACAAGGAATACACACGTGAAATACCAAAGCCCTATCACTTACCAATCAAAAGATATATCCATTCTTAATTTTTCCTGAAAAGTAGGTCAAATATGTAGGTCAAGGTCAAAAGGTAAAAAAATAATGGTATGTGTAGAATGGCATTGTTACAAGGAAACTACATGTGAAATATCAAAGCCCTATCACCTACCAATCAAAAGATATAGCCAATATTACTTTTCTTGAAAAGTAGGTCAAATATCTAGATCAAGGTCAAAAGGTCAAATTTAATGGTCTGTGTAGAAAGGTCTTGTAAGAAGGAATACACATGTGAAATATCGAAGCCCTATCTCTTACCAATCAAAAGATAATAGCGAATCTTATCTTTTTTCAAAAGAAGGTCAAATATCTAGGTCAAGGTCACAAGGTCAAAAATTATGGTATGTGAAGAAAGTTCTTGCCACAAGAATTGCACATGTGAAATATCAAAGTCCTAACACTTACCAATAAAAAGATATATCCATTCTTAATTTTTTTAAAGTAGGTCAAATATGTAGGTCAAGGTCACTAGGTCAAAAATTATTGTATTTGTAGGAAGGTCTTGTCACAAGGAATACAGATGTGAAATATCAAAGCCCTATCACTTACCAATCAAAAGATATAGTGAATCTTATCTTTTTTTCAAAAGTAGGTCAAATATCTAGGTCAAGGTCACAAGGTCAAAAATAATGGTATGCTTAGAAAGGTCTTGCCACAAGGATTGCACATGTGAAATATCAAAGTCCTAACACTCAACAATAAAAAGATATATCCATTCTTAATTTTTTTTGAAAAGTAGGTCAAATATGTAGGTCAAGGTCACTAGGTCAAAAATTATGGTATGTGTAGAAAGGTCTTGTCACAAGGAATACAGATAAGAAATATCAAAGCCCTATCACTTACCAATCAAAAGATATAGTGAATCTTATCTTTTTTTCAAAAGTGGGTCAAATATCTAGGTCAAGGTCACAAAGTCAAAAATAATGGTATGTGTAGAAAAGTCTTGCCACAAGGATTGCACATGTGAAATATCAAAGCCCTATCACCTACCAATCAAAAGATATATCCATTCTTAATTTTTTTGAACAGTAGGTCAAATATGTAGGTCAAGGTCACTAGGTCAAAAATTATGGTATGTGTAGGAAGGTCTTGTCACAAGGAATACACATGTGAAATATCAAAGCCCTATCATTTACCAATCAAAAGTTATGGGCTGTGACACCCAAAGTGTGACAGACAGACAGACGGACGGACGGACGGACAGACGGACGGACAGACGGACGGACAGACGGACAGACGGACAACGGACAAAGGGATCCCTAAGTGTCGCTATGCTTCGCAGGCGACACAATAAAAACCATGCCATATCATTGGACGCATTCAAACGGCTAACCTCATCAAATCGCGTCTTACTAATGAACTGTTTATGTAAAAATAAAAGATTTGCAACCTCCTGCTCTTGTTACTGCGTATACATCTTTCTTTCTTGTCATAGTATAGCGTGGATGACGTATTCTAGACTTTTCAATAAATTTTGGACGTTGGATTCCTTACATATCTTTTCCCATTTTTCCATGAAGACAAAGTTAAGCGTATTTGTAATGGCCACTCTGATTGGGTACCCAAAAGACCAAAAAGACAAATAACTCTGTTGTTTCACGAGATTGAAGTGCGCAAATTTCAAATACGAGGCGGTAAATATATCAAGGTGAAGAGAAGGACGATTAGGACGTATTGGAGCGGCGATTTGTGATGATGCTAACGTATATAACGAGGTTTATTTGAAAGTATAGACCTTTCATGTATATTCTATAATTTGAATGTCATTTCTCAATCATTACGTAAAATACAAAAAAAAAAAAAAAAATATCAAAGCAATTATGAATCAATTTGATGCTTTTGTATTAAAACATATGATATGACAAGGAGACTGCAATTACTGAAATACCTTTCATTCATTGATTGATGATTTTTACGAGAAATAGGAAGCACAAAATATAAGGAGCAAGTCTTACCTCTTCGTTGCATTGATTCTGACATAAAGCTGAGGAACATGTTTGTGGAAATACTGTTATGTCCTTGTCCGACACCATCATGTCCAGCGCATCGTCACTGCTGTAATAAAATTGGGAATATCGAATTAAGTTTCTTTAAAAAGTTCGCGATTATTGCACCAAGACGTAACGCTTTGGAGTAATATTTGCTGTATAAAGGTTTCTGCCTTTGTGAGAATGCAGCAGGATTATTTTTGCGTGGGTGAAATTTTCGCGAAATCCATGGATTCGTAAAAATGCGGAAATTACCCCAGCGCAAAAATTTCTTCGGTTATAGTATATATACATTGCATTCTGCGGCTGTGTTACGCTGCAGTCAGGTCAAGATGGTCTTCCTTGAGTTCTCTTCGATATTGATACAAAAACACACTTATCATTAAAATGAATGAAATATTCTCATCGCTAACGCATCGTCACTGCTCTAATAACATTGGGAATATTGAATAAAGTTTCTTTAAGATATTCGCGATTATAACACTAAGACGTTACGCTTGGGGGGTTTATTCGCTATATAAAGGTTTCTGTCTTTGTGAGAATGCAGCAGGGTTATTTTCGCGTTGGTGAAATATGCGAAAATTACCTCAACGCGAAAATTTCCCTGGTTATAGTATATGTACATTAAATTCTGCAGCTGTGTTCCGCTGCAGTCAGTTCAGGATAGTCTTCGATATTGATACAAAAAAAGACTTATAATTAAAATGAATGAAATATTCTCATCGCTGAAGGGGACAAGAAAATATATTGGACGATTTTTTTTATAGAACAAATAGCTCTAAAACTTTCATTTCTTTATGTATTTTCCATTTCTTAGATGCCTCAAATTCCTTCATAAATACATCTTGTAACTACATATAATTGCAAACTCGTTTTTGATTTTGCGTAATAACTGGACCAAAGTGACATAACTGGCCTTGTCCTTACTTGGTTCAAAATCCAAGGCAATTATTTCAAAATCCAGTTGGTTCAAAATCCAAGCATAATTGAAAAATTCAGGATGTTGCATACTCCTACCGGACGCCTTTATAATCTTATTCTTGACGTTCAGTGTCAATGCCGATACTTCGTTCATTAGCGCAATTGGAAAAGACATTTAACTAAGCATGATTTTAAAATGATATTGGTAAGAGAAAATTTATTCCAAAAAATTATTCTGAAAAAGCATTGAACAAAGTTATGTAACTTACCTTTTCTCAAGGAATGTTTGTGTATTTCTGGCCACGCCCGTCAGTTTGAATGTATTGTATACTACATGTTCAAACAGAGGCTTTAACTGTGGCAGACCGACAGGTGATAAGTTAGGCGACATATTTATCTGCAATACAATTGCCTTATTTATACAATTTGAATCTGAGAACTATAAGGGATAATTGTTGGGTATAAGGATAATACTGAAGTGCTCTAACTCTATACCTACTTCAAGAAAAATTTTTATTTGACAAATATGGATAATGACCATATCCCTGCACACAGCACAAAATCGACAACTCAGAAAATCAGAAACCGAAGGCATACAAAATCAGGATAAAACAGGAACCAAAGCAAACAAACAAAAACCTCCACCATATGAAAAGAAGCGAACTCCCGATATGGGAGTGAGACCAATTTTCATGCACCAGATTTTAAAGTTTCATTGAATAATTCGAATGTAAGAGGCTCACCAGTATACTGCTACTGTCGCCACAAAGACTTTATTGAACATTTCGACATTTCCTATCGATCAAGGATGATTAAGGACATTCTTGAGTGCGGACTTACCAATTGACCGTTTTTATTTTTACTTATTTGGACATAACCGGATTTGACATGTTTCTATTTGGCATTCCCGGTGCTACATGCAGTCAGAGCACGTTCATTCCTCCCGGACATCTGGTCTTGCTTCCATTCCGAGGCTCGCAACCCTTATTATTCATTTTGAGGTTCGCAACCGTTGCAATGGAAATTCTCGTCATCTTGCCTTGCCTTCTCGACTTTAAGACTGAATAACTGTTAGGTACTTCTTTGATGTTTATTTCATTCGAGAGATCGCGATTGCGACTTACACATTTATGCCATTTTCCACTAAGACTAGTTGACCTTAATATTTGCTTGCTTTGTGGACGAGGTTTTGCCCTTAACGCTGATAATTTGTGACGTACTATGGACTTGTTAAAGATTACTTTATTCATTTTACAGCCTTTTGAAAATGAAGTATCGTAAAGCATACAATACTTGATTCACTTTACAATTATTCGTAGATATATTTTATCACAGTATGGCCACAATAGATAACCCATACATACCAGTATACATTAAACATGGAAAACCTCTAATCAGAAGGAGATGTCTGATAAAGATACATTGACTAATACTGCAATGAAGAATGAATAAAGAAGATCCTGACGATAATCTCAACAACAGTTCCAATAGAACACAAAATTGAGCATCGATGGACCCCTACCAAACCAGAAGTGGGACCAGGTGATAGGGAGGAGTTAGCATCCCCTGTTTGGCTAGCCGCTCCCGCAGTCGATGTTCACACACGGAAATGAAAACAATATCTAAAATAAATTCACTGTCTGATGTTATGTCTATAAAGAAATTGCTATAGCGAGCATCTGTGTGACAAAATGATGCTTTGAATATTTGAAAACGATAATTTACAGTTTGCAAAATAATAAGAAAAAAAATTCTGATCACCTACGAGATAAAGATTTTGTTTTGAAATACGTACCTCCATTAGATAGAAATTTGCCTTTTTGTCCATTATGAAATCTGCCCTGTACAGCTCAAAGAAATTTCTGTAAAATAATTCAACTCTGTTACGAATATTTCCATAGCATTTGCTGCAAGCTTCATGTTTTAGTTGTACTTCTTCCTACCACAAAGCTAATTTCTTGTTTGATATTTCCATATGCATGTGTTGAATAAGAAGCGTTCAATGGAGTCTTGATGCTGACTTCATATAAATACAATTCAAAATATATGTATGAAGAAAATCAATTTTTTTATTCTACATTCCACAGAAACGGGGAACATTAATGTTCCTCAAATCCATCAAGTTTGATTAATTCAATGTCTTAAGGATTCCTTAATTATAGTGAGTTAAAGAAGATCCTGACGATAATCTCAACAGCACTCACAATAGAGCACCAACTTGAGCATCGACGGACCCCTAGCAATGACAAAATATCCCTGTATACAGCACAAAATCGATAACTCAGAAAATCAGAAACCGAAGGCATACAAAATCAGGATAAAACAGGAACCAAAGCAAACAAACAAAAACCTCCACCATATGAAAAAAAGCGAACTCCTGATATGGGAGTGAGACAAGGTGCCCAGGAAGAGTAAGCATCTCCTGCTTGCATGCAACACCCACCGCTTCAATTCGGTAGAACTGTCACATCCGGTTACTTCCATTTCGGAAGACATAGAGTACAATCTTTGGTTGGATGGTCCAAATGGTCTATGACAGAATATCATCCACCATTCTGGAGAGTGGGACATCATAGTGTATGACGAGTTCCCCATATCGACCGTAGAACGTCATCAGTGACGATGTTAGTCGGTCACATACATATCCCTGACTAAGAAGCTTATCTGAAAGACGCCTAGCTCTCAGAACAAAATCCGTATATTTGGTACTTGCTCTGGCATAGCGTATCAACTGAGATATGAATACGCCATAAGCAGGCGATGAAGGGATGTTGCTACTCAGAAAAGGAAAGTTTGTGATGCTGAAATTGAGGTCGTCCCGTTTGTCATAGACATGGCCTTTGACAGTGCATGTATTTTATATGTTGTTTTTATTTTCGTGCATGAACATCGACGGCGGGTGCGGCTAGCCAACAGGGGATGCTTACTCCTCCCGGGCACCTGGTCCCACCTCTGGTTTGCTAGGGGTCCGTCCATGCTCAATTTGGTACTCTATTGTGAGTGCTGTTGAGATTATCGTCAGGATCTTCTTTAACTCATTTGTGTCACATTTATGCCCTTTGCCGTGTGGAGCTCGTAAAAAAGTTCCCCGCTAGTGGTTTGACAGTAAGTGTTTTGAATATTTTTCCCTGACATGGTCGCCATAGTACTTTCTATATAGACATGACCTTTGACAGTGCATGTATTTTATATGTTGTTTTTATTTTCGTGCATGAACATCGACGGCGGGTGCGGCTAGCCAACAGGGGGATGCTTACTCCTCCCGGGCACCTAGTCCCACCTCTGGCTTGCTAGGGGTCCGTCCATGTTCAATTTGGTACTCTATTGTTAGTGCTGTTGAGATGATCGTCAGGATCTTCTTTAACTCATAGAGTGAGGTGTTCATGGCGTCGGACGGTGCATGGATTTGATTTTTTTTTCATTTCCATGCTTCATAAATATCGACGTCGGATGCGGCTAGCCAACAGGGGATGCTTACTCCTCCCGGCACCTGGTCCCACCTCTAGCTTGCTAGGGGTCCGTCGATGTTTAATTTTGTGCTCTATTGTGGGTGCTGTTGGGATTATCGTCAGGATCTTCTTTAACTAATTTGTGTCACACTTATGCCCTTTGCCGTGTGGAGCTCGTAAAAAAGTTCCCCGTGAGTGGTTTGACAGTAAGTGTTTTGAATAAACTTCCCTGACGTTGTCGACATGGCACTTTCTGTACGGACATGGCGTCGTACGGTGCATGAATTTGATTTTTTTTCATTTCCATGCTTCATAAATATCGACGGCGGGTGCGGCTAGCCAACAGGGGATGCTTACTCCTCCCGGGCACCTGGTCCCACCTCTAGCTTGCTAGGGGTCCGTCGATGTTTAATTTTGTGCTCTATTGTAGGTGCTGTTGGGATTATCGTCAGGATCTTCTTTAACTCATTCATGTGACCATCAGTGTCGTAGGACAACATTATGTCCAAATAGGATGCTGAATTATTTGTCTCTGTAGTTTCTTTGTCTTCAAGCTCCGAATGATAGATACTGCTTAGGTAATCTGCGAATTTAGGATTATTGATGACAACATATCGTCTATGTATCTGTAAGTGAAGTTAAATCAGAAGCCAAGTATCTTTTCCCTCTAGAGGTGGGACTGGTTGCCCGGGAGGAATAAGCATCCCCTGTTGGCTAGCCGCAACCGCCGTAAAAAAGTACCTTGATGATCCGTATCTGGAAGAAGTCTTGATGATATTCTCCTCACCATCTAGTATGACATCAACAACAGTGTCATATAGATTCTGCCATAATTTGTCAGCATTCACACCTTGATTAGATGAGAGAGAATAATACTACACTGCTCAAAAAATTAAGGGAGCAAGATTTACTTTCATATCACACACGTTTGCAGCTGCTTATTCAATGTAATGAACATAAATGTATTAAGACATATTTAATAGTTAGCAAATATGAGAAAAATTGTAATGGAATCGTATCTAATTTTATAAAAATATGGAACAATAACGAAAATGTGGAATAAACACTTATTATAAAAGAAAATATCTATCGACCTTTATGTTTCAATGGATTAAGGAACCTTTGCAATATAAAAAATATATAGTGCATCTTTAATCTTAAGACTGAACTAATGAGTGATACAGAGTCGCAATAATATTTACCTATTGAACTGAAGTAGGTGTCCATTGTAGTCTTTGTCCTATACTTGTTGACTGAATAGAGCTTTTTTAAAGACGGCATCTATGAAGAGAGTAATTTATTTTTAGATTTATACACGATCAATGAGTGAAAGTCAAGCACAGAAACCCGTAAAAAAACCCCGAAATTAGAATCCAAAATCACAAAAAGGGTAAGGGTTAGGCTAACAGAACACTTACAAATTCTTAAATTATTCAACTTACCTGCCAAATAGGTGTATAATTCTCTTTGATTACATACTTGTTAACAATCGAAGAATTAAAGGGGTAGTATTTTTCAGGACAAAATCTGAAATGAAAAAGTCGAACATATAGGAAATTAAAAGTAACAAATTAGGACATATGTGAAAACCAAAACAATGTGTTATACATTAGACTGTGTCGTATTGTTTGTTCCATTTTCATGTTACTTGATTTTTTTTATATTGTTTGGTTGATGAATTTCTCAAAAGCAGTTTTGGTTTTACTGATATACGGTTTAACTAACGATTTACCAAATATATCGTAAAGAAACTTTACTTGATTTTATATTTTTTTATACCAGTATACAGGAATAGAAAATTAATGTTGTCCAACCTGAAGTTGACCTCATCCAGGATGTAAACACGGAGTGGATTCACGGAGGTGATGACGGTGTACAGACCAAAATCAAATCTCCTGAAGACAGAAGTTTGAAGTCATCAAAACGGAATTTTATTTGAAATTGCAACAGATATTCTTAAAAGAATTATTTCAACGTAAATAAATCTTAGAAAAAATATTTCAACGTAAAAACCCCAAATCTTTTAAAAACTTTGAATTATAGACCTAATTTGTATAAAGTTAAACAATGATAAATTCATTTCTATCTGGTTTATTTAAGAACCCTGCGTATCGGGCGACTTTTAATCTCTGATGCACTTAGATAAGGAATATTATTTTTCATATAGTGACCCTAACCACACATCTTCCCAATCGTGAACTTCAATTATCCGTTCAAAGGAACAAGATCATTAGCTAAGAATCAACTCCATATATTATTACCTCTCATCAATCAGAAGTGGATATCCAATGTATTCCTGCAAGAACGACCCAGTGTCCGTGAAGTTCATTTCTGGAACATAGCTTTGTCAGTTCATTTAAGATAAAAAAATGAAAAAAAGGAATGAAAGAATTGTAGAAACTAGAAAGCTGAATGCAGTTTCAGTCAGATTTTTAAATAAATAAACAGGTATATACATTCTTCATTGGTAAAATTTTGAACAAGGTAATGTTCAAATAACCTTATATGAACTATTCCGTATTAGCAGGCATGAACAATTTGTAGACTGTCCGAAGCTTACGTGTGAGCTTGACAACTTGACATTACTTGACAACCTCTTACCTTTTGCCTTTACAATTTTCACTCCTTTATGCTGTTTACCCTTTTTCACCCACATGGTTTCTGGGTTCTTTGTTATCTGAAACCACACAAAAGAAATACATTCCAAAAGTTTTTCACAGTAGGGTTTTCTATAACCACTCTCATGCTAATTCATTTCAATAATCGATCGAAGTTTCATAAATTTAATCATTTAAATATCAATGATAAACTTACATATTCAATAAAATTATTCTTGTCCATGGGCATAACGAATGCTTTTGGGATGTATGGTTTGATCTTTGATAATTCCACTAGTCGGTTTTTCATTACGAATTGTACCCCTGGAAAGTGATTAACCTGTAACAGAAACAAATTGTAACATAGTAAGTGTTAAAGGTCTTTAAATTCAAATAGCGTCATTTAAGTACAGATAAATCGGCAGCATGGACCAGACGTGCGTGTTTCGGGTACTTTACCCTCGTCTAAATTTTGAAATATAAGCTTGTATTTTTCTTAAATCACGCCTTATTGTGGCAAATATATTGGTATCAGCACATACCACAGTGTAGTAACATGACAAACAGATATACATAAAATCTTTTAAAAATATTTCAACCCCCTTGAATCAAAATGTTTTCACTGTACAATAATTTCATCATAGTCAAATAAACTAGATATTACACATGATTCCAGTATTTGATTAAAGATCACTGACGAGTGTTAATATCAATTCTCTGTAAGGACCAAAATATTTTGGATATAGCATGTCATGTATTTTTATGACTTTTTCTATAAATGGTATGTATAATGCCCTGAATACAAAAATAACAACTAATTGAAAATAAATATTCCGGTTGCTATGGAAACGAAGTCTGTCTATTTATAGCACTAAAACATGGTCAAATAAGTCATCGTTGGTTATTATGTTGCCATGGAAACCATTGTCAGAGTTTATAGGTATTAACAATTTATAATCTTTAAAACCTCTATTTTTAGAAAAATTAACAATTTTTTGAAATTTCTTTCAATTAGTCGAATCCTATCAAATCAAAATCAGTCAAAAAATTCAATAAATTAAGGTCAAAATTAAGAACTATTTTTGGCAATTTTTCACCATTTTTAAGCAAAAATAACACAAAATGTCAGGCTGATAACACCTTCAATTGTCAGAACAAAATAGATTTCATGTGACAAATATAATAACGGAAAAAAAATTAAGTGGGGCCTTGTTTTGTTTTCTATATTTTGAGGTTAAAATGGTTGCCATGGCAACGTTTCATTTGACACATGATGACTTTATCTTTTCAAATTGATTTTTAGCATGGTTTAAATAACTTACATTGCTTAAGCTTTATGTAGGTACAACAGAAGAAAATATTCTTTATTTGAGCGCTTCCAAAATTTGTCAAGGTCATTGACTCTAAGTTCAAGGTCAATTTAAAATATAGGTTCCAATTTCAGTACAATTAGCATTATTGTTGTTATTTATTGTTACTAAATTTAGGCTTGACTGTCATATATTTGTATCAAAAAAACTTCTTTCTAAAATTAGGACCGATAGATGAAAAAACATTACATTGTTTAGTTCAAAACATTATTCTTAAAGGAATAAGCCCCAGACAAAAATCATGATAATCTCACATTTTTTTATATGTATGTATGAAATACTAGCTACAAATCAAGGATGTCACTGCGCAGCACATTTAAGGCCTTCCATAGAAATGACGTAGAAGTTTTTTCCGCCAAATAACGTAACGTCATATGACGTCATGGACCCCGTGTCGTCAGGTTAGGTAGCAACACATTTATTAGCTTTCGTTATCGTTGATACCTTTATTTACTAGATAAAATTGCATTTATACAAAAAACAAAACATATTGCTTCATCACTGACACATCGCCGGGTCAATATACTTTTGAGAAAACCCCTAATCTATATCTGTACTCTGTGACCCCGTACACCGAAGAATGCGATCTGCGTTACTTAGAAGCTTGAGGTGAGGAACAGGTGCGAATCAACAGTTTACAGAGCGGGTAAAACGAATAAAAAGGCAGATTTAGGTAAGTATAAGCGATATCAAACTTCAATAACTGGTGCTGTATGAAGGAAATATCTTAGAATTAGTACAATTACATCATGGAATCAATTTATTCATAGAGATAAAAGGAAACTCCTTGGATTACCAAGAGACATGTGTGAAATGTATGTGTAAATGACAGAATTTCAACGCGTTTTACTTAAGTTACACTGTTACTGCAAAGCTGAGTAGTAGCTAAACTTTATGTGAATAGTTTAGACACTTGTAGATTATGATATCAGTTCGTACGAAAGTTGAATGATGAGGAAAAAAGGGTGAATGTGATATCATACTAATGTGCCCATGCCCATGTATATGTTGTTTTTATAACATGTACCTATAAAAATGTTTACATCTGAGTACACTTGTAGTTGTACAGTAAGTTATACTTGCAGTAGTATGTGCACCGAAATATCGAAATATTCAAATACCAATTATTAATTTTTTTTTCTTCAGAGTGTTAACTAAATTTAGAATGGATTTCACACCAGCTGCTGCATGAAAAGAAATATTGTCACACACTGTGAAAGTTTCAGAAACACATGCATGTATCATAGCCACACAGTACTGTTCATTTTGGATATTTTTGCAGGTACAGAATTTTTAAATTTATGTGTAGAGTAACATTTGTTTTGCCTATTAAGAATATTATAATGATTTAAAAAAGAAGTCAAATAAAATAAATGCATTTACTATCTATAGTGATTAATCTAAAACTATAGCCATACCAGGCTTATTTAGCTATCCATGAAATAATAACATATCACTGCGAATTCTTTGTTATTTATGTCGCAAGGACATACATGTATATTACATAACTATTAAACTTGTAAAATTATGAATTTTGAGTCCAATCTGTACCATACACTTTGGATTTTAAAAGCTAGATTTATATAGTCAATATTTTTTTCTATTTCAGATCCTTGCCTTGAAGAGTGAATGCTTGAATAATAACTTTGAACAACCACACACATTACAGATGAAGAAATGTTACTTTGAATATATAATAAAGAAAATTAATAAAATTCTCCTAAAATTGATCTGTACTAGACTTCATGCTCAAATCTCCAAAAGCGGGGAGGGGGGGGGGGTAAATTGCTTTTGTTTTGATAGTTTGTCTGCCTGAAGCATTTAGCCGAGCATGAGAGGGCTTTCAAGTCAACATGTACACAAATCTCTATATGCATTGCAAGAGCAGATACGAAGATTTGAAATTTAAGCTTGACTTTGCTTTCAAAAGATACATGTAGCTACTGACACCTGCATGGTATGTAACAAAGACACGTAAATGAATTATTGTTGTACTTGCAGATTATCTCGTACAAGGTGGCTGTTAAGGAGAAGTCCCATAATACCAGTTATTAAAATGTCGATCACTCTTATGGTGTTAGGAAAAAAAATGACATATAATCTCAAGCTCCTGGCAAGAGTTATTCACGCACCACTAATTTGTTCAAGCTTTACAATTATTTATTTGATATCTGCAATGCAGAAAAAAATAAGATTGGGTCATCGGTCAAATAACAAATTTGAAATACTGAAAATATTCAACAAATTTGCTTAATGCTTACATCAAATTTGTCATAGGAAAGTCGTTTATCTAAATTTTGGTGGATCACTTTGTCTGTTGTCCCTCCCCCCCACATCATGTTGTCACGAAAATATCGGGAGTTATGAAACAAGGTAGGATTGCTACTCGACCATTCCGAGGCACATTTATTGATCATATACGTACAAATGTTTGTAACGACAAGGATCCGATATTATAATAAAGGAGTAACCTTTCAAATATTTTGAAAGGCGAATTAAGGGAAACATGATTACTGCATGAAATCCGGCTATAGATTTGACCCCAAAAAATCTCTGAATTTTGCATCTGCTGTAAATAATAATCCTGTCTGGACGACTATCAAATAAATTCATGATCTGAAAATGCAAAAAAAAAAAAGGAGAGAAAACAAAACCACCCAAAACAAAGCCGTTACACATACACTGAAAAGTCCTCCAGCCCGACCCACCCCCTTTCCCGGCCCCATATATCAATGACCGCTCTTTAAATTTCTGTCAAACACGCTACCATGTATTTCGTCGATCTCATGAAGAATTTATAAGTACTAATTCACTTTCAGGGGACATGGAATTTAAATAAAACATATGAAATCTAATTAAATAAAATCGAGCAGAAGATTCCCAATGTCCTCGAGGTCACGCTTTACTTTCAATTTTCATCAACTTTTGCATGCAATTGCAAGTTGTCAATTAGAAGTGTATGTTATCGATCCCATTGGGGTCAAAGGCGTCATAAGTCTAACAAGTTTTTTTTTCTGTCACGGTAATGATTATTAAAGGGACGTATAATGTATGTAAGTAAATATTACGAGTTAATATAATCAATCCATGCAATTCTAATGCATGTCCGATATTATACAGCATCATGTTAATCTCATGTATATTGGGTTCATGGGTTAGTACGGTAACCGGCAAGACCGACACCCCGGCGTGGCGTCCTCCCCTCCCCTTTTTTTTCCGCGATTCACCCCTCAATATACAAAAAATGAAATGAAACTTTAACAGAATTAAATAAATATTGCATTTTTTCATAAGTTGAAATGAAAATTTTATTCAAATTAACATTTATTTAAAAAATTAAAACGGAATTTACAGAGAGCGCGATTACGTCCCTTGAATAAATCAGATTCCACAGAACGTTTATTTGGTAAACGAACGAACTACCGATTAGCACCTGTCAGAAAAACTGCAACGGCGCAAGATGTTACCGTACATAAATTTAAGTGAAATTTGGCACACATTTTAAGAGATAGGTGTTCTTCAATAATTCAACTGGGGGAAACGTTTACATTCTATATTTTCTTTTAAATTTTCTGCCATTCGTGCCAGTGTCGATAATATTTTATGAAGTGGGTATATTTTTCTCGATTTTTCAAGTAGTCGTTCTTTATCAAAGATTTCCCCAGCAAGAAATAGGTAAATGAAACCCCCCTTTGTAGTATGGTATCAATATTTTCTTTGAATGATAAGGTTTCACCTTGCGCCATCTGTTTTTGTATGACCAATGTTGATCTACGAAAACATACGTGTCACGTGACAACCCGACGTTCGGGGAGCATATATCAGTAATTAACAGATAAATTATGATATAGCATCTATACTGATACATAAACTATTTCATTCCGTCTTATTTGGACAATTTAATAATTCATTGAAAATAGCTATCAAAACTGACATCAAATTTTGTCAATGACGTCATGGAAGGCCTTAAATGTGCTGCGTGATTTTGAGATTTTTGCAACTTTGGTCAATAAATAGGAGATATATTCAAAATCACTATGTATGTGTTTGTTTTACTCAATACCAAATAATTTTTGAGTAACTGCCTCTCATATTTTTTAAAAATCATAGAATTTTGCCAAATTTTGTGAATTGCATTCAAGATGACCTTGACATTGGGTCCTGTGACCTTGAAAAATTTTAAGGTGAATTTTTAATCAATAATGCTCTTTTATATGCACTGATAAAAAACTGTTAAAAATATATAACAGACAGCTTAAAATTTACCAGTAAATTACTCTATGTCTAATAGCACTGAACAGAATGTCAGCATGGTTACCATTTTCTATACCCTTTTGAATAAATTTGTGAAGAGGTCCCACTCAAATTTTAACGTTTTCTTAAAGATCGAGGATTTAAACTTTAAAGATAATTGTCAGTAGAAATCAAGTTAGCCTGACATTTCAGATTATTTGCCATTATAATTGAGCAAACTCATGTTAAATTAGTAGCGTTTTCGGTCTAAAAAAAGGGCCTCTTCAAAACAAGATTTTGCCTACATTTTGAGCATATTGACAAAACGAATAGCGGGTAGAAGCATACTTCTTGTATAGTATTCATATTATGAAAGATAAAAGAGAAAAATTAAGGAAAATCTAGTTTACTATAATAGCTGTTACCATGGAAACAAGCCTTGTGAAAATGCCATGTCCCAAGTATTCTACTGATGCGTAAAATTTCAAACATGGTTTCCATTGCAACGAAAACTTAATTTGTAAAAAGGAATTTTATTTTTGTCCCAGTACATCATATACACCTTCCATACCAAACATCTGGAGATGGAGACATGCTATTTCCACGTGCTATTGAAATTATTTTAGTCCTTACAGAAAATTGCTATTAAGTACCCGAAACGTGCATGTCTGGTCCATGCTGAAAATTCATCTGTTCTTAAATGATGCTATTGAATTTGAAGACCTTTAATATTTGAACTACTTGGTGAGTGTCACTGCTGATGGACCAGGAGTCCCCGAGGGCACATATAGCCAAGTTCGATCAACTTCGGTTGATCGTCTGTCTCTTCAACGCATTTGAAAATTTCTGTTACCAAATTTCTTGAAATTTCTAAAACGTGGGTTCTGTAGCATCATATCCCACCCATCCTGCTACGTCTTTCGGTACATGTTTGGACATCATAATGTTCATACTCTTTGTTCATATTACATTGTTTAGATTTAGGATCACTGACGAGGGTTACGTACCTGAAACGTGCATGACTGGTCCATGCTTCTTAAATGATTCTATTGAATTTGAAAGTTGTAAATTCTGGTAACGGCATTTATAAAATTTCCATGTCAAAGATATTTCATTACATTGATATAAACTCGATTACAGGCTTTATTTAAATATAGCTGAATGAAAACATTAAGCAATAATTGTCACTTTGATATAATAAAAGAAAAGAAATCTTTAATTTATACATGTAATAGTGTCCTAAATCTTTCATTATTATTGAACATATGAAAGTAACAGACTAAATATGTTGTCTTCATATCTTATGCTTCGAATTAATGTTTGGTGTTTCTGTACGTCTGTTTCGATTGTTTTGTATGATGTTCTAGTGAATATTGTTGTGTCTTTTGCAATTTGTGGTTTTGTCTGGTGTCATTTCTGTGTCGTTTTCTTGTGGGTTTGTTTCGCTGGGTGAGTGCGGGTTGGTCATGCTAGAGATCATCCCCTTTTCTTACTCATGTGCAATGAATTTGAATTTTATGTATCTACTTTGCAAAGAGTGCACGACTCCAAATTTCCTGTAGGATTGATTCAGTAACAATGCTAAAGAAGGGAAGGGATCTCCAACAAGACCCCGTTGCAGCACCAACAGCAAAACACCCGATGCAAAAACACAAAAGACGAGCATAGTATGAGACGAAAAAGAGACATACGAGATGTAAACATCAAAGTAAGTAAAGTAAAAGTAAGCTAAGTAAAATCTATGACTTAAACAGCGTTAAACTAAAGGGATGGTGATAGGATGTTAACCTCCTTTGATTTATGTGATAATGTGTAAGAACTTTATGTAACGGTTGTATGAAATAAATCTTTTTTCATGGACAATGATTCTGGTTCCATTGAGTTATGCCTTTGGTATGTACCTTCACTGAGACAAATTTTCGCGATAGGAGGCCGACCACAAAAGAAGCGAAGATTTATACGCATCGAATAATTCTACGTATACAGCATTGTGAAGTGATTTGCTCTTATGATAGTTTACTTACCTTCTGATGGGGTTTCAGATCGTAGAACAAAACATCGAGTTCATCCCAGAATGGATAAGCCCATCCCCACGCCAAATCCCACTCTGTTAGCCAGGTTGACATGACAACGGTGTAGCCTAGGCGCTCCAACACACGTTTGATGGGACGCATGTGAATCATATCTTGATCCTTTAGGTCATAGAAAATAAAGAGAAAGAAGCATTCGTAAATTGTTTTTATAGGAATAGAAGACTGAACAAACTCAAAATGTCATTGTAATTTATAAATATTGCCGCGTTCTTAAAGCTGACGTAAAGCTGACATAATATCCTTTCGCTCACTTAAACATGTTTCCTTGAAAAATGTGTAAAAAATTTGAATCTTCTCATTGCTAGCACTTTTTTCATCAATACATTTTATGGTTGAAGATATGAATTTATGAATTTAGGCTTATACCTTATAATCCTTAATAATCCAAGCAATAGGCGACATTTCATCATATTTCATTTTCTTTTCTACATCTTTCTCTGGTTGGATGATGACTACTTCCGGTCTTCCAAATTCGACTTGTGACCTTTGGCCTTTGCGTGCCATTGACCTTTCATATTTATCCACGTCATAATCGTATTGTATTTCCTTATGGTTCAACTGTTTACGGGGGTGTTTATTCGTCCATTTCTCAAGTTGCCATAAAGTATCATTCATGCTTTTTAAGCGCTCGTCGATTAATTGCGTGACATGCGCATCTTGTATTGTCATGACGTCATTACTAGATCTATGCAGACGGTGAATTTCTTTGACGTTGAAAACAAGTAGAATCAATGTAATGAGTACTGCAGCCACGAAGAGGCCTCGCACTGTAACCGATGACCTTACACCCATTGTAATGAAAAACTAGCTAGTCTTGAAAACCTCATATATGAAAATCTTCAATATCTAAAAAAAAAAGGAGAAATTTCTGCAATTTAGAGTCAAATAAGTGGTGCTAACTTTGGATTTGGAAAATTTCTGGATAGCGAAAGACACCATCTTCAACGTTCGGTCAGATACCTATCATTCCATGGTATGAATGAGGAATCTAAATCAATTTCGCGATTTTTTTGCAGGGATGTTCGAGCCAGTGGTTTTTGGGAAAAATACAGCCTTTGTAAAATGGACAAGAAAGCTTTTATTATTTTTTTTTTACAAATTTTAGAGGGGGGGGGGGGGGGCGATTAACACCCGAACCGCAATGAATGAATGTCCACAAAAAAAAAATAATTACTATACACAAATTGTTTACGCCCTCTTTATTTCTCAATGTGAATCACATTAAGGAAAAAAAGAGGACGTATAGAATATCTGATTGGTATATATTTTTCTTACTCTCTCATCAACCTGTAACAGTTACTTAACATTGCTACATGTAATGAAATTGATACATCTTATGATTGGATTACAAAAAAATCACAGAAGAATTTTTTTTCGGCAGCTGCGAACAGTGTGAAGGAACAATTATGGCAATGAACACCTCTTTATACTTTTCTCTTTAATTTTGTGTATCTTAATTAAAACTTCTATTATCCTAACTTACCTTTTAACATTCCAGAATCAGATAATTTGTTATTCCAAAGTAAAAAAAAAAACTATACCTGAATCTAAATAGTTCTATCCAAATGAACATAGATTTGAAATGTTTACGAGCGAATAATCCGAAGACAGTTCTCAATAGTAATTCACTTTCAGGTTGAAACGGATAGAGTCGCTTTGCATTTAAAAATTCGAAAATATTGACATATCTTCAATGTACTTTAACTTGTAACGTCGCTTCTAACAAATGACAATAAAGAAAAGAAAAATAACTTTGTGTGTTTTTCTTGTCTATTTAAAAATCTGACAAAGGTTTATTATGTTTAAAAATCCGAATTCTCACGATTTTAATGTGACTATCAGTCGGTACGGGTATTTCAAAAGACCATGGCAAGAGATTGCTAAATGCGTGACTTTTTTTACAATAATGAAATATAAATTCTTATTATATGATCAGGAAAGTACGTCGATTCTGAAAAGAAAAGTGGGATCTCCGACAAGACTAGGTGGCAGCACCTACAGCAAGACACAGAAACACACGATTGTGAAACATTTACAGAGCCAATATTGTGCCTCTGAGTCGTGAAATTAATGTGAAATTTACATGAAATTTTCATAAAAGTTCACATGAACTTTATGTACAAGCACGAATCTGAAATTAACTTTTTTTATTGATATGAATTTCATGTGTACTCTCTTACATGAATTTCATGTAAATTTAATATCACAAGAAGGACATAAAGAAATTTTCGCGTGAAATTCATGTGAAGTAAAATCTATGTGAAATTCATGTGAAATATTTTTCACATAAATCTAATGTGAAGTTTGTATGATTTTCACATGAACTTTCATGTGAAGTTTACATGATGCTCATTTCATATAAACTTCATGTGAGGTACAATTTGCTGTGATTAGAAGAAGACACTATAGTAAAATGGAAGACTAAACAAAAAAGAAGACATCAAAATACTTAATTAACATAAACGCCTACATATAAACCAACTAGTGTACTGGGCATCTGTGCCGACTTGGACTGACCATCAGCCACGTTCAGCCACGTGCTTACTGTAGGATATCTACTAGGAAATCTAATGTAAAAATGTACCTTAATTTTAGTATAGGTCCACGTAAGAATAAGGCAGGGGTGATACATTTTTTTTGCTAAACTTTTTATTTCTGTTTTGAGACACATATGTGGTACAAATCAAACATATGATATTCATTTCTCAAGGTAGCGATGGTGAAGCGAGATATTCACCTCATAATTCATAAAAGGGTTATGAAGGGGAAAAATGGAGGGAAATTTTCTCTATATAACTCAACCAAATTTGCTACCCCTATAACTTTCTTCACCATCCAAGAACGAGGAAAATTCCTTCAGAACATTCATATGGATGCTGATCTGAACACACTTCAAGAGAAAAAGTTCCGCAAAACTTTGAAGGTTTCTCAACTGCCTGATCCTAACGTGGACTTGTACTTAACAACCAACAGGTTTTAGAATGTGAATACTCTTTTAAATTATGAATACTTATTTTCGATGTCTCATTGGTTTATGTATTGTCCTTTGTGTTTCATATTTCTATGAAGAAGGTCAGTGTTTCTTATTAGTCCCCTACCGGCAACGCCGAAGGGGACTCTTAGTTTCCTCTCGTCTGTCCGTCTGTCCCATTTTCAGTTTTCGCGACCTTTTTTTCGCTGTTGTTGCATATATTGAACTCATTTTTGGTATGTGGATATATCTCAATATGATACAGATCAAGTTTGAGTTTGCTTTCGATTGACCTAATTTTACAAGTGTTATGGCCCTTGGACTTAGCAAATTTTATGAAAGTTTCAGTTTTCCGGACTTTTTTCCGCTGTTGTTGCATATATTGAACTCATTTTTGGTATGTGGATATATCTCAATGTGATACAGATCAAGATTTAGTATGCTTTCGATTTACCTAATTTTACAAGAGTTATGGCCCTTGGACTTAGCAAATTTTATGAAAATGTCAGTTTTCCGGACTTTTTTCCGCTGTTGTTGCATATATTGAACTCATTTTTGGTATGTGGATATATCTCAATGTGTTACAGCTCAAGTTTGAGTTTCCTTTTGATTGACTTAATTTTACAAGAGTTATGGCCCTTGGACTTAGCAAATTTTATGAAAATTTCAGTTTTCCGGACTTTTTTCCGCTGTTGTTGCAAATATTGAACTCATTTTTGGTATGTGGATATATCTCGATGAGATACAGATCAAGATTTAGTATGCTTTCGATTGACCTAATTTTACAAGAGTTATGGCCCTTGGACTTAGCAAATTTTATGAAAATGTCAGTTTTCCGGACTTTTTCCGCTGTTGTTGCATATATTGAACTCATTTTTGGTATGTGGATATATCTCAATGTGTTACAGATCAAGTTTGAGTTTCCTTTTGATTGACCTAATTTTACAAGAGTTATGGCCATAATGTTGGACTTAGCAAATTTTATGAAAATTTCAGTTTTCCGGACTTTTTTTCCGCTATTGTTGCATATATTGAACTCATTTTTGGTATATGAATATATATATCAATGAGATACAGATCAAGTTTGAGTGTGCTTTCGATTGACCTAGTTTTACAAGTGTTATGGCCCTTGGACTTAGCAAATTTTATGAAAATGTCAGTTTTCCAGACTTTTTTCCGCTGTTGTTGGATAAATTGAACTCATTTTTGGTATGTGGATATATCTCAATGGGATACAGATCAAGTTTGAGTTTGCTTTAGATTCACCTATTTTTACAAGAGTAATGGCCCTTGAACTTAGCAAATTTTATGAAAATTTCAGTTTCCGGACTTTTCTTTGGTTCTTTTGCAAATAATGCATTGATTTTTGGTAAATGAATACATCTCAGTGTGATACAGACCAAGTTTGAGTTTGGTTTCCATTGGCCTAATTTTACAAGAGTTATGGCCCTTGGACTTAGCAAATTTCATGAAATTTTTAGTTTCCCGGACTTTTTCATGCCTGTTATTGCAGATAATGAGCTGATGTTTTGTATGTGAATACATTATAGTGTGATGCAGATTTGAGTTTAATTTAGATTGACTAATTTTCACAAGAGTTATGGCCCTTGGACTTAGCAAATTTCGTGAATTCAGTTTCCCAGACTTTTCTTGGCTGTTTTTGCAGAAGATGAACTGATGAACAGAGATGCAAGTCATAAATTTATGCCGCCGGTAGGGGACTTATATCGCACAGCGATCATTGCAATTTTCATTTTGCTTCTCTCACTATGTATGTCTACTCTTTGTTTTTTGCATTGGGTGTTTCAGAGTGATGTGGGTGCTGCAACCGGGTGTTGTTGGAGATCCCTTCCTTTCTGAAAATAAAGTTTGTCGTATTAATATCTAATTCTTGTGTCATTTCATAACGTCATGCAAATTATTTGTTTGTGTAGGTTTTTTTATTCAGATAACCACACCATTTGCTACTAAACAGACAAGCAGCCGTCGTAAGTCGTAATGATTGCCCATTAGTCTCGTTGGTTTATATGTCTAGCAACATTTTTTTTGTTTCTGTCTAATTCGTAGCCACTCAACAGAAAAATGATTTAAAACTTCTTTTTCTACAATTTATTCTAGATAGGTGGCGCTACATTAGCCAAAGTGTGCGACTACTGACATTGTGATATACAGAGTTAAAATTAACATGAGCATTAACAACCGTATAATGAAACCAAACAAATTTCCAATTAGAAGTAGCGGAACACGGCTGGCTAAAGAGCGTCCATTGACCATAAAATCTCATCAATACACATTTAACTGACATGTCTAATACAGACACGCCCCTTAGATCAACTCTTGACCTTTCGTTCTGAATAAATTTTCTTTCAGCCAGAATTAATTATTATTATTTCACAGTTTTCATTTTCTTTTTGCATCGCATGTGTGTATGTCTACACTGTGTTTTCGCATGGGGATATTTCGGATACTTTGCTTGATTGTGGGTGCAACAGAGTCTTCCTGCCATAATACTCAATGTTGAGGAGTCGGCAGTACATGAAGATAGATAGATAAAGTCTTGTTACAGATTCCATACTTTCTTTCTTATATACCTGCTCTATTAAGAAAGAGGAACTGTACATAATATATCTAACATAACATCGTCACTGTCATAAAAGTGACCTACAACAAACATCTGACATCATACAAAATAACAACAGTAACACATACTATGGGAAAATAGAGCTTTACCAATAACAGACGGTTGTTGGCCGACGAAGTACGTCCGAATGAAACGCGACGAAACTTACCAAACATAAAGGGTCGTCTATAAGAAACATGATATGTATTTCAAAAACTTAAAGAAACCTTTATCAAAATGAATACATAAAACTACGAGTATATATGTTTTTATCCAAGTTTTTTATTACTGACTGGAGTACTAATAGAGTTTTGTTTAAGTTTGAGAAAGATACATTGTAAATCTAATATACGACCCCTTTCGTTTGGTGAGTTTCGTCGCGTTTCGTTCGGACGTACTTCGTCGCCCACCGACCGTCTGTTATTGGTAAAGCTCTATCGATGAAACGTAGGTTATACAGTACTCACGATAATAACTTACCCACGTCCATTTTTGTATCACCAATTATAACGTGAAATATTGTAATAAAATCCTACCTTCAAATATATGTTATACAGTTATGTTTTGTTGCATAATCCTACACCTTATGACGACATAAAACACGATGTATACATGTAAAAGGTAAGAAATTTCATATCAATATACTGTATTGAATCACCCAATAACGTTTTGCGTCTTTTCAAGATACTTTTTATGCCACCTAAATCAAAGATTCGTTGGCGTATAGTTTTTAGCCTGTCTGTCTGTTTGTCCGAAAAACTTAGACATTAGAATGGAAGTAGACAGAGCTTTCAGACAGGATCTCTTTTTCCATACCAATTTTTTACCTTGCAATCTCGACCTTGACCTTTGACCTACTTATGAATAACTTTAATACTGGGCAAAAGTTTTGAATGACAAATATGGATAATGACCATATCCCTATACACAGTACAAAATCGATAATTCAGAAATCATAAACCGAAGGCATACAAAATCAGGATAAAGCAAGAACCAAAGCAAACAAAGAAAAACGTCCAACATATGAAAGGAAGCGAACTCCCAAAATGGGAGTGAGACCAGATACCCAGGAAGAGTATGCATCTCCTGCTTGCATGCAACACCCGTCACTCAATTCGGTAGAATAGTTGCATCCGGTTACATCCATTTCGGAAGATACAAGTATATTCTGTGGTTGGATGGTTTAAATTGTCTAAGACAGAATATCATCCTCCATTCTGGAGAGTTGGACATCATAATGTATGACGAGTTCTCCATATCGACCGTAGAACTTCCTCAGTGACGAGGTTAGTCGGTCACAATCATATCCCTGACTGAGAAGTTTATCGTAAGGGCGCCTAGATCTCAGAATAGAATCTGTATATTTGTAACTGGATCTAGCATAGCGTATGAACGGAGATATGAAGCTACTCAGAAAAGGAAAGTTTTTGATGTTGAAATGGAGTCCATTGGCCTTGTAACATTCAATGTTGAAGGTTGAGCGCTAACTCGTCCAATGGTCGAACACTCACTTTCTACCCAAAATGCCTAACAAAAAAGGCACAAAAAGAGCAATATTCAGTTTCTCTAATCAGAGAAAAAAAAATTCTAATCCACCCAAGTTCAAACGAATTGGATTATATTTTGTTCAACAAGGTAACGATCGCGAGTTGGAACGCTTCCATCTTCTTCTGATAATAGATAAAATAACACAGTTCTTCGAAATAAAAACTTTTATTTTTAAACTTACCTTCTTAAGTAAAATGTACAGAAATCTATACAGACATTTATGATTCTGTACTCAGTCTGGCATATTTGCTGAGCAGGAAAAGAAAGCACTCACTTATTCGTATATGTTTAATATGGCACTTTCAATCAAATTTTGTGTATGCTAGATATCACCCAAAAAGATTGAAATCAGAGATAAACTGTAAGTTCTACCAGTTTTCATTTTTTTACGTTTTATGCATTTAATGAAGAAAATTAAATTGATCAAAGGCAGGCAGAATTACAATCGAAATTGCGTCAGAATCATCAAACGCCTTTTGTACCCTGGATATGATCCTGCTATAACCAAATGGGCACTCGGCATGGTATTTGAAAATATTTAGCCTTGTACTAGCGCATTCTTAAAGGCCGACGGGGGACTATATAAGGGGACAGGTAAATTTTCTGTCATTTCCTCAATGACCGCTATAACGTTAACAACTCTTATTGGTATCCGATTGGTTCCCTTTAATCCTTTTACCCCTATCAATTTTTGATTGAAAGCATAAAACAGATGAGTTTCGGGTATCTCATTAGCATAATAGAGGATTACCTGTCGGTTTGTCTTTGGTCATTGGAATCATTAATGGCGCCAGGAAAATTCACTTTGACTTTATCTAAACTGTTAAACTGTTTGGCATGAAGTACTACTGACGAGGATTAGAATGTTCGAAATATGTGTCTAGTACAACAAAATTGGTACTATAGAACATATATTTCAATATTGACAATTTGATATAACATGCCGCTCGCAGCCGGCGTTGTCTTCAAAGACGGTATGCCACGCCTATCAAGCTTATGTCACTCGGGTATAACTATTAACGACCGGGTGGTTCGTAACGTCGGCCTTTAAGATTTGCAGTGACAAATATGGACAATGACATGACCATATCCCAATACACAGTACAAAATGGATAAGTCAGGAAATCACAAACCAAAGGCATACGAAAACAGGATAATAAAGAAACCATAGCAAACAAACAAAAATCTCCACCACATGAAAAGAAGCGAACTCCAAATTAGGAGTCAGGAATTCAAAGAGTCGAAGATTAATATCACATCCGGTTACTTCCATTTAGGAAGATCAAAGTATAGTCTGTTGTTGAATGATTCAAATGGTCTAAGACAGAATATCATTCACCATTCTGGACAATGGGAATCATAGTGTATGACGAGTTCCCCGTATCGACCGTGGAACTTTACTCAGTGACGATATTAGTCGATCACAAACGCATCCCTGACTGAGAAGCTTATCTGAAAGACGCCTAGCTCTCAGAACAAAATCTGTACATTTACAACTTGCTCTGGCATAACGTATCAATTGGGATATGAACACAACATAGTAGGTGATAAAGGGATATTGCTACTTTAATAAGGGAAGTTTGTGATGCTGAAACTGAAGTCGTCACGTTTCTCATAGAAGGAGGTGTTCATGTGACCATCAGTTTCAGTGACTGACGACGCGGCTCCATGGCGGTCCTGTCCAATTCTTTTAGAGTAGACAGGACATCGATCACCTGTCCTCTCTGAATTTCGGTAAGACTACTCCGGTGATAACATACATGAGCTCGATCCAGCTTTCGTATGCCCTTTGATTATATATCTATTTACAAATTCATATCTGTATTACTTTGACCCCAGCGTTTTTGTGGTCATCTCATAGTGAGGAGTTATATACACCAATTGTGTGTTCTGGGAGACCGCCGGGAAAATGCGAGGGTTGCACGAACATAATACGGATAACCAGACAATGTGCTACTAACGTAGCAAATGGTCGTCCTAAGACGACACGAATAATAATATTTCAATCTCGATAATTTATGTGTAGTAATTTATTTTTGGTGTAACTTGTCCCATTTGTGTCTCTTGCTATTTATATCTTCTCATCTTTTTTTTCTTCTGGGATGTTTTGATGTTTTAGTCTGGGTACTGCAACCTAGTCTTATTGGAGATCCCCTCCTTTCCTTCAAGAATGCGTGCACCAATGACCATATAACTCATGCCAAAATGTACGACTATTAAATGGTATGGATATTCATAAGCAAATTCGATACACCAGACATGCATATTTTCGAATATGAACCCTTAACTTTGGCAGACATGGATGTGACGTAAAGAATATTTCATCTGTTTTTCCACTTAATAAAGGCCGAGATTGTAAAACTGCGGATAAATTTAGTGTTTCTTTATATCTAAATTATTTTAGCGACGGAAGAATCACCAGATAGATAGGGAAAATGTGGTGGCTCTTGTAGAAAGTAAATCATTAAACGATCACGGGTACGGTAGTGATGCACGTTTACAATACTCTTTGGAGACCTTCTATCAACATGCGTTACTTCTTGATTTATTGCAAAATTTCTCGACAACATTACTCTTCTGATAATTACTAAACTGGTACTAACCCAACTACAAACGACTACATAATAACGAACTTATACCTTTATGAAAATGAGGTTAAACTCCAAGGTCAAGGTCACAAAGTCAAAATTTTTGGTGTCCATGAAAAGGGCTTGTCACAATGAATACAGATGTGAAATATAGAAGCCCTATTACTTTCCATACAAAAGTTATCGTCGAGGGTAAAGTTTTTGAAAAGTAGGTCAAACTCCAAGGTCAAGGTCACAAGGTCAACATTTTTGGTATCCATGAACACATCTTGTCACAATGAATACAGATGTGAAATATGAAAGCCCTATCACTTACTATTCCAAAGTTATGGTCAAGGTTAAAGTTTTGTAAAAAGTTGGTCAAACTCCAAGGTCAAGGTATCAAGGTCAAAAAGTTTGGTATCTATGGAAAGGTCTTGTCACAAAGAATACCCATGAGGAATACGAAAGCCCTATCACCTTCCATTTAAAAGTTATGATCAAGGTTCAAATTCTGAAAAGTAGGTCAAACTTCAATGTCAAGGTCAAAAACTTTGGTATCCATGGAAAGGTCTTGTCACAAGGAATACACATGTGAAATATGAAAGCCCTATCACTTACCGTTCAAAAGTTATGGACAAGGTTAAAGTTTTTCTGACTGACGGACAGACAGACAGACAGACGGGACGGTTGTAATGTCCCCGCGCTTTCGCGAAAGCGGGGGAAAACTAGAGAATAGATTATCCATATTTCCTTATCCCCCTCATAAAGCGACACATAAATGACATCAGGCAAAACTACAACCCGCAATAGGAAACAATATGCACTAGAACATCATACAAAACGGACAAACACAGTCGAAACAGACATACACAAACATCAAACATCAATGACAACGCATAAATGGAAGGAATTCAATATGCACCCGGAGTATTCTTTGGATGGGACGGTCATCTGATTTAACGAATGGTGTGGTTTTCTGGATTACGTGAGCACAACCCTCCCACTTAACCGAACAGGATCAAACAGGAACATGTGTGACTATCCCGACGAAGGCATACACACAGCATTGACTATGACAAAATCTTCCGGGAAAGAAAAGTCAAACGCATTCTTTCTTACCATAGCAGGAGGGAAAATGAGTAAATGTCGTAATGACAGCAAGAATTATCATAACGTAGAGAATACGGGTACTTAGATTCTTCTTCGACACATTGATTCTAACATAATACTGAAAAGCAAAGTTCATCCTCCATCCTTGTAGAACACTTTGTCTATTCTTTTATACGAATAGGAAAATAAGTGTATTGGCTAGCTTATTTTTTCATTACATTACGCTTTTGAAAAGCATTTAGAATGTTAAAGGATATGAGGAGCCTCCCACTCTTCAAAAATCACACCTGGAATGATAGGATGCAACATCAAATTATTTTGTCGTTTTTTAAAAACAATGTTGGCTTAACACTGATCACTGATAAGGATTCATTATCCGAAATATGCTACATGAAGTCTGGTGTACCTCATTTGAATACTGTATACGTAGAATCATTCGCTGGTGTTTCTTTTTGTGGTTTCGCATGGATATTGATTCGCGTTTCCACATGCTAGTATTGAGTTATGCCTTTGGTATTCAAATTCGCTGAGACAAACTTTCGCGGTACGAAGCAGACAGCTAAAGGAGCGAAAGTTAATACGCCGCAAATGATTCTAAACATATATTCTACATATTCAATATTTTGTCTAGGAGGTTGAATGGCAGCAACATTTGGACATTTTGTCTTTAAAAGAAGAAATAATTAAGGAATGAGTGTTTTGTTTTTTGCGTTCATGGCTTTTACACTCTGGTTCAACAGGCGCAAATCTCGTGAACCGCGAAGCGGTTCTCGAAATATTTGCGCCTGTCGAACCAGAGTGTAAAAGCCTTGAACGCAAAAAAAAGATACTCATTCCTTATAGTTACATTCAGATGTAAAACATCTTTGAAAACATCCTCGAAATTCTTTACGAATTAAGTGAAAATTAAGATTTAAATGTTTCACGTGTGTCAATTCTCCCTCCCAGGAAGGGCAAGAAATACTCCATTGCAAAGAACCAAAATATACGCTTTGATATTAAAAATTACCAAATGATTTTTATTTTAAAAATGTTTTCACGATGAGTCTTAATTTTTCGTAAACAATTTGACGAGAATAAGGCCTTATTTATAATAAGAAAAGTCAGTGCTTCATTAATTCAATTCAGTAGCGCCATCTACATTCAAGTACACATGAACTCTGTGGAAGTTCACATTTAAAAATGGACTGTTACAACGTTTCACAATGTTGTAAATATCTGCTAAAACGCTTTTATGACGATTTTTAACTTTTTATAAACAATTTAAAGAGAATTAAGCCTTATTTATAATATCAGAGTAGTCAATACAGCATAAATTCATTTCGGTAGCGCCATCTACATTGAAGTACACATGAACTCTGTGGAAACTGTTCATTTACACGAACATAGAGTTGTTATATATATTTCAAGGATTTTTTTTGTTGTTGTCCCCGTCTATTTCCTCTCTTTTATATCGTCTCATTCCCCGTACACATACATGTTGGGAATCTCCTCCTGATCGCAAATTCAGCATCAGTATGAGCCGCCTACTGTTTGAACTTCTTGCGCGCACGTTCTGTGATTGGGGCCAACCTGTGTTCATCGTGAAATGAACGTCAAAACTGAATATGCGTTTAACATAGGAAATCAACTTGCAATGTAAACATTAATAATAATGAATGTACTTCGAGATCACACTAATGTGAATGAAACTCGAAATTAAGTGAACTATAATAGTAAAATGAAAGAAAAGGGAGGACCGGATGTGCATCGGGATATTGAATCATCTCAAAAACCTTTCTACATACATTATAGTAATACAGATATAATTAATACATATATAATATAATTTTGATTAACAATTAATGAAGCGTAACGAAGATATTCATATGAACATCTGAGAAAGTGGAAACCAGGCAAGTGACGAATCGAGAACATAGACATATGTCAGTGCAGAAGGACTAAGATAATCCTGTTTTCAATACAAGTTGGCGCCGTCGTAATTAAAGCAGGAATCTAAAGACGGATTTGTGCGTACATATGTACTATCATGTACAGTGTACACGATAAGCGACTTGGAGAATAGTGAATCCCATATCGGGAGTTCGCTTCTTTTCATATGTTAACCCTTATAAATAAATCATTGGAGAGATCAACCTTCCCCAATGAACTCAAAACAGCCCAAGTAGTCCCAATACATAAGAAAAACAGTATTTTAGAGAAAGGCAATTACAGGCCAGTGAGTGTTCTTCCAACAATCTCAAAACTATTCGAAAGAGCCATACACTGCCAGATTTCAGAATACTTTGATAAAATTTTCAATCCCTTTTTGGCTGCATTTAGGACAGGGTATGGATGTCAAACAACTCTACTAAAAGTAATAGAGGACTGGAAGAAATCTTTAGATGAAAATAAATATATAGCCGCAATACTAATGGACCTCTCAAAGGCCTTTGATTGCCTTCCTCATGATCTACTGCTCCTCAAAATGAAGACCTATGGACTGTCAAGCCAGGCCTTGGACTTAATCAAAAGTTATCTTTCAGATAGACAACAGTGTGTAAAACTAGGAAATTTTCGGAGTCAGTTTGAACAAATTTACAAAGGAGTCCCTCAGGGATCAATATTAGGCCCGGTTCTCTTCAATATCTTTCTAAATGATATATTCATGTTCGTGGGAAAATCTAAATTATACAATTACGCAGATGATAACACTCTCTCTGCGTCAGATCAAAACCCGGATAATGTCATTTCGGCTCTTACCCACGACAGCAAAAATCTAATTAACTGGTTTCGCTTAAACCAAATGCAAGCAAACCCTGATAAATTCCAAGGAATAGCAATTGGCAAAAAATCTTTCGACACAATTAAAAGTCTAAGGCTTGGCGGGACAGAGATAAAATTTGATGAGGAGGTGAGGCTGCTCGGAGTCACAATAGATTTCAAACTAAATTTTAATAGCCACATATCATCATTATGTAAGAAAGCCTCTAAACAACTAAACTGCCTTAAGAGATTAGGAAAATACCTGACACGTTTAGGAAAATTGACCATATACCACTCTTTCATACTATCCAATTTTAATTACTGTCCCCTAGCCTGGCATTTTTGTAGCGAAAGTAACACTAAAAAAATGGAGAGAATTCAAGAAAGAGCATTACGCTTCATTTATGATGACTTTTCAACATCTTATGATAATCTTTTGGAAAAATCAAAAATACCATCACTGAAACTCAGAAGACAAAGAACAATTGCTTTAGAGGCTTTCAAAATTGTTAACAAACAATGTCCATCTATCCTTGATGATATGTTACTAGTCAAACAAAACCATTACAATTTTAGATACCAGAAAACAGTTCATGTACCACCTGCTAGAACCACCAGGTATGGTTTACAAAGTTTTAGACATAAGGCAGCCACAGTATGGAACTCCCTCCTAGAAAATGTAAGAAATATGACATCTCTTAATCAATTCAAAAGCTACATCAGCACTTGGGACGGCCCAGAATGCAAATGCAGCTCCTGCAGGAGATAGACCATCACAAAATAACTTAATTAATTTCCTGGGCTTTAGAGCATCTTCCAAACCAGTAATAAACCAAAAGTAGTTACATAAAGACATACTGTGCCTGACCTTAATAGTGGCTTCGAGTTGTTTCATCTCTTAGTTTCCGGCTTAAGTTTGTTTTGTTCGCATGGTTTCTCCCCCCCCCCCCCCCATCCAATGCCTCTTTGGCGATAATTTGCCTACTAGGCTGACGATGGGGAGCTTCTGCGAGTTTCCCCTGTTTATTTTTCTTTTTCGTTGTTGTCCGCCTCTGAGACCCATGTGTCCATGATGTATTCACCTCAAATTGCTTCTTCTTTTTTATTGCTTCTTGTAAACTTAACTGCACTAATGCTACCACCTGATGCAGGGCACCACACATACCTGGAGTAACATCCTATGATGGCAGTTATGGGTGGAGCCTCTGTTCAAGGTCCCTTTTCTCATCTATCTTGACCAACTGTCCCTTTCCTTATCTTGACCTCCTTCTGTAACGGACTCCACACACTTCTGGAGTAACATCCTATGATGGCAGTTGTGGAATGGAGTCTGTTCAGATCTCTCTCTCTCTCTTTGGCAGTTTCGTCCTTTCTAAATTTTTCCTAGTTTCTTGCTGCCCAAGGCCTCTCTAGGTGACCGACCCTCCCGAGAGAGGCTGCGGTTGTGTAACATGAGATTCATTTAGTTTTGATCATTTATCTTGTTGTCTTCTTATCTTATCTTTCTCTCTCTCTCTCTCTCCTATTCTGGGTTTTCTTGGTTGTTAGAATAAATACTAAACAGTATATACTGTTGTATACATTATGAAGTATTGTTTGTATCATGCATGTATGTGATATAAAGACCCTGTGATATTGACATTTATATATGAACTCCTTTATTTAAAATTTAGTCAACAAAAGTCTTAAATTATAATAAACCAACTCATGCAAAACTGTGATAATCATAATTATATCCTGCATATTTATTTTAAATTTTAGTGATTATAACTGGCTGCTTGCTGTGCCAGTGTCTTAACTACGCCAATTATCTTAACCAGCTGATGCGACTGTCTTTCATTCAATATCCTTTATGCACATATTGCCTGCTTGTATATTTTTATGTGTTGTATTGTTTTGCTTTAGCTTTTGTTTGCATGCTTGTGTTTTTATATAGTTTGTGTTTGTATGTTTTTATATAGTTTGTGTTTGTATGTGCTTTATTTATTGCCATAGTCGGTTGTAAAAGCTCTACAGAGCTTATGTTTATTGTTTACCTTGTACACAATGCCGACTCTAAATAAATATTACTTTACTTTACTTTACTTTATGTTGGAGGTTTTTGTTTGTGTACTTTGTTTCCTGTTTTATCCTGATTTTGTATGCATTCGGTCTCCGATTTTCGGAATTATCAATTTTGTGCTGTATACAGGGATATGGTCATTATCCATATTTGTCATTGTAACAATGTAATATCTTTTTTATGATAAAACTGTTGTGTTGAAGCCAATTTGTTTCTTCTCATTTATTTCTCCTCAATGGTGTGAATCTGAATTACATTCCTTTAATTGAGGTAATTAACTTTTATATGTGTTAACAAGTGTCTGAATTATAAAGAAATGAAAAACATTATATACAAATAAATGACAGATGTGAGATATAAAAGTTGCGTCTTTGTTTTTGTTAGCTCGCTTTTTGTGAAATTTTGTTTTTTAAACATTTTTGAACATCGACGGCGGGTGCGGCTAGCCAACGGGGGATGCTTACTCCTCCCGGGCACCTGATCCCACCTTTAGCTTTCTAGGGGTCCGTCGATGCTCAAAACGGTGCTTTATTGTGAGTGCTGTTGAGATTAACGTCAGGATCTTCTTTAACTGATTTGTGTCACACTTATGCCCTTTGCCGTGTGGAGCTCGTAAAAAAGTTCCCCTCGAAGGGTTTGACAGTAAGTGTTTTGATTATATTTCCCTGACATTGTCGCCATGGCACTTTCTACATAGACGCAACCTCAGACAGTGCACGTATTTTGTATATTGTTTCATTTTCGTGCGTGAACATCGACGGCGGGTGCGGCAAGCCGACAGGGGATGCTTACTCCTCACGGGCACCTGATCCCTCCTCTAGCTTTCTAGTGGTCCGTCGATGCTCAAAACGGTGCTCTATTGTGAGCGCTGTTGAGATTATCGTCAGGATCTTCTTTAACTCATTTAACTCATGACTCGAATAAAATCCGTAATATTCATTTTCTTTTATGAGACGATACAGTTGCGCAACCGGTGAGTGCACTTTTTCTATCCTACCGTATGAGGCAGCTATCCTATCGTATCGGTCAATTTCTATGGGGTATCGTAACGGTTTCTATCGGATTTCCTATCCTATCGGGCTCTATGGGTTCCTATTGGGCTCTATGGGTTCCTATCGGGCGCTATGGGTTCCTGTCGGGCGTTATGGGTTCCTATCGGTTTCCATCAGGCGCTATCGGTTTCTATCGGGCGCAATCGGTTCCTATCGGGCGCTAGGATTTATATCTATTGTGCTATTAGTAAGGACGTCTGCTTATATCCTTTATTCATATGAAACTATTTCATGTTTTTCTAGATAGATCAATAATAATAATAAATCAAAAAAAAAATATCACTAGTAAATAAATTTCACTAGTAAATAAACAAGTAAATTTTAATATATTTTTTATATATAATGTGGATTAAAAATACTTCCTATGTTCGGACTTGAATGTAAATAAAGAAACAGATGATTCGTAGATTCAAAATGTTCAAGAGCAGTATTTTTTTTAATGTTTGAAATTTAATTCTTTTATGGCGCTTGTAGATTTCAATCATTGAATGACTGAGGTCCACGAAGGGAGAATTTGCGTGAATAATACGTAAATAAAAGAAAAACATATAAATTGATTTATTTAACAAAATTGAAAATAATAATAAAAAAATAAACCAACCGGATTCTTTAACGTTATCAAAGTGACTAAATTCGGACTTGAAAAAATAATTATCACCCGCATTCTCTTTAATTAATTCTATTTACCTGTGCAAATAAGTAAGGTAATCAATTAGTACATATAAACCCGTTTGATGGCCACATAATTAATAAGTTTGTTAATATAACCGAACTTAATGAAGATGGCGCTGCATGATTTTAATTAGTGTATGATTGAGGTCCGCGATAGGAAACTTTTTAGCGAACTCATTAACTCTTCAGATTAATACATGCAATCACTTGTATAGAATAAATTATAGAAATTAATGAGTAAATAAATAAACCAATTTACCAGATACTTTTACAATATTAATATGACTAAGCGATCTGAAATAGCAATATCATTTATGCGCAGTCTTTCTTAGTTAAAAATTTAAATGCCCAGGAAAGTAAATGAGGTAACTAATTCGAACCCTTTCAGCGGCCTCATGACTTAGAAATTAACGTAGTATTATTAATCGAGTTTATGTTTGGAAAAAAGTATGAATTAATCAAACACTCATCATTAAATAATTCATATGATTTGCTATTTGATCCCGTAGAACCGATAGGAACCCATAGAACCGATAGAAGCCGATAGGATCCCATAGAAGCCGATAGGATCACATAGAAGTCTATAGGATCCCATAGAAACCGATAGAATCCAATACAAACCGATAGAATCCAATACAAACCGATAGAAGCCGATAGGATACGATATGATAGGATAGAGTGTTCTATCGAGCCTATCGTATGGGGCAAATTCTATCGGTTATCCTATCCTAAGGGGCACGTAACATATCGTATCGATAAACTGTGTGCACTAACCGGTTGCGCAACTGTATGAGTCATCCTCCTTTTGACGTTTTCTCGAATTTTCATGCTCTTTGTTTTTAGTCCTTTATAAGGAAGTATTCCCATTAATTGTCTCTAATTGTTTGTTGGTTTTGTATGGTCTAGCTGTCTTGATATTGCCTTAATGTTTTATCATTGTCTGGACACAAAGAAATTGGAATCAATATATACAAATAAATGACAGCTGTGAGATATAAAAATTGCGTCTTCCTTGTGTTAGCTCGCTTTTTGTGAAATGAAGGAATGTTTTGGCTTCTTTATTTCTCTTAAGTACTCATAATGTTTGACGTCCTTAAATTTTATTCTTCCTCATTGCACGATAAGATACAGTTCAGAATGGAAAATAAAGTGGTATTTCTGATTTTCTTACTCTTTGTTGGAGGATTGGTACCGGAAACAGAGTCAGCAAGTATTGTTAATAAAGAAGGTATTTATTTCTGAAATTGCCCAATTATCTCGCATTTCATTAGGACTTCGTATTCTTTTCTTTTTTATCTCTTGACTCGAATCAAATCCGTAATATTCATTTTTCTTTTATGAGACGATATGAGTCATCCTTCTTTGGTGTTTTCACGTATTTTCATGCTCTTTGATTTTTAGTATTTTATGTAGAAGAGTTTAAGAAGGTCCTGACAATAATCTCAACAGCACTCACAACAGAGCACAAAATTGAGCATCGACGGACCATTGCCACCAGAAGTATTCCATTAAATTGTCTCTAATTGTTTGTTGGTTCTGTGTTGTCTAGCTGTCTTGATACCGTATATTCAGAAATTTTCGCGAGATACTAATTTTCGCTATATTCGCGAGTGATTTGGAATCGTGAAAAATTATTCTCGCGGAAAATTGTGTTTTATTAGTTACAACATAACTTGGTATAATATTATTTACATTTCGTTCTAATCGTCCTTGCGACATGCTTTACTTTTCCTAATTAAACGCAAATAGTAGTGAATTGAGTGTATTCTTATCACAGACCTAGCTAAAACTGCAATAATGAAAGGTACAAAACAGTCACATCATATGTACACATTTGCTTGTAATTCAGGAATTGCGAAAAATTATACTCGCGAAAATAAGGACACCTTATTTTACAACAAAATCGCGAAATTTTATACTCGCGAAAAGTTCTTGTTATACGGTATTGCCTTTGGTGTTTGATTTCCTCTGTTCAGATTGCGTTTTTGTTGTGCTTGTCTGCTTTAGTTGTTTCAGTGCTAAGCTGTTGGTGTTGCAATCGATTCCTTTTGATGATCCCTTTCTTTCTCTCGGAATGAATGTTGTTTCCCCACTATTTGTTGCTTTGAATATAAGTTTTAAGTAACCAGTTTATCGTATTCACTGTATCCCTCATATCCAATTTCTATTTAAGATTTTGATAAGCTGTGCTATTCAAAAGTCACTATTCTGCACAGCAAGAAACGTTAAAGGGTCAAGGAACTCCAAATAAACATAAAACACAAAAGATTGCACCAACAAGACCAATGAGCGATTTGTGACGACTTAGCCATCTGCCATCTTAGTAGTAAATGGTGAAGTTATCCGGATTACATGCACACAAAACTCCCACTGTTATCTCCGTCTAGCGGCGACATGTGATCAAATGAGTTAAAGAAGATCCTGACGACAATCTCAACAGCTCTCACAATAGAGCACCAAATTGAACATCGACGGACCCCTAGCAAGCGGGGAACTTTTTTACGAGCTTCACACTGCAAAGGGCATAAGTGTGACACAAATGAGTGAAAGAAGATCCTGACGAAAATAGAGCACCAAATTGATCATCGACGGACCCCTAGCAAGCTTCTGTGAAGTAATGTTTAGCGCTAAAGTCTTCTAAGTTAAAAGCACCGCCATCGAGTCGAACTATCAGTATAATTTGATTGATTTAATATTCAGGTTTAAGCTGTGCCATTTCTAGAAACTCATGATTGAATATAGGACAAAACAGCACTGTAATCATTAAGATCCTCTTTGTTCGCTTGTAATGTCAGTATCTTCTTTATCTCATTCTCATGTATTATAATTAAGTATCAAACTAAAGGGCGCTTGAAAAATACAAAAGTTGCCCATTGGCCTCGTTGGTTTATGTGTAGTCCTTTGTGTTTGATGTTTCTGTGTTGTGCGTTGACGTTCCTTGTCCTTTATGCGTCTCTTTCCGTGCTTACCGCATTGGGTGTTTTGGGGTTTTGCTGTGGGTGCTACAACCGGGTGTTGTTGGAGATACTCTCCTTTGTTTCTGATAACCACTTTGGCATGAAGTACCAAAGATGAGGATTAACTATCAAAAATACTTGTCTGGTGACTTAGTATTGGTTTGAAATTTTCTTCATGAAGTTAAATAGTTGGGACACTTCCGTAATATTACCAAATATATACATCAATATGTGCAAAAAATATATATTCTTAAAATATGACCATGGGAGGGCATCAATATTTGTTTCCATTTATTCAAAAGCCTGGAAGCACTTACATAGAATTGCTCTCGGACGGTCCAATTCGTGATATCAAAATATGTCGTTATTGTAGATAGGATACAAGCTGAAACAACAACAAATCTGAAGCTCTGATATATTTAAATTGCAGCCAGTAAGATATTCTACTTGTCTAAATACTAGACTTTTCCCTTCAATTCTATTTCGAACATAGATTTTAATTGATATGCTGCTGAATCGACCCTACAGGAAATTTGGAGCCCCACACTCTCTGTAAAGTACATACACGAATTTAATTTCTAAAAATAAAACGAGAGGGCGCGAATGAAATGGATTTTGGTGGCTAATGAAAAGCACTTTGTCTGTAAGCATCACTGATGAGGATTTAATATCCGATACATGTGTCTGGTGCATAATACATTGGTTTGAAATTTTCCTCAAGAAGGTTTTGATGATGCCACCCATCCTGCTACGTCTTTTGGTACATGTTTGGACATAATAATTTTCATACTTTTTGGCCATTTTACATTGTTAAGACTGAGGATCACTGACGAGGGTTTAGTAACGGAAACGTGCATGTCTGATCCATGCTGTAAATTTATCAGGTCTTAAATGGCGCTATTGAATTGGAAGACGTTTAACATTTGAACTACTTGGTGAGTGTCACTGCTGGTGAACCAAGAGTCCCCGTGTGCACATGTAGCCAAGTTCGATCAACTTCGGTTGATCGTCTGTCTGTTGAACGCATTTGAAATTTTCTGTTACACAATTTCTTGGAATTTCTAAAACGTGGGTCCAGTAGCATCATATCCAACTCATTCTGCTACGTCGTTCGGTACATTTTTCTCTGTCATATATTTGTATCAAAAATACTTCTTTCTAAAATTAGGACCGATAGGTGGAAAAACATTACAATTTTTAGTTCAGATCATTTCTCCTTAAAAAAATATAAGCCCCAGACAAAAATCATGATAATCTGAAATTTTTTTTATATTAATGTATGAAATATTAGCTACATATCAAGGATGTCATTGATTTTTGCAACTTTGGTCAATAAATAGAGGATATCCAGAATCACTATGTATGTGTTTGTTTTACTCAATACCACATGACATTTGAGTAACTGCCTCTCATATTTTTGAAAAATCACAGAATTTTGCCATGTTTTGTGAATTGCATTCAAGATTACCTTGATATTGGGTCCTGTGACCTTGAAAACTTTTAAGGCGATTTTTTAATCAATAATGCGCTTTTATATGCACTGATAAAAAATGCTTAAAAATATATAACGGACAGCTAAAAATGTACCAGAAAATTACTCTATGTGTAATAGCACTGAACAGAATGTCACCATGGTAACCATTTTTTATACCCTTTCGAATAAAATTGTAAAGAGGTCCCACTTAGATTTTAACATTTTCTTAAAAATCGAAGATTAAACTTAAAAGATAATTGGCAGTAGAAATAAAGTAAGCCTGACATTTTACATTATTTGCCCTAAAAATTGAGCAAAATCATGTTAAATTAGGAGCTTTTTCGGTCTTAAAAATTGCCTCTTCAAACAGGTTTTTGCTTACATTTTGAGCATACTGACAAAAAGAATAGCGGGCGGAAGCAAACTTCTTGTGTATTATTTATACAATAAAAGATATAAAAAGAAAAATTAAGAAAATTTCAGTTGACTATAATAGGTTTTACCATGGAAACGAGCCTTGTGAGAATGACATGTTCCAGGAATTCTACTGATGCGTAAAATTTCAAACACATGGCTTCCATGGCAACGAAAACTTAATTTGTAAAAAGGAAGTTTATTTTTTTTCTCAGTCATGTACACCTTCTATATCAAAAATCTTCAAACTTGGAGGCATGCTATTTCCACCTACTATTGAAATTATTTTGGTCCTTACAGAGAATTGCTATTAAATTATGCTATTGAATTTGTAAAGGTTAAACATTTGAACTACTTGGTGAGTGTCACTGCTGGTGGACCAAGAGTCCCCGCGGGCAAATGTAGCTAATGACAAATATGGATAATGACCATTTCCCTTTATACAGCACAAAATCGATAATACAGAAAATCAGAAACCGAAGGCATTAAAATCAGGATAAACAGGAACCGAAGCAAACAAACAAAAACCTCCACCATATGAAAAGAAGCGAATCCCGATATGGAAGTGAGACCAGGTGCCCAGGAAGAGTAAGCATCTCCTGCTTGCATGCAACACCCGCCGCTTCAATTCGGTAGAACTGTCACATCCGGTTACTTCCACTTCGGAAGACATAGAGTTCAATCTTTGGTTGGATGGTTCAAAAGTTTGATCAACTTCGGATGATCGTCTGTCTCTTGAACGCATTTGAAATTTTCTGTTACAAAATTTTTTGAAATTTCTAAAACGTGGGTCATTTTTTCATACTTTTTGGCCATTTTACATTGATCACTGACGAGGGTTTAGTACCCGAAACGTACATGGCTGGTCCATGCTGTGAATTTATCAGGTCTTAAATGGTGCTATTGAATTGAAAGACGTTTGACATTTGAACTACTTGGTGGGTGTCACTGCTGGTGGACCAAGAGTCCCCGAGTGCACATGTAGCCAAGTTCGATGAACTTCGATTGTCGTCTGTCTCTTTAACGCAATTGAAAATTTCTGTTACAAATATCTTGAAATTTCTAAAACGTGGGTCCTGTAGCATCACATACCAACCATTCTGCTACATCTTTTTGGTACATTTTTGGCCATTTTACATTGGTTAGACTGAGGATCACTGACGAGGGTTTAGCACCCGTTACGTGCATGTCTGGTCCATGCTATAAATTTATCAGGTCTTAAATGATGCTATTGAATTTGAAGACGTTTAACATTTGAAATACTTGGTGGGTGTCACTGCTGGTGGACCAAGAGTCCCCGAGTGCACATGTAGCCAAACGTTCGATCAATTTCGGTTGCCGTCTATCTCTGTAACGCATTTGGAATTTTCTGTTACAAAATTTCTTGAAATTTCTAAAACGTGGGTCCTGTAGCATCATATCCCACCCATTCTGCTACGTCTTTTGGTACATTTTTGAACATAATAACTTCCATTCTTTTTGGCTATTTTACATTATTAAGACTGAGGATCACTGACGAGGGTTTAGTGCATGCCTGGTCCATGCTGTAAATTTATAAGGTTTTAAATGATGCTATTGAAATTGAATACCTTTAACAGTGGAACCCTTCCTAATTATCATTTTTTACATTTTATCTATTTTTTTTTTTCGTTTCAGCTTCTGGGATTATCAATGCACTATTCAGAGTCAAAAGGCAGATGAGTAAGTTCTGTTGAGTATAATGAAAAACTGTTCGCGTTGCTCATTTCGACAACTATAAAGATAATTCTTTTCTATCATTTTAGGCTGAAAGGAAAAAATCATATTATCCTATATCTTAAAATTGATGTGGATTTTAAAGAAATATATGAACATCTGAAATCCACTCATTTTAGTAGAGTCCATTCGATCAAAGTATTTGATTTTTCGACACTTTACGCAACAATCCCACATCTTAAAATGAAAAAAATAGACTAGCAAAAATTATTAGTAATACATTAACAAGCAAGAACGGCAATCGCAAATACAAAGTTGTTGTTAAGGTGGGTCCCTACTCGAACCGTTATAGGTTTTCCTAATACACAGCAGTCTGCGGTTAACGTTTTACAAAAAAATGGCGGCGGCGGACGAGCCAGGCCATTGAAAAACGCAGACAAAATATCTTAGATGTCAAAAGAGACAAAAGATTTGGCAATCTATCAATGTCCACACCCACCATATAGTATATATATTCTTGGCTGAAAATGAATTTCAGAAATTACAAGGGGATATCCTTATGTTTGGAGCCATATCTTGATTATTCATAAAACTGTATATATCTATGTGGTTTTTTCACTATCTATATACATTATCTTATGAAATGATGCAATATGAGGAAATTCCATCTGTTCTTTATTTCAAAAAGTGGGATATACTATCTATTATTAGTCAAAATGATGAATTTATAAGAGGGTACCCTTATGTTTGGAGCCATATCTTGATCATTTATAAAACTGTGTATATGTATGCTATTGTTTCTTCATCTGCATACATAATGTCATGAAATATCACAAAACGAAAAAAAAATCATCTGTTTCTTTTTGCAATAAGGTGGATTTAGTATACGATAATGGTACAAAATGTGATAAATTATAAGGGGGTACCCTTATGTTTGGAGACATATCATACTTAGATTTACGTTAGAATATCATTTTATGTATTATATTTCTTCTATATGACTTGTTATCATAAAATAAGAAAAATAAATAAACTATTATCGTTACTGAATTTGGAGGGTTCGAAGGCATATCTGTATATTTGAAATTCCTCGGTCTAATTGTGCAAGGGTACCTTTCTATAATTCAATGTATTTTGATAAAAGAAAATTATATATTCTATGCCTTGTTTTACTTCTCATTTGGACCATTTTGTAAAGAAAAAAAGCCTTAAATACAAATTTCCTCTGTTAAATCCAAGAGTAGCGACCCACCTTAATTATGACAAAACCTTCTTTGTAAAAGAAAAGTCCGATTCTGAAAATAAGTACACTGAAACAGATATTATTTAGATGTTAAACTTCCTGATCGACAACATTTTTGTTGTGTATGGAGGAAAGGTTTTCCAGCAAATTGTCGGAAATCCAATGGGGACCAATTGTGCCAAACTCCTTGCCGACATTTTTTTTTTACTCGTGCGAAGCTGAATTCATTCAATATTTGGTCTCTAAAGGGAAAAGATACTTAGCTTCTGACTTTAACTTCTCTTATAGCTATATAGACGATGTGCTGTACATCAATAATCCAAAATTCGTGGATAACTCTAGCAGAATATATCCGTCGGAGCTTGAAGTCAAAGAAACTACAGAGACAAATAATTCAGCATTATATTTGGACATAATGCTGTCCTATGACACTGACGGTCACATGAACACCTCATGTCAATTCTTCTATTTTTCTATCACAAACGTGACGACTTCGGTTTTAGCATAACAAACTTCCCATTTCTGAGTAGCAATATCCCTTCATCTCATGCTTATGGTGTGTTCATAGCCCAATTGATACGTTATGCCAGAGCAAGTAGCAAACAAAAGATTTTGTTCTGAAAACTAGGCGTCTTTCAGATACACAGTACCATCGTCACTGAGGAAGTTCTACGGTTGATACGGGGAACACGTCATACATTATAATGTCCCATTATCCAGAATGGTGAATGATATTCTGCTTCTTTGCTTTGATTCCTGTTTTTATCCTAATTTGGTATGCCTTACGTTTGTGATTTCCTGAAATATCGATTTTGTACTGTGTATTGGGATATGGTCATTGTCCACATTTGTAATTCAAAGGACACGATCTATTAACTTTTGGTATTTTAGCAATATGATTTCTGGTACACGCATTCAACTAATGCAGACAATGGTGCATTTTCAAGAAAGTGCAGATGTTTAACATTGAGCCCTGTTGGAACTCTGGACAACGTCATGGGAAGAATTTGTTAAGGAAGTCATGCTACGCCAAATACCGTTATAATTTGAATATGTTCACCAATGACCATGCGACTTACGAGGGCTTATTGATATGTTTTGAGCCTCAATTTTCTTAAGTTTGAAGTGTAAACTTCTTTTATTGCATAACAGCAATAGGGTATGGAACAAGCTCTCACAATTACTCGTCCCTTTCCAAAAACATATATATACCACATAATAAATTACTATTAATTGAAAGAATGTATTGATTAGCTAAGTTTAGATATTTCCAAATATTATATAACCGGGATGTAACGTCGATTCTGATTGGCTGGCGCGTGAGTCATTATTTTCCGATAATGACCGCTGACGGAAGATATGACTCGATGTGGTATCTGTCCTGATTTCGGCATTGATGTTAAAGAAGAATATAGAATTCGTTACATATCAAAAATTTAGATGTACTTTTCACAAAAAAGCGCATTTAATTGTTGAATCTTGATTAAGAACTAAGTGTTCATATTGTTTAGAATCATTATTCTAATCATATATATTCTTCGGCCTCTGTCGATATTACAAATCTCATCGAGTCATTATAATGACATAATGACCTCAACCAAGTCCATATTTGTATAATGTTAAACGTCTTCAAATTCAATAGCATAATTTATAAACGGATACATTTGCAGCATGGGTCAGACATGCACGTTTCGGGCACTCAACCCTCGTCAGTGATCCTCATTCTAAACAATGTAATTTACCACATATAATGAATCATGTTGCATATACAATGAAAGTAAGATTATCTCATAAAGAAGGATTGAAAGGATGCTTTAAGCTTATCAAATTTTCTCTAAATTAGAATTTTAAGCTGGTAGACATGGATTTAATATAGAGAATATCATCTGTGTTTCCACTTAAAAGAATGGAAACAAATGTTGATATTGTGAGTTTTTCATTATATCGATAATATTTTCAGCGACGAAACCACCACGCAAGGAACGGCACTGTTACGGATGTCAAGGCATTTTTAAATTGTAAATCATTAAAAGATATCGGATACGGTGGTGGAGTACGTTTACGGAATACTATGAAGACCATATAATGAGTTGTGTTTCTTCTGGATTTACTAGACTTTTTCTTAATCAGTGCATATATGACAGCTTTATAATTAAAATCGGTTAAATGTGACCATTTTAAGAAGATAACAGTTATTAACGTTATACCTTTATTCTGAAAATATTTCTCTCTATGAATACACATTGAATTTCTTGAAATATTGAAGAAATAATAAAAAGACACTGACATAACAAGTCATTCATTTTTGTATTCATAAATTGTGGTATCTTATATTATAATTTAAATTTTTCAAGAGCACCAATGTCTATGCTGCCGACATTTACCAACAAACCACATATACATCAGTTTATTTTGATCATTAAGTCTTTGATAAAAAGATGAAGTTTTTCCTGGTTTCCATGACAACACTTCTTCGTCCTGTTCCTGAAAGTCACAACGTATACAAAATTAATATATATATTTCTGTTTATAATGAAAGAAGCCTTTAACATTAGTCTCAATTAATAAGATTTCTAAGGATAAGATAAATTTAGTAATATAAGGACAATTAAAGAACACCAAAATACTTCATGGAAACTTCAAACACAAAAGAGAACACACAAACCAACGAGACAAATGGACAATCTGTACTTAATAAGGATGACCATCTGCCACGCAAGAAGCCGGATTACTTTTACCTCTATGAAAAACATGCATGTTCGATTAAGTAAGATCTTTTGAAGCATGCTCAATGACAATGAATGATCTAAATAGACTCCTAATGCTTCGAATAGTCTACAATCTTATGGGTGAAAGAAAGGATGGGATCTCGAACAAGACCCGGTTACAGAATCCACAGCAAACACACCCAAAATGAACGTACTGAGACATACACAGCAAGAGATGCAAAACGGATAAAGAACACCAAACAAACATCAAAATACCATACGCGAAATACGCAGTCGGTGCTGACATTTAAGGACGGCCATCTGCTACGTTCGTAACAAATGGTGTGGTTTGACCCTCGAAGAGGTCTCCTGCAAGATACCATTGAACTGATCTCTGCAGAAGTATTTTGAAACACCATAAAAACAAGAAACACTTGGCAAAAAGGAAAGAAACAAAAGGGACATTAAGACACACCAAAAACAATGATCAACAACAACAAAATAGTAAACGTAGAACATAAAAGAAATCGAGTGTACCTTTCTTCGTTTTCGCTTGATCACACAAAACGAATTTTGGGTCAATTTCCAAACGGAGACAATAACGCAACACAATGGAAACACGATAGACAACTTTATCTTATGAACAATCTTTAGAGTACAGTACAAGTGCGGAATGTATTGAATAGTAGTTGGCCTTGGTACACAATGATGTATTTATCCCCAAAACTTTTTTTCTTTATTTTCCTTTTGTTTTATCTGCTCTTTGAATAGTCAGATAGGAAATGACACATTTGTATTATAACTAGAGAATGGCTTATCCATATTTTCTTACCCCCTTCATACATCGAAAAGATACATGTAATAATACGGAAGGGTTCCAACTCTATACCTTCTTGAAAAAAAATTTAAACCAATTTTTCTGCACCAGACACGTGTTTCAAATATTAAATTCTCATTAGTGATGATTCCAGCGGAGCCACCATAATTCATTGTAGTAGCGCCCTCTTCTTTCTTTTTTATGAATTTAAATTTGTACCTTTACTTTACAGAGAGTGCGCGGCTCTATTCAGTAGCATATCCAAATAAAATCTATGCTCAAATTAGCATTGGAGGGATGGAGATAAGATGTTAAGCTCCTTTAATTTCGATGAAAATTTTGAATGAATCGAAAAGGTTCCGAAAGAGCAAAATAATATATATGATGTCAAATAACTGATAAAACATAGACTAAGGCCTCAACACAACATTGTCTTTGACCAAGGTTTCTTGAAAAGATCAAGTCAAACTCATTCTTACTTACCATAGCAGGAGGGAAAACTCTCGTGTATGTTTCCCTGTTCATGTGCTCAAGGAAGGCATGCTTCAGTGACTCACGCTGATCAACAGATAGGCACTTAAGACACACCTTACAAATCTAATGATTCAAAAATAGAAGCATGTACACATTACTAGCATGTTATCTGCATAAATCGTATACCCGATACGTCTTAACTGTCCTACTCTTCTCCTTGATATATTAGCCGCTTCGAGTATGAATAAAAAACCATGCCATATGATTGAACCCAATCAAGTCGCGTCTTATTAATGAACTATTTACATAATGTAAAAAATAAGAGATTTACCACCTGCACTTCATACAGCGTATTTTGTCACACTGCAAATAAATTTCTAGGAATCTCATTGGTTGTTTAGCCGTAATTATGAGACTATGTTACCTGTCTGCAGCCGTAAATATGGAACTTTGTGACGTCATGGATACCTTATTGTTTCTTGACGTCATAGCCAGCTTTTCCCGTAAAACGTTTTGAATTTTCCTCTCGCTTCAGATCTTTTAATTTTAATTTTCTGCTAAAATGAATTTTATTCGTGGTTTATTCATGTTGAATAAACCATTTACGGGTGCGATCCTTTCAATGGTGAAGGAAATTTATCAATCCATCAACAAATAAAGAAGTTAGAAATTTTACTTTCGACGCCATTTTGAAATGACAGTTTATAAGCGATTTGCAGCATGACAAAAATGTTATTACGGTTCCAGACAGATAATATGGTCTGAAATACCTTGTCTGGAATTCTTTTTCCCTTCGCATTCGGCTCGGAAAATATAAATTCCAGACAAGGTATATCAGACCATATTACCCGTCTGGAACCGTAATAAAGTATAATATACATCTTTCGTTCTTATCACGATATAGTGTTATTTATGAAGTATTCTAGACTTTTCAATAAATCTTTGACGTTTAATTCCTCGAATATCTTTTCCAATGTTTCCATGGAGACAAAGTTAAGCGTATTTGTAATGGCCACTCTGATTGGGTACCCAAAAGACCAGAAAGACATATAACTCTGTTGATTCACGAGATTGAAGTGCGCAAATTTCAAATACGAGGCGGTAAATATATCAAGGAGGAGAGAAGGACGATTAGGACGTATCTGATCCGCGATTTGTGATGATGCTAGCATATATAACGAGGTTTATTTGAAATTATAGACCTTTCATGTACATACTATTATTTGAATGTCATTTCTCCATCATTACGTAAAATACCCAAAAAGTATCAAAGCAATTATGAATCAATTTGATACTTTTGTATTAAAACGTATTATATGACAAGGAGACTGCAATTATTGAAATACATTTCGTTCATTGATTGATGATTTTTACGAGAAATAAGAAGCACAAAATATAAGGAGCAAGTCTTACCTCTTCGTTGCATTGATTCTGACATAAAGCTGAGGAACATGTTTGTGGAAATACTGTTATATCCTTGTCCGACACCATCATGTCTAACGCATCGTCACTGCTGTAATAACATTGGGAATGTTCAATGAAGTTTCTGTAAAAAGTTCGCGATTATTACACCAAGACGTTACGCTTTGGAGTAATATTTGCTATATAAAGGTTTCTGCCTTTGTGAGAATGCATCAGGATTATTTTTGCGTGGGTGAAATTTTCGCGAAATCCATTGATTCGTAAAAAATGCGAAAATTACCCCAACGCGAAAATTTCCACGGTTATAGTATAGTTACGCTGCAGTCAGGTCAAGATAGTCTTCCTGGAGATCTCTTCGATATTGATACAAAAGCAGACTAATAATTAAAATGAATGAAATATTCTGATCGCTGAAGGGGACAAGAAAATATAGTGAACGATTTTTTTATAGAACAAATAGCTCTAAAACTTTCATTTCTAAATGTTTTTTCACATTTCTTAATGGGTGCCTCCAATTCCTTCATAACTACCTCTAGTAACTACATAAAATTGCAAACTCGTTTTTGATTTTGCGTAATAACTGGACCAAAGTGAAAAACTTGACTTGTCCTTACTTGGTTTAAAATCCAAGCATAATAGAAAAATTCAGGATGATGCATACTCCTACCGGACGCCTTTTTAATCTTATTCTTGACGTTCAGTGTCAATGCCGGTGATTCATTCATTAGCGCAATTGGAAAAGACATTTAGCTAAGCATGATTATAACATGATATTGGTAAGAGAAAATTTATTCTAAAAATTGTTTCTCAAAAAAGCATTGTTCAAAGTTATGTTACCTACCTTTTCTCAAGGAATGTTTGTGTATTTCTGGCCACGCCCGTCAGTTTGAATGTATTGTATAATACATGTTCAAATAGAGGCTTTAACTGTGGCAAGCTGACAGGTGATAAGTTAGGCGACATATTGATCTGCAATACAGTTGCCTTATTTATACAATGTGAATCTGAGAACTATAAGGTATAATTGTTGGATATAAAAATAATACGGAAGTATTCTAACTCTATACCTACTTCAAGAAAAATTTTAATTTGACAAATATGGATAATGACCATATCCCTGCACACAGCACAAAATCGACAACTCAGAAAATTAGAAACCGAAGGCATACAAAATCAGGATAATGTAAACGTCTTTAAATTGAATAGCATCATTTAAGAACAGATAAATTGGCAACGTGGACCAGACATGCACGTTTCGGGTACTTAACCCTCATCAGTGATCCTATACCTAAACAATGTAATATGCCAAAAACGTATGAAAGTTACTATGTCGAAAAAGTGTACCGGAAGACGTAGCAGGATGGGTGGGATATGATGCTACAGGACCCACTTTTTAGAAATTTCAAGAAATTTTGATAACAGAAATTTAGAATGCGTTGAAGAAACGATCAACCGAAATTGATCGAACTTGGCTACATGTGTCCTCGGGGACTCCTGGTCCACCAGCAGTGACACTCACCAAGTGGTATAAATGTAAACGTCTTTAAATTGAATAGCATCATTTAAGAACAGATAAATTGGCAACGTGGACCAGACATGCACGTTTCGGCTACTTAACCCTCATCAGTGATCCTATACATAAACAATGTAATATGCCAAAAACGTATGAAAGTTACTATGTCGAAAAAGTGTACCGGAAGACGTAGCAGGATGGGTGGGATATGATGCTACAGGACCCACTTTTTAGAAATTTCAAGAAATTTTGATAACAGAAATTTAGAATGCGTTGAAGAAACGATCAACCGAAATTGATCGAACTTGGCTACATGTGTCCTCGGGGACTCCTGGTCCACCAGCAGTGACACTCACCAAGTGGTATAAATGTAAACGTCTTTAAATTGAATAGCATCATTTAAGAACAGATAAATTGGCAACGTGGACCAGACATGCACGTTTCGGGTACTTAACCCTCATCAGTGATCCTATACATAAACAATGTAATATGCCAAAAACGTATGAAAGTTACTATGTCGAAAAAGTGTACCGGAAGACGTAGCAGGATGGGTGGGATATGATGCTACAGGACCCACTTTTTAGAAATTTCAAGAAATTTTGATAACAGAAATTTAGAATGCGTTGAAGAAACGATCAACCGAAATTGATCGAACTTGGCTACATGTGTCCTCGGGGACTCTTGGTCCACCAGCAGTGACACTCACCAAGTGGTATAAATGTAAACGTCTTTAAATTGAATAGCATCATTTAAGAACAGATAAATTGGCAACGTGGACCAGACATGCACGTTTCGGGTACTTAACCCTCATCAGTGATCCTATACCTAAACAATGTAATATGCCAAAAACGTATGAAAGTTACTATGTCGAAAAAGTGTACCAGAAGACGTAGCAGGATGGGTGGGATATGATGCTACAGGACCCACTTTTTAGAAATTTCAAGAAATTTTGATAACAGAAATTTAGAATGCGTTGAAGAAACGATCAACCGAAATTGATCGAACTTGGCTACATGTGTCCTCGGGGACTCCTGGTCCACCAGCAGTGACACTCACCAAGTGGTATAAATGTAAACGTCTTTAAATTGAATAGCATCATTTAAGAACAGATAAATTGGCAACGTGGACCAGACATGCACGTTTCGGCTACTTAACCCTCATCAGTGATCTTATACCTAAACAATGTAATATGCCAAAAACGTATGAAAGTTACTATGTCGAAAAAGTGTACCGGAAGACGTAGCAGGATGGGTGGGATATGATGCTACAGGACCCACTTTTTAGAAATTTCAAGAAATTTTGATAACAGAAATTTAGAATGCGTTGAAGAAACGATCAACAGGAACCAAAGCAAACAAACAAAAACCTCCACCACATTAAAAGAAGCGAACTCCCGATATGGGAGTGAGACAAATTTTCATGCACCAGACATTAAAGTTCCATTGAATTATTCGAATGTAAGAGGATCACCAGTATACTGCTACTGTCGCTACAAAGACTTTATTGAACATTTCGACATTTGCCTATCGATCAAGGATGATTAAGGACATTCTTGAGTGCGGACTTTCCAATTGACCGTTTTTATTTTTACCTATTTGGACATAACCGGATTTGACATGTTTCTATTTGGCATTCCCGGTGCTACATGCAGTCAGAGCACGTTCATTCCTCCCGGACATCTGGTCTTGCTTCCATTCCGAGGTTCGCAACCGTTATTATTCATTTTGAGGTTCGCAACCGTTGCAATGGAAATTCTCGTCATCTTGCCTTGCCTTCTCGACTTTAAGACTGAATAACTGGTAGGTACTTCTTTGATGTTTATTTCATTCGAGAGATCGCGATTGCGACCTTACACATTTATGCCATTTTCCACTAAGACTGGTACTAGTTGACCTTAATATTTGCTTGCTTTGTGGACGAGGTTTTGCCCTTAACGCTGATAATTTGTAACGTACTATGGACTAGTTAAAAATTACTTTTATTCATTTTGCAGCATTTTGAAAATGAAGTATATTAAAGCATACAAAACTTGATTCAAATTACAATTATTCGTAAATTTATTTTATCACAGTATGGGCACAATAGATAACCCATACATACTTACATACATGGGCACAATAGATAACCCATACATACACAATAGATAACCCATACATACTGGTATCAACCAGATGTGGATTTTAAAGAATTCGAAGGAACTTTTAGAACATCTGAAATCCACTCATTTTAGTAGAGTCCATTCGATCAAAGCCTTTGATTTTTCGACACTTTACACTACAATTCCACATTCTAAATTGAAAGAAAGACTCGCAAAAATTATAAGTAATGCGTTTACAAGTAAGAACGGTAATCGCAAATACAAATTTATTGTTGTTAACTATGACAAAACCTACTTTGTAAAAGAAAAGTCCGATTCTGAAAATAAGTACACTGAAACAGACATTATTCAGATGTTAAGCTTTCTGATCGACAACATTTTTGTGGTGTTTGGAGGAAAGGTCTTCCAGCAAATTGTCGGAATTCCAATGGGGACCAATTGTGCCCCACTCCTTGCCGACATTTTCCTTTACTCGTACGAAGCTGAATTCATTCAATCTTTGGTCTCTGAAGGGAAAAGATACTTAGCTTCTGACTTTAACTTCACTTACAGATACATAGACGATGTGTTGTCCATCAATAATCCAAAATTCGCGGATTACCTGGGCAGTATCTATCCTTCGGAGCTTGAAGTCAAAGAAACCACAGAGACAAATAATTCAGCATCCTATTTGGACATAATGTTGTCCTACGACACTGATGGTCACATGAACACCTCACTCTATGACAAACGTGACGACTTCAATTTCAGCATTACAAACTTTCCTTTTCTGAGTAGCAACATCCCTTCATCGCCTGTTTATGGCGTGTTCATATCTCAGTTGATACGCTATGCCAGAGCAAGTACCAAATATACGGATTTTATTCTGAGAGCTAGGCGTCTTTCAGATAAGGTTCTCAGTCAGGGATATGTTTGTGACCGACTAACATCGTCACTGAGGAAGTTCTACGGTCGATATGGGGAACTCGTCATACACTATGATGTTCCATTCTCAAGGATGGTGGATGATATTCTGTCATAGACCATTTGAACCATCTAACCAAAGATTGTACTCTATATCTTCCAAAATGGGAGTAACCGGATGTGACAGTTCTACCGAATTGAAGCGACGGGTGTTGCATGCAAGCAGGAGATGCTTACTCTTCCTGGGCACCTGGTCTCACTCCCATATCGGGAGTTCGCTTCTTTTCATATGGTGGAGGTTTTTGTTTGTTTGCTTTGGTTCCTGTTTTGTCCTGATTTTGTATGCCTTCGGTTTCTGATTTTTGAATTATCGATTTTGTGCTGTATACATGGATATGGTCATTATCCATATTTGTCATTGTATACATTAAACATGGAAAACCTCTAATCAGAACAAAGGAGGGGATCTCCAACAACACCAGGTTGTAGCACCCACAGCAAAAACCCAAAACACCCAATGCAAAAACACAAAGCAGACAAGCACAAAGAGACGCACAAAGAGAAGGAATGTTAAACGTCTTGAAATTCATTAGCATCATTTTAGAGCGGATACAGCATGGACCAGACATGCACGTTTCGGGTTTTTAACCCTCGTCAGTGATCTTCAATCTAAACAATGTAACCGAAATCTGTGAAAATTATGTCCAAAAATACCGAAAGATGTAGAAAGATGGCTGGGATATGATGCTACAGGACCCAGGTTTAAGAAATTTGAGAAAATTTTGTAAACAGAAATTTTCAAAATGCATTTGAAGAAACGACCAACCGAAATTGATCGAACTTGGCTACATGTGCCCTCGGGGACTCCTGGTCCACCTGTAAGATATCTGATAAAGATACGTTAATACTGCAATGACGAAAACATGACTACATTATGAAACTGGAATGAGCATATTTATCAACTATATCAGATTCTGTGTTCCAACTTGTTAAGTTCTTGAATAAAATTTCAAACCAGTTTCAATGTACCAGAAGAGCTCACAAAATTTGTTATTCAATTGTGCGACAAAATGATGCTATGAATATTTGAAAACTATGATTTGCAGTTTGCAAAAATAATCTTGTCATTTACAAGAAAAAGTTTTTGTTATGATATACATACCTCCATAAGATAGAAATTTGCCTTTTTGTCCATGATGAAATCTTCCCTATACAGCTCAAAGAAATTTCTGTAAAATAATTTAACTCTGTTACGAATATTCCCATAGCATTGGCTGCAAGCTTCATGTTTATGTTGTACTTCTTTCTACTACAAAGCTTATTTCTTGTCTGATATTTCAATATATATGTGTTGAATAAGAAGCGTTCAATGGAGTCTTGATGCTGACTTCATATCAATACAATTCAAAATATATGTATGAAGAAAATCAATTTTCTTATTCTACATTCCACAGAAACGGGGAACTTTAATGTTCCTCAAATCCATCAAGTTTGATTAATTCAATGTCTTAAGGTTTCCTTAATTATAGTGAGTTAAAGAAGATCCTGACGATAATCTCAACAGCAATAGAGCACCAAATTGAGCATCGTCGGACCCCTAGCCAGCTAAAGGTTGGACAAGGTGCCCGGGATGAGTAAGCATCCCCTGTTGGCTAGGCGCACCCTCCGTCAGAGAAGTACCTTGACGATCCGTATCTGGAAGAAGTCTTGATGATATTCTCCTCACCGTCTAGTATGACATCAACAACAGTGTCATATAGATTCTGCCATAATTTGTCAGCATTCACACCTTGATTAAGACGAGAGAGAGAATAATACTAGATCAATATTGGTGCATGCGTTGGGATTCGTCTTAAATACGACCTATCTTACGGCATAGACAAGCATTGAGTGTGATTTGATTTTTTTTCGAAAGAAGGGCCATACCATACAAAGTGATAAGCTTTGGAAAAGATAAAGAAAGCCAAAAATGATAGTTAACAAACATGAGAAAAACTACAATAGAATCGAATTTAATTTTAGAAAAATAACGAGAACATGAAATAACAACAAATATTCAAATAAAATATCTATCCACCTTTATGTTTCGATTGATTAAGTAACCTATGCAATATAAAAAAATATAGAGAATATCTTCGAAATCGAAATCGAAAAAATTCTGTCATCAAAATTTCTTAGAAATTTCTAAAACGTTGGTCCTATAGCTTCATATCCCAGCTATCCTGCTACGTCTTTTGGTACAAATTTGGTCATAATACCTTTCACATTCTTTGGTCATATTACATTGTTTTGATTGAGGATCACTGACGAGAGTTAAGTACCCGAAACGTGCATGTCTGGGCGATGCAGAAAATTTATCTGTTCTTAAATGATGCTATTGATTTGAAGACGTTTAACATTTAATCTTAAAATGAACTAATCAGTGATACAGAGTTGCAATAATAATTACCTATTGAATTGAAGTAGGTGTCCATCGTAGTCTTAGTCCTATACTTGTTGACAGAATAAAGTTTTTTTTAAAGAAGGCATCTATGAAGAAAGTAATCTATTTTTAGATTTACGCAATCAGTGAATGAAAGTCAAACACAAAACCCGAAATTAGAATCCAAAATCACAAAAAGGGTTAAGGTCAGGCTAATAAAAGACTTACAAATTCTTAAATTCTTCAACTTACCTGCCAAATAGGTGTATAATTCTCTTTGATTACATACTTGTTGACAATAGAAGAATTAAAGGGGTAGTATTTTCATGACAAAATCTGAAATGAAAAAGTCGAACATTTTGGTAATTAAAAGTAACAAATCAGGACTATGTGAAAAACAAAATAATATGTCTATACATTAGACTGTCGTTTTATTTTGTTTGTTAGTTTTTCATATTACTTGATTTTTTAATATTGTTTGGTTGATGCCAGTATATATACAGGAATAGAAAATTAATGTTTTCTAACCTGAAGTTGACCTCATCAAGGATGTAGACACGTAGTGGATTCACGGAGGTGATAACGGTGTACAGACCAAAATCAAATCTCCTTGAAGACAGAAGTTGAAAGTCATCAAAATGAAGTTTTATTTGACCTAGAGACAGATATTCTTAAAATTAGAATTATTTCAACGTAAAAAAAATCTTAGAAGAATTATTTCAACGTTAAAGAACCCAAAACATTTCAGCATTTTGAATTATAGACACTTTTTTATAAAGAAAAACAAAGATAAATCAATTTCTATCTGGTTTATTTAAGGACCCTGCGTATCGGGCGACTTTTAATCTCTGATGCACATAGATAAGAAATATTGTTTTTTCATATGGTGACCCTAACCACATCCCTTCATATTCATCGCGTGGGATCGAAACGTATTGTGGTGTTGTGATCAAAATATACCGAAAGACGTAGCAAAATGGCTGGGATATGATGCTACAGGACCAAGGTTTTAGATATTTGAGAAAATTTTGTAAACAGAAATTTTCAAATGTGTTTGAAGAAACGACCGACCGAAATTGATCCATATCATATAGGTATATGAAAAGTTTATAGGTTTTGCTAACACTTCAATAATTTGTCAACGACAGAAACGTTCTTGGCCTAGCATTCCTTTTTATGAACGCTTGAAGTGATAGACTATAGAACTTGAACTATAGACTTGCTGTAAAGTTTAACGTGGTTATTTTCGCTGGGGGAAAATTTCGCGATTCTAACATCAAGACAATACGCGTGGGGAAAATATTCGCGATGAAAATGTCTTTCCCATTACATACAGCGGGGATATTTTCGCCTAGGGGAATTTTTCGCGATGTCTATCGGTTCGCGAAAAAGACGAAAATTACCCCCATGCGAAAATTTCCACGTTTACAGTATCAGATATATAGACGACATGGCCTTTCTCATAAGACATGTTCCTACCGCACTGCAACGTCTCATCAGTTTTGTGCATTAATTCTCAATGATGAGAAAACAATCAAAAAACCTCCGTGAGGAATCACATTGTAAGTATCGATCCCATGCGGTGTTCTTGTTGTACTTTAATTATCCAACCAAAGGAATAAGTCCAATATCTTTGAAGAAACTCTCTTTATTAATACCTCTCATCAATCAGAAGTGGATATCCAATGTATTCCTGCAAGAACGACCCAGTGTCCGTGAAGTTCATTTCTGGAACATAGCTTTGTCAGTTCATTAAAGATAAAATGAAAATAAAGGAATGGAAGAATTGTAGAAACTTGAAAGCTTAAGGTAGTTTCAGTCAGATTTCTAAATAAATAAACTGGTATAAACATTCTCCATGTGTTAGATTTTAAATAAGGTAATGTTCAGATAACCTTACATGGATCATTTTGTTTTGGCAACAACTTTGTCCGAAGCTTACCCGTAAGCTTGCCAACTTGACAACCACTTACCTTTTGCCTTTACTATTTTCACTCCTTTATGCTTTTTATCCTTTTTCACCCACATTGTTTCTGGGTTCTTTGTTATCTAGAACCAAAAAAAAAAAAAAAAAAAATCCAAATGTTTTTAATAATAGGGTTTTCTGTTACCACTGTCATGCTAATTCACTTCAATGATCGATCGAAGTTTCATAAATTTCATCATTTATATTTCAATGATAAACAAACAAAATAAATATAAATATTCAATAAAATTATTCTTGTCCATGGGCATAACGAATGCTTTTGGGATGTATTGTTTGATCTTTGATAATTCCACAAGACGGTTGTTCATTATATGGCGCTTGTAGATTTCAATGATTGAATGACTGAGGTCCACGAAGGGAGAATTTGCGTGAATAATACGTATATAAAAGAAAAACCTATAAATTCAATAAACAAAATTGAAAATAATAATAAAAAATAAACCAACCGGATTCTTTAACGTTATCAAAGTGACTAAATTCGGACTTGAAAAAATAATTATCACCCGCATTCTCTCTAATTAATTCTATTTACCTGTGCAAATAAGTAAGGTAATCAATTAGTACATATAAACCCGTTTGATGGCCTCATAATTAATAAGTTTACTAATATAACCGAACTTAATGAAGATTACGCTGCATGATTTTAATTAGTGTATGATTGAGGTCCGCGAAAGGAAATTTTTTAGCGAACTCATTAACTCTTCGGATTAATATATGCAATCATATGTATAGAATAAATTATAGAAATTAATGAGTAAATAAATAAACCAATTTACCAGATACTTTTACAATATTAATATGTTTAAGCGATCTGAAAAAACAATATCATTTATGCGCAGTCTTTCTTAGTTAAAAATTTAAATGCCCAGATAAGTAAATGAGGTAACTAATTCGAACCCTTTCAGCGGCCTCATGACTTAGAAATGAACGTAGTATTATTAATCGAGTTTATGTTTGGAAAAAAAGTATGAAATAATCAAACACTCATCATTAAATAATTCATATGATTTGCTATTTGATTAATCCCGTAGAACCGATAAGAACCCAATAGAACCGATAGAAGCCGATAGGATCCCATAGAAGCCGATAGGATTCCATAGAAGCCGATAGGATCCCATAGAAGCCGATATGATCCCATAGAAACCGATAGAATCCATTACAAACCGATAGAAGCCGATAGGATACGATATGATAGGAGAGACAGTTGTTTCGAGCCTATCGTATGGGGCAAATTCTATCGGTTATCCTATCCTATGGGGCACGTAACATATCGTATCGGTAAACTGTGTACACTTACCGGTTGCGCAACTGTATGAGTCATCCTCCTTTTGACGTTTTCTCGAATTTTCATGCTCTTTGTTTTTAGTCCTTTATAAGGAAGTATTCCCATTAATTCTCTAATTGTTTGTTGGTTTTGTATTGTCTAGCTGTCTTGATATTGCCTTTATGTACTGGAACATAAAGAAATTGGAATCAATATATACAAATAAATGACAGCTGTGAGACATAAAAGTTGCGTCTTCCTTGTGTTAGCTCGCTTTTTGTGAAATGAATGAATGTTTTGGCTTCTTTATTTAAGTACTTATAATGTTTGACGTCCTCAAATTTTATTCTTCCTCATTGCACGATCAGATTCAGCTCAGAATGGAAAATAAAGCGGTATTTCTGATTTTCTTACTCTTTGTTGGAGGATTGGTACCGGAAACAGAGTCAGCAAGTATTGTTGATAAAGAAGGTATTTATTTCTGAAATTGCCCAAAGATCTCGCATTTATTTAGGACTTCGTATTCTTTTCTTTTTTATCTCTTGACTCGAATCAAATCCGTAATATTCATTTTTCTTTTATGAGACGATATGAGTCATCCTCCTTTGATGTTTTCTCGTATTTTCATGCTCTTTGATTTTTAGAACTTTATGTAGAAGAGTTAAAATAGGTCCTGACAATAATCTCAACAGCACTCACAACAGAGCACAAAATTGAGCATCGACGGACCATTGCCACCAGAAGTATTCCATTAAATTGTCTCTAATTGTTTGTTGGTTCTGTGTTGTCTAGCTGTCTTGATGTAAACGTCTTCAAATTGAATAGCATCATTTAAGAACAGATAAATTGGCAACATGGACCAGACATGCATGTTTCAGGTACCGTATAACCAGAAATTTTCGCGAGATACTAATTTTCGTTATATTCGCGAGTGATTTAGAATCGCAAAAAATTTTTCTCGCGAAAAGTTGTGTTTTATTAGTTACAACATAACTTGGTATAATATTATTTACATTTCGTTGTAATCGTCCATGCGACGTGCTTTACTTTTCCTAATTAAACGCAAATAGTAGTGAATTGAGTGTATTCTTATCACAGACCTAGCTAAAACTGCAATAATGAAAGGTACAAAACAGTCAAATCATATGTACATATTTGCTTGTAATTCAGGAATCGCAAAAAAATTATACTCGCGAAAATAAGGACACCTTATTTTACAACAAAATCGCGAAATTTGATACTCGCGAAAAGTTCTTGTTACACGGTATTGCCTTTGGTGTTTGCTTTCCTCTGTTCATATTACGTTTTTGTTGTGCTTGTCTGCTCTAGTTGTTTCAGTGCTCAGCTGTTGGTGTTGCAATCGATTCCTTTTGATGATCCCTTTCTTTCTCTCGGAATGAATGTTGTTTCCCCACTATTTGTTGCTTTGAATATAAGTTTTAAGTAACCAGTTTATCGTATTCACTGTATCCCTGATATCCAATTTCTATTTAAGATTTTGATAAGCTGTGCTATTCAAAAGTCACTATTCTGCAAAGCAAGAAACGTTAAAGGGTCAAGGAACTCCAAATAAACATAAAACACAAAAGATTGCACCAACAAGACCAATGAGCGATTTGTGACGACTTAGCCATCTGCCATCTTAGTAGTGAAGTTATCCGGATTACATGCACACAAAACTCCCACTGTTATCTTCGTCAAACGGCGACATGTGATCAAATGAGTTAAAGAAGATCCTGACGACAATCTCAACAGCTCTCACAATAGAGCACCAAATTGAACATCGACGGACCCCTAGCAAGCGGGGAACTTTTTTACGAGCTTCACACTGCAAAGGGCATAAGTGTGACACAAATAAGTGAAAGAAGATCCTGACAAAAATAGAGCACCAAATTGATCATTGACGGACCCCTAGCAAGCTAGAGGTGGGATCAGGTGCCCGGGAGGAGTAAGCATCCCCTGTTTGGCCCGCCGTCGATGTTCACGCACGAAAATGAAAACAATATTCACAAAATATGCACTTGCTGAGGATGTCCTATATAGAAAGTGCTATGGCGACCATGTCAGGGAAAGACATTCAAAACACTTACTGCCAAACCCCTAAAAAACCACATCACCTTGCCTGTCATAGCTTTTTAGAAACATGTAAGACTACCACGTATTGTTTCACCAAAGTGGACGGATTCAGATTAAGAAATACATCCCGATTGATACTTCAAACTCTATTACCTTAAATTCTTCTGTGAAGTAATGTTTAGCGCTAAAGTCTTCTAAGTTAAAAGCACCGCCATCGAGTCGAACTATCAGTATAATTTGATTGATTTAATATTCAGGTTTAAGCTGTGCCATTTCTAGAAACTCATGATTGAATATAGGACAAAACAGCACTGTAATCATTAAGATCCTCTTAGTTCGCTTGTAATGTCAGTATCTTCTTTATCTCATTCTCATGTATTATAATTAAGTATCAAACTAAAGGGCGCTTGAAAAATACAAAAGTTGCCCATTGGCCTCGTTGGTTTATGTGTAGTCCTTTGTGTTTGATGTTTCTGTGTTGTGCGTTGACGTTCCTTGTCCTTTATGCGTCTCTTTCCGTGCTTGCCGTATTGGGTGTTTTGGTGTTTTGCTGTGGGTGCTACATGTACAACCGGGTGTTGTTGGAGATACTCTCCTTTGTTTCTGATAACCACTTTGGCATGAAGTACCAAAGATGAGGATTAACTATCAAAAATACTTGTCTGGTGACTTATTATTGGTTTGAAATTTTCTTCATGAAGTTAAATAGTTGGGACACTTCCGTAATATTACCAAATATATACATTAATATGTGCAAAAAATATATATTGTTAAAATATGACCATGGGAGGGCATCAATATTTGTTTCCATTTTTTCAAAAGCCTGGAAGCACTTACATAGAATTGCTCTCGGACGGCCCGATTCGTCATATCAAAATATGTCATTATTGTAGATAGGATACAAGCTGAAACAACAACAAATCTGAAGCTCTGATATATTTAAATTGCAGCCAGTAAGATATTCTACTTGTCAAAATACTGGACTTTTCCCTTCAATTCTATTTCGAACATAGATTTTAATTGATATGCTGCTGAATCGACCCTACAGGAAATTTGGAGCCCCACACTCTCTGTGAAGTACATACACGAATTTAATTTCTAAAAATAAAACGAGAGGGCGCGAATGAAATGGATTTTGGTGGCTAATGAAAAGCACTTTGTCTGTAAGCATCACTGATGAGGATTTAATATCCTATACATGTGTCTGGTGCATAATACATTGGTTTGAAATTTTCCTCAAGAAGGTTTTGATGATGCCACCAATCCTGCTACGTCTTTTGGTACATGTTTGGACATAATAATTTTCATACTTTTTGGCCATTTTACATTGTTACATGTAAGACTGAGGATCACTGACGAGGGTTTAGTAACGGAAACGTGCATGTCTGATCCATGCTGTAAATTTATCAGGTCTTAAATGGCGCTATTGAATTGGAAGACGTTTACATTTGAACTACTTGGTGAGTGTCACTGCTGGTGAACCAAGAGTCCCCGTGTGCACATGTAGCCAAGTTCGATCAACTTCGGTTGATCGTCTGTCTGTTGAACGCATTTGAAATTTTCTGTTACACAATTTCTTGGAATTTCTAAAACGTGGGTCCCGTAGCATCATATCCAACTCATTCTGCTACGTCGTTTGGTACATTTTTGACTGTCATATATTTGTATCAAAAATACTTCTTTCTAAAATTAGGACCGATAGGTGGAAAAACATTACAATTTTTAGTTCAGATCATTTCTCCTTAAAAAAAAAATAAGCCCCAGACAAAAATCATGATAATCTGAAATTTTTTTTATATTAATGTATGAAATATTAGCTACATATCAAGGATGTCATTGATTTTTGCAACTTTGGTCAATAAATAGAGGATATCCAGAATCACTATGTATGTGTTTGTTTTACTCAATACCACATGACATTTGAGTAACTGCCTCTCATATTTTTTGAAAAATCACAGAATTTTGCCATATTTTGTGAATTGCATTCAAGATTACCTTGATATTGGGTCCTGTGACCTTGAAAACTTTTAAGGCGATTTTTTAATCAATAATGCGCTTTTATATGCACTGATAAAAAATGCTTAAAAATACATAACGGACAGCTAAAAATGTACCAGAAAATTACTCTATGTGTAATAGCACTGAACAGAATGTCACCATGGTAACCATTTTTTATACCCTTTCGAACAAAACTGTAAAGAGGTCCCACTTAGATTTTAACATTTTCTTAAAGATCGAAGATTAAACTTAAAAGATAATTGGCAGTAGAAATAAAGTAAGCCTGACATTTTAGATTATTTGCCCTAAAAATTGAGCAAAATCATGTTAAATTAGGAGCTTTTTCGGTCTTAAAAATTGCCTCTTCAAACAGGTTTTTGCTTACATTTTGAGCATACTGACAAAAAAGAATAGCGGACGGAGGCAAACTTCTTGTGTATTATTTATACGATAAAAGATATAAAAAGAAAAATTAAGAAAATTTTAGTTGACTATAATAGGTTTTACCATGGAAACGAGCCTTGTGAGAATGACATGTTACAAGTATTCTACTGATGCGTAAAATTTAAAACACATGGCTTCCATGGCAACGAAAACTTAATTTGTAAAAAGGAAGTTTATTTTTTTTCTCAGTACATCATGTACACATTCTATACCAAAAATCTTCAAACTTGGAGGCATGCTATTTCCACCTACTATTGAAATTATTTTGGTTCTTACAGAGAATTGCTATTAAATTATGCTATTGAATTTGTAAAGGTTAAACATTTGAACTACTTGGTGAGTGTCACTGCTGGTGGACCAAGAGTCCCCGCGGGCAAATGTAGCTAATGACAAATATGGATAATGACCATATCCCTTTAAACAGCACAAAATCGATAATACAGAAAATCAGAAACCGAAGGTATAAAAATCAGGATAAAACAGGAACCGAAGCAAACAAACAAAAACCTCCACCATATGAAAAGAAGCGAATCCCGATATGGAAGTGAGACCAGGTGCCCAGGAAGAGTAAGCATCTCCTGCTTGCATGCAACACCCGCCGCTTCAATTCGGTAGAACTGTCACATCCGGTTACTTCCATTTCGGAAGACATAGAGTACAATCTTTGGTTGGATGGTTCAAAAGTTTCATCAACTTCGGATGATCGTCTGTCTCTTGAACGCATTTGAAATTTTCTGTTACAAAATTTCTTGAAATTTCTAAAACGTCGGTCATTTTTTTATACTTTTTGGCCATTTTACATTGATCACTGACGAGGGTTTAGTACCGGAAACGTGCATGGCTGGTCCATGCTGTGAATTTATCAGGTCTTAAATGGTGCTATTGAATTGAAAGACGTTTGACATTTGAACTACTTGGTGGGTGTCACTGCTGGTGGACCAAGAGTCCCCGAGTGCACATGTAGCCAAGTTCGATGAACTTCGATTGTCGTCTGTCTATTTAACGCAATTGAAAATTTCTGTTACAAATATCTTGAAATTTCTAAAACGTGGGTCCTGTAGCATCATATCCCAACCATTCTGCTACATCTTTTTGGTACATTTTTGGCCATTTTACATTGGTTAGACTGAGGATCACTGACGAGGGTTTAGCACCCGTTACGTGCATGTCTGGTCCATGCTATAAATTTATCAGGTCTTAAATGATGCTATTGAATTTGAAGACGTTTAACATTTGAACTACTTGGTGAGTGTCACTGCTGGTGGACCAAGAGTCCCCGAGTGCACATGTAGCCAAACGTTCGATCAATTTCGGTTGTCGTCTATCTCTGTAACGCATTTGGAATTTTCTGTTACAAAATTTCTTGAAATTTCTAAAACGTGGGTCCTGTAGCATCATATCCCACCCATTCTGCTACGTCTTTTGGTACATTTTTGAACATAATAACTTCCATTCTTTTTGGCTATTTTACATTGTTAAGACTGAGGATCACTGACGAGGGTTTAGTGCATGCCTGGTCCATGCTGTAAATTTATCAGGTTTTAAATGATGCTATTGAAATTGAATACCTTTAACAGTGGAACCCTTCCGTATTATTTTTTTTTTACATTTTATCTATTTTCTATTTTCGTTTCAGCTCCTGGGATTATCAATGCACTATTCAGAGTCAAAAGGCATATGAGTAAGTTCTGTTTAGCAAAATGAAAAACTGTTCGCGCTGCTCATTTCGACAACTATAAAGATAATTTTTTTTCTATCATTTTAGGCTGAAAGGAAAAAATCATATTATCCTATATCTTAAAATTGATATGGATTTTAAAGAAATATATGAACATCTGAAATCAACTCATTTTAGTAGAGTCCATTCGATCAAAGTATTTGATTTTCGACACTTTACGCTACAATCCCACATCTTAAAATGAAAAAAAAGACTAGCAAAAATTATAAGTAATACGTTAACAAGCAAGAACGGCAATCGCAAATACAAAGTTGTTGTAAAGGTGGGTTCCTACTCGAACCGATATAGGTTTTCCTAATACACAGCAGTCTGCGTATAACGTTTTACAAAAATTGGTGGCGGACGAGCCAGGACATTGAAAAACGCAGACAAAATATCTTAAATGTCAAAAGAGACAAAAGATTTGGCAATCTATCAATGTCCACACCCACCATATAGTATATATATTATTAACCTAAAATGAATTTCAGAAATAACAAGGGGATATCCTTATGTTTCGAACCATATCTTGATTATTCATAAAACTGTATATATCTATGTGTTTTTTCACTATCTATATACATTATCTTATGAAATGATGCAATATGAGGAAATTCCATCTGTTCTTTATTTCAAAAAGTGGGATATACTATCTATTATTAGTCAAAATGATGAATTTATAAGAGGGTACCCTTATGTTTGGAGCCATATCTTGATCATTTATAAAACTGTGTATATGTATGCTATTTTTTCTTCATCTGCATACATAATATCATGAAATATCACAAAACGAAAAAAATAATCTGTTTCTTTTTGCAAAAAGGTGGATTTAGTATATGATAATGGTACAAAATGTGATAAATTATAAGGGGGCACCCTCATGTTTGGAGACACATCAGACTTAGATTTACGTTAGAATATCATTTTATGTATTATATTTCTTCTATATGACTTGTCATCATAAAATAAAATAAAATAAATAAACTATTATCGTTACTGAAATTGGAGGGTTCGAAGGCATATCTGTATATTTGAAATTCCTCAGTCTAATTGTGCAAGGGTACCTTTCTATAATTTACTGTATCTTTGATAAAAGAAAATTAAATATCTATGCCTTGTTTTACTTCTCATTTGGACCATTTTGTTTAGGAAAAAAGCCTTAAATACAAGTTTCCTCTGTTAAATCCAAGAGTAGCGACCTACCTTTATTATGAAAAAACCTTCTTTGTAAAAGAAAAGTCCGATTCTGAAAATAAGTACACTAGCAGATATTATTGAGATGTTAAACTTCCTGATCGACAAAATTTTTGTTGTGTATGGAGGAAAGGTTTTCCAGCAAATTGTCGGAAATTCAATGGGGACTAATTGTGCCAAACTCCTTGCCGACATTTTTCTTTACTCGTGCGTAGCTGAATTCATTCAGTCTTTGGTTTCTAAAGGGAAAAGGTACTTAGCTTCTGACTTTAACTTCTCTTATAGCTATATAGACGATGTGCTGTACATCAATAATCCAAAATTCGTGGATAACTCTAGCAGAATATATCCGTCGGAGCTTGAAGTCAAAGAAACTACAGAGACAAATAATTCAGCATTATATTTCGACATAATGCAGTCCTATGACACTGACGGTCACATGAACACCTCAAGTCACTTCTTCTATTTTTCTATGACAAAAGTGACGACTTCGGTTTAAGCATAACAAACTTCCCATTGCTGAGTAGCAATATCCCTTCATCTTATGCTTATGGTGTGTTCATAGCCCAATTAATACGTTATGCCAGAGCAAGTAGCAAACAGAAGATTTTGTTCTGAAAATTAGGCATCTTTCAGATGCACAGTACCATCGTCACTGAGGAAGTTCTACGGTTGATACGAGGAACACTTCATACATTATAATGTCCCATTATCAAGAATGTTGAATGATATTCTGTCGTAAACCATTTAAATCATCCAAATGAGTTAAAGAAGATCCTGACGATAATCTCAACAACACTCACAATAGAGCGCAAAATTAAACATCGACGGACCCCTAGACTATACTTATATCTTCCGAAATGGAAGTAACCGGATTTGATATTTCTGCCGAATTGAAGCGACGGGTGATGCATGCAGGCAGGAGATGCTGGCTCTTCCTGTGCACCTGGTCTTACTCCTAATTGGGAGTACGCTTCTTTTCATGTTGTGGAGGCTTTTGTTTGTTTGCTTTGATTCCTGTTTTTATCCTGATTTGGTATGCCTTACGTTTGTGATTTCCTGAAATATCGATTTTGTACTGTGTATTGGGATATGGTCATTGTCCACATTTGTAATTCAAAGGACACGATCTATTTAAATTTTGTATGTTAGCAATATGATTTCTGGTACACGCATTCAACTAATGCAGACAATGGTGCAATTTCAAGAAAGTGCAGATGTTAAACATTGAGCCCTGTTGGAACTCTGGACAACGTCATGGGAAGAATTTGTTAAGGAAGTCATGCTACGCCAAGTACCTTTATAATTTGAATATGTTCACAAATGACCATGCGACTTACGAGGGCTTATTGATATGTTTTGAGCCTCAATTTTCTTAAGTTTGAAGTGTAAACTTCTTTTATTGCATATCAGCAATAGGATATGGAACAAGCTCTCACAATTACTCGTCCCTTTCCAAAAACATATATATACCACATAATAAATTACTATTAATTGAAAGAATGTATTGATTAGCTAAGTTTAGATATTTTCAAATATCATATAACGGGGATGTAACGTCGATTCTGATTGGCTGGCGCGCGAGTCATTATTTTCCGATAATGACCGCTGACGGAAGATATGACTCGATGTGGTATCTGCCCTGATTTCGGCATTGACGTTAAAGAAGAATATAGAATTCGTTACATATCAAAAGTTTAGATGTACTTTTCACAAAAAGTACATTTAATTGTTGAATAATGATTAAAAAGTAAGTGTTCATATTGTTCAGAATCATTATTCTAATCATATACATTCTTCGGCCTCTGTCGATATTACAAATCTCATCGAGTCATTATAATGACATAATGGCCTCGACCAAGTCCATATTTGTATAATGTTAAACTTCTTCAAATTCAATAGCATAATTTATAAACGGATAAATTTGTAGCATGCGTCAGACATGCACGTTTCGGGCACTGAACCCTCGGCAGTGATCCTCATTCTAAACAATGTAATTTACCACACATAATGAATCATGTTGCATATACAATGAAAGTAAGATTGTCTCATAAAGAAGGATTGAAAGGAAGCTTTAAGCTTATCAAATTTTCTCTAAATTAGAATTTTAAGCTGGTAGACATGGATGTAATATAGAGAATATCATCTGTGTTTCCACTTAAAAGAATGGAAACAAATTTTGATATTGTGATATTTTTTCATTATATCGATAATATTTTCAGCGACGAAACCACCACACAAGGCACGGCACTGTTACGGATGTCAAGGCATTTTTAAATTGTAAATCATTAAAAGATATCGGATACGGTGGTGGTGTACGTTTACGGAATACTATGAAGACCATTTATTGAGTTGTGTTTCTTCTGGATTCATTAGACTTTTTCTTAATCAGTGCATATATGATAGCTTTACAATTAAAATCGGTTAAATGTGACTATTTGAAGAAGATAACAGTTTTAACGTTATACTTTTATTCTGAAAATATTTCTCTCTATGAATAAATATTGAATTTCTTGAAATATTGAAGAAATAATAAAAAGACACTGACATAACAAATCATTTATTTTTGTATTCATAGATTGTGGCATCTTATATCATAAGTTAAATTCTTCAAGAGCACCAATGTCTATGCTGCCGACATTTACCAACAAACCACATATACATCAGTTTATTTTGATCATTTAGTCTTTGATAAAAAGATGAAGGTTTTCCTGGTTTCCATGACAACACTTCGTCCTGTTCCTGAAAGTCACAATGTATACAAAATTAATATATATATTTCTGTTTATAATGAAAGAAGCCTTTAACATTATTCTCAATTAATAAGATTTCTAAGGATAAGATAAATGTAGTAACATAAGGACAATAAAGAACACCAAAATACTTCATGGAAACTTCAAACACAAAAGACAACACACAAACCAACGAGACCAATGGACAATCTGTACTTAATAAGGATGACCATCTGCCACGCAAGAAGACGGATTACTTTTACCTCTATGAAAAACATGCATGTTCGATTAAGTTACATCTTTTGAAGCATGCTCAATGACAATGAACGATCTAAATAGACTCCCAATGCTTCGAATAGTCTACAATCTTATGGGTGAAAGAAAGGATAGGAACTCCAACAAGACCCGGTTACAGAATCCACAGCAAACACACCCAAAATGAACGTACTGAGACATACACAGCAAGAAAGGAGGGGATCTCCAACAACACTAGGTTGCAGCACCCACAGCAAAATCCCAAAACACCCATGCAAAAAACACAGAACAGATACCCACAGAAAGAGACGCAAAAGGGACAAGGAACACCAACTCACAACATAGAAACATAAAAGACTATACATAAACCAACGAGACCAATGGGCAACCGGTGCCGACTTAGGACGGCCATCTGCCAAGTAAATAGCAGACGGTGTGGTTATCCTGGATTACGTGCGCACAACCCTCTCACTTCTCCAGTTACCTAGAGGTCTCGAAGAACGTACAAATGTGGTGTAAAACAACCTCCTCACTGTAAGATGACGTCACAAAAACAAGACCGCGAAACGCAGAGGCCCCAGAGACACAGATGAATATGTAAATGGATATAAAAAGAGGGCATGCGTAATACAGTCCGTGCTCTGCCGGCTGTAGCGAGCTCATGTATGTAATCACCCGAGGAGTCCGACTGACATTCAGAGAGGACAGGTGGTCGGGGCACTGTCTTCTCTAAAGAGGTTTGGACAGGGCCCGTCATGGAGTCCCGTCGTCACAGTCAGTCAGAGTGCAAGTCTCAAGAAGGCGCTCGTACAAGACTGTATATTGGTCAAGTACCAAGCTTAGTGTCCGTCTGGTGACATTAGGATCATATCCACGGTATAAAAGGCGTTTGATGACTCTGACGCATTTTCGATACATATGCTGTCTACCTTTGATCCTTCTTATTTTGTTAATTATGTCACCATAAAATGCAGGTTGTGAAATACCTAAAGTAATATACTCCGTTGCTTTTATGGGTCCGAATTTCAAAAGAAGTTGATCATAATTTTTGTAAAATTTCCAGAAAGTCTTCACTAGTTTGTGAAAGCGAAAACCTTGACCTAAAAGCTTCTTTGTAATTTGTAGATTTCTATTATGAAAATCCAAAACATCAGTACATGCTCTAGCATACCGGATGAGCTGTGAAATGTAGATACCGTATGACGGTAATCTAGGGACATCACCGTCAAGCCAGGGGAAATTTACTATGTTGAAGCCAAAATCATCTCGTTTGTCATATACACTTGTATGAATTTCTCCATTGACAATTTTGATGTTTAGGTCCAAAAATGGTGTTTCAGTGTCTGTAAAGTTTGCCTTGTTTAGAGTCAATTCTTGTGGATAAATAACATCTTTATACTTTTCAAAAACAGGATTATCGATAGTAAGAATATCATCCAGGTACCTAGAAGTACTAATGAAGCATTTCACATCATCATGTTTTCTTTGCTTTTGAAGATTTTGAATACATTCCTTTTCATATGTGTATAAAAATAAATCTGCAACAAGAGGCGCACAATTTGTACCCATAGGAATCCCTACAACCTGCTTGTAGAGATTCTCACCAAATCTTACATAAATGTTGTCTAAGAGGAAGGACAAGGCACTACACAGGTCGCTACATGTCCATGATTTGTATGATTTGTATTCTGTAGCGGAAAAGAAACCCTTTGATTCAGATGTACAAATATAAATTTTCCCCTCTCGATTATAGCACCATTTAATGAGTTTGGACAATTGATCATTGATCTTGTCGTGAGGAAGCGTGGTGTACATATTTGAAAAATCGTATGAAGCAATCGTATTGGCTTGAAAATTTCTAGATTTTATCTTGTCAATCACATCCCCGGAATTTTTTATAGACCAAAATAAATTAACATCATTCCTGTTAAGAACAGTTTCACAATATTTTGCAACGTGTTCCTTTACCGCCGTGAGGGCTGACGTCAGATGTCTAGACAAACTTGTAGTTGAGCAGTTGCTAGAATTAGCAATGTATCTAAATTTGTAAGGAGATTTGTGCAGTTTTGGTATGCAGTATATTGTAGGAAGATCCAATTTAGAAATAGGGATGTTAAATGAAGAAATTTCACTGCTATGTTTGCTCAAAATGTTAGGGACACTTTCATTGCTTTTGATATAAGTGTTTGTAGACGAAAGTTCCGAAACTAAAGTTGATATATAGTAAAGTTTTCATATGATTATGGTGTTGTTGGCTGCTTTATCTGCAGGAGCGAAGACTAATTTTTCATGTATATTACGTAATTTGGATTTAAAATATCTTTCAGATCTAGAACTTGGATTTTCAAAAAGATGAGGATTTCTGTGGAAGTTGTCTATTCGAATGTCAGTAATGTCCAAAATGAGGTTTTTCCAGTCATTCAGAGAATGCGATTCGACTCCTTCCGATTTACACCATCGTTTGGTATAGTTATCTAAGGCTTCCTTTAGTACTTCGCGACATTTAATAAAATCTATCTTGGACGGGATTCTATACTTAGGTCCTTTTTTGAGAAGACCACGGAGCTGCCTGTCTTGGATAATTGAAAAGTCACCTGTAATAATATGACCAGCTGGTTTATATAGATATTCAGATGTTGCACATTCTCAAGAAGCAGGACATGATTCAAGTATTTTAGGATCTGATGTAACTTTGTTGTAGTTAAAAACGAAATTTCGAATAGGTCTTTTATATTTGTAACAAATAAGAGGAGGTTCTAAATTTTCAAAATATTGAGGAATACAACTTTGTACACGATGATCCCGAAAAATATTAGAGATGTTAAGAAGATCGAATCCTTTGTTAATGAATGGAATTTTTAAGAATCGTTTTTTTGGGGGGATGTTTTTAACAACTGGATAAAGTTTATTCTGTGCGAATGCAACAATGATATTAAGTCTGAATCAATCCGTATTTCTTAAGAATGCAACCAGTGCTTCATCCGAGATAGATTTCAGTTGAACTGCTGGAACTGATGAGAGAGCATGAAGCAGTTCATGTCTGCCGCCGTTGCGAGCAATGATCAGAAGATCGTTGAGGGTACGGTGTAATCTAGATCTTATTCTGAGTTTTAGGTTTCGTCGTCTTCCGTGAGACCTATGCTTCCGTTTAGTGTTTGGGCGGATTGAAAATACATTAATATTAGTTGACGTCGAGGAAATATTTCCTTGTCCATAAATTTGATCGTTTAGACCAAGGGGGTACGCAGTTTGGAGTTTTGTGATCCAGGCAAGTTCAGCTTGTAGTCGGCGTTTTTTAATTTCCGTTTTACTAAGATTTTTAAGTTTAGAAAAAGACTGAACCGGTGTAATAGTTATATCCGAAATGGAATGATTGTATTTAACGAAGTGATTATAAAGGAAATTTCTTTGTTTTTTGTGATGTGAGTTTCTTATCTGATACGAATGACTTCTAAAACGAGATTTTAAGGCCTGACCTGATTCTCCAACATATTGGGCACCACATCCCCTAGCGTTTCATGTTATAACATAAATGACATCTTGGTACGATCAATCGATGTCGTTTTCAATCTCAATTTTAAAAGTCTGCCCGTTAACACTTGATTTAATTGTGGAATTGCAATTGATGAGCGGACACATACGGCATCTTTTCCCTTTGCACGTAGAAACTGCTGAGAACCCTCTATGTTTGTTGTTAAATGTAGAGCCTGCAGATGGAGAAGTAGGTGTAATACGTCTACGGGAATTCAATTTAAGAGGTGAAAGAAGTACTCTGGGTGAGGAAAAAAGTTTATTGCTGTTAAAAGTCGATGATGGGAAAGTTACTGTAGTGATAGAGGGTAATCTCAAAGGAGTAAGTTTAATACGAGGCGACCTTAAAAATGAAATAGTGAGATGATCAAAGAAGGGTGAGTAGAGATCCTGCATGGAAGACACTACAACAAAGTCAAGTTAGAGAACGAAATGGAATTAAAACACTTCAAACATCGGGTCACGGGGAATTGTATTACCAACTCCACACTGCAACACGAAATAAGTGTAGATATAAAAGAAAGGAGGGGATCTCCAACAACACTAGGTTGCAGCACCCACAGCAAAATCCCAAAACACCCATGCAAAAAACACAGAACAGATACTCACAGAAAGAGACGCAAAAGGGACAAGGAACACCAACTCACAACATAGAAACATAAAAGACTACACATAAACCAACGAGACCAATGGGCAACCGGTGCCGACTTAGGACGGCCATCTGCCAAGTAAATAGCAGACGGTGTGGTTATCCTGGATTACGTGCGCACAACCCTCTCACTTCTCCAGTTACCTAGAGGTCTCGAAGAACGTACAAATGTGGTGTAAAACAACCTCCTCACTGTAAGATGACGTCACACAAACAAGACCGCGAAACGCAGAGGCCCCAGAGACACAGATAAGCTAAGCAAGAAATGCAAAACGGATAAAGAACACCAAACAAACATCAAAGTACCATACGCGAAATACGCAGTCTTAGCTGACATTTAAGGACGGCCATCTGCTACGTTCGTAACAAATGGTGTGGTTTGACCCTCGAAGAGGTCTCCTGCAAGATACCATTGAACTGATCTCTGCAGAAGTTTTTTGAAACACCATAAAAACAAGAAACACTCGGCAAAAATAAAGAAACAAAAGAGACATCAAGACACACCAAAAACACTGATCAAACACAAAAAAGTAAACGTAGAACATAAAAGAAATCGAGTGTACCCTTCTTCGTTTTCGCTTGATCACACAAAACGAATTTTGGGTCAATTTCCAAACGGAGACAATAACGCAACACAATGGAAACACGATAGACAACTTTATCTTATGAACAATCTTTAGAGTACAGTACAAGTGCGGAATGTATTGAATAGTAGTTGGTCTTGGTACACAATCATGTATTTTTCCCCAAAACTTTTTTCTTTATTTTCCTTTTGTTTTATCTGCTCTTTGAATAGTCAGATAGGAAATGACACATTTTTATTATAACTAGAGAATGGCTAATCCATATTTTCTTAGCCCCTTCATACATCGAAAAGATACATGCAATAATACGGAAGGGTTCCAACTCTATACCTTCTTGAAAAAAAAATTCAAACCAATTTTTCTGCACCAGACACGTGTTTCAAATATCAAATTCTCATTAGTGATGATTCCAGCGGAGCCACCATAATTCATTGTAGTAGCGCCCTCTTCTTTCTTTTTTTTGAATTTAAATTTGTACCTTTACTTTACAGAGAGTGCGCGGCTCCGAATTTCCTATAGGGTCGATTCAGTAGCATATCCAAATAAAATCTATGCTCAAATTAGCATTGGAGGGATGGAGATAAGATGTTAACCTCCTTTAATTTCGATGAAAATTTTGAATGAATCGAAAAGGTTCCGAAAGAGCAAAATAATATATATGATGTCAAATAACTGATAAAACAGTAACAACTGCTATATAGACTAAGGCCTCAACACAACATTGTCTTTGACCAAGGTTTCTTGAAAAGATCAAGTCAAACTCATTCTTACTTACCATAGCAGGAGGGAAAACTCTCGTGTATGTTCCCCTGTTCATGTGCTCAAGGAAGGCATGCTTCAGTGACTCACGCTGATCAACAGATAGGCACTTAAGACACACCTTACAAATCTAATGATTCAAAAATAGAAGCATGTACACATTACTAGCATGTTATCTACATAAATCGTATACCCGATACGTCTTAACTGTCCTACTCTTCTCCTTGATATATTAGCCGCTTCGAGTATGAATAAAAAACCATGCCCTACGATTGAACCCAATCAAGTCGCGTCTTATCAATGAACTATTTACATAATGTAAAAAATAAGAGATTTACCACCTGCACTTCATACAGCGTATTTTGTCACACTGCAAATAAATTTCTAGAAATCTCATTGGTTGTTTAGCCGTAATTATGAGACTATGTTACCTGTCTGCAGCCGTAAATATGGAACTTTGTGACGTCATGGATACCTTATTGTTTCTTGACGTCATAGCGAGCTTTTCCCGTAAAACGTTTTGAATTTTCCTCTCGCTTCAGATCTTTTAATTTTAATTTTCAGCTCAAATGAATTTTATTCGTGGTTTATTCATGTTGAATAAACCATTTACGGGTGCGATCTTTTCAATGGTGAAGGAAATTTATCTATCCATCAACAAATAAAGAAGTTAGAAATTTTACTTTCGACGCCATTTTGAAATGACAGTTTATAAGCGATTTGCAGCATGACAAAAATGTTATTACGGTTCCAGACAGATAATATGGTCTGATATACCTTGTCTGGAATTCTTTTTCCCCTCGCATTCGGCTCGGGAAATATAAATTCCAGACAAGGTATATCAGACCATATTACCCGTCTGGAACCGTAATAACGTATAATATACATCTTTCGTTCTTATCACGATATAGTGTGATTTATGAAGTATTCTAGACTTTTCAATAAATCTTTGACGTTTAATTCCTCGAATATCTTTTCCAATGTTTCCATGGAGACAACGTTAAGCGTATTTGTAATGGCCACTCTGATTTGGTACCCAAAAGACCAGAAAGACATATAACTCTGTTGATTCACGAGATTGAAGTGCGCAAATTTCAAATACGAGGCGGTAAATATATTAAGGAGGAAAGAAGGACGATTAGGACGTATCTGATCCGCGATTTGTGATGATGCTAGCATATATAACGAGGTTTAATTTATATTATAGACCTTTCATGTACATACTATTATTTGAATGTCATTTCTCCATCATTACGTAAAATACCCAAAAAGTATCAAAGCAATTATGAATCAATTTGATGCTTTTGTATTAAAACATATGATATGACAAGGAGACTGCAATTACTGAAATACCTTTCATTCATTGATTGATGATTTTTACGAGAAATAAGAAGCACAAAATATAAGGAGCAAGTCTTACCTCTTCGTTGCATTGATTCTGACATAAAGCTGAGGAACATGTTTGTGGAAATACTGTTATGTCCTTGTCCGACACCATCATGTCCAGCGCATCGTCACTGCTGTAATAAAATTGGGAATATCGAATTAAGTTTCTTTAAAAAGTTCGCGATTATTGCACCAAGACGTTACGCTTTGGAGTAATATTTGCTGTATAAAGGTTTCTGCCTTTGTGAGAATGCAGCAGGATTATTTTTGCGTGGATGAAATTTTCGCGAAATCCATTGATTCGTTAAAATGCGGAAATTACCCCAGCGCGAAAATTTCTTCGGTTATAGTATATATACATTGCATTCTGCGGCTGTGTTACGCTGCAGTCAGGTCAAGATAGTCTTCCTGGAGTTCTCTTCGATATTGATACAAAAACACACTTATAATTAAAATGAATGAAATATTCTCATCGCTAACGCATCGTCACTGCTCTAATAACATTGGGAATATTAAATAAAGTTACTTTAAGATATTCCCGATTATAACACTAAGACGTTACGCTTGGGGGGTTTATTCGCTATATAAAGGTTTCTGTCTTTGTGAGAATGCAGCAGGGTTATTTTCGCGTGGGTGAAATGTGCGAAAATTACCCCAACGCGAAAATTTCCTTGGTTATAGTATATGTACATTGAATTCTGCAGCTGTGTTCCGCTGCAGTCAGTTCAGGATAGTCTTCCTGGAGATTTCTTCGATATTGATACAAAAAAAGACTTATAATTAAAATGAATGAAATATTCTCATCGCTGAAGGGGACAAGAAAATATATTGAACGATTTTTTTTATAGAACAAATAGCTCTAAAACTTTCATTTCTTAATGTATTTTCCATTTATTAATAGATACCTCCAATTCCTTCATAAATACCTCTTGTAACTACATATAATTGCAAACTCGTTTTTGATTTTGCGTAATAACTGGACCAAAGTGACATAACTGGCCTTGTCCTTACTTGGTTCAAAATCCAAGTAAGGACAAGGCAAGTTATTTCAAAATCCAGTTGGTTCAAAATCCAAGCATAATTGAAAAATTCAGGATGATGCATACTCCTACCGGACGCCTTTATAATCTTATTCTTGACGTTCAGTGTCAATGCCGATACTTCGTTCATTAGCGCAATTGGAAAAGACATTTAACTAAGCATGATTTTAAAATGATATTGGTAAGAGAAAATTTATTCCAAAAAATTATTCTGAAAAAGCATTGAACAAAGTTATGTAACTTACCTTTTCTCAAGGAATGTTTGTGTATTTCTGGCCACGTCCGTCAGTTTGAATGTATTGTATACTACATGTTCAAACAGAGGCTTTAACTGTGGCAGACCGACAGGTGATAAGTTAGGCGACATATTTATCTGCAATACAATTGCCTTATTTATACAATTTGAATCTGAGAACAATAAGGGATAATTGTTGGGTATAAGGATAATACTGAAGTGCTTTAACTCTATACCTACTTCAAGTAAAATTTTTATTTGACAAATATGGATAATGACCATATCCCTGCACACAGCACAAAATCGACAACCCAGAAAATCAGAAACCGAAGGCATACAAATTCAGGATAAAACAGGAACCAAAGCAAACAAACAAAAACCTCCACCACATGAAAAGAAGCGAACTCCCGATATGGGAGTGAGACCAATTTTCATGCACCAGATTTTAAAGTTTCATTGAATAATTCGAATGTTCACCAGTATACTGCTACTGTCGCTACAAAGACTTTATTGAACATTTCGACATTGCCTATCGATCAAGGATGATTAAAGACATTCTTGAATGCGGACTTTCCAATTGACCGTTTTTATTTTTACCTATTTGGACATAACCGGATTTGTCAAGTTTCTATTTGGCATTCCCGGTGCTACATGCAGTCAGAGCACGTTCATTCCTCCCGGACATCTGGTCTTGCTTCCATTCCGAGGTTCGCAACCGTTATTATTCATTTTGAGGTTCGCAACCGTTGCAATGGAAATTCTCGTCATCTTGCCTTGCCTTCTCGACTTTAAGATTGAATAACTGGTAGGTACTTCTTTGATGCTTATTTCATTCGAGAGATCGCGATTGCGACTTACACATTGATGCCATTTTCCACTAAGACTGGTAATAGTTGACCTTAATATTTGCTTGCTTTGTGGACGAGGTTTTGCCCTTAACGCTGATAATTTGTGACGTACTATGGACTAGTTAAAACTACTTTATTCATTTTACAGCCTTTTAAAAATGAAGTATTGTAAAGCATACAAATTTTGATTCACTTTACAAGAGTTTGTAAATTTATTTATCACTGTATGGGTACAATAGATAACCCATGCATTCTAGTATACATTAAACATGGAAAACCTCTAATCAGAAGGAAGGTATCTGATAAAGATGCATTAATTAATACTGCAATGAAGAATGAATAAAGAAGATCCTGACGATAATCTCAACAACAGTCCCAATAAAACATAAACTTGAGCATCGATGGACCCCTAGCAAACCAGAAGTGGGACCAGTTGCTAGGGAGGAGTTAGCATCCCCTGTTTGGCTAGCCGCACCCGCAGTCGATGTTCACGCACGAAAATGAAAACAATATCTAAAATACATTGTCTGATGTTATGTCTATACAGAAAGTGCTATGGCGAGCATGTCAGGGCAAAATATCTAAAATGCTTACTGTCAAACCCCTCGCCTTCAAACTTTCATGACAACATTATGAAATCGGAATAAGCATATTAATCAACTATATCTGTTCCAACTTGTTACAATCTTGAACAAAATTTCAAACCAGTTTCAATGTAACAGAAGAGCTCACAAAATTTGTTATTCATATGTGTGACAAAATGATGCTATGAATATTTGAAAACGATAATTTGCAGTTTGCAAATTAATAAGAATAAATCAAGTGTTTGTGAAACACGAATGCCCCCGGTGGCATCTTTGTTAGTATAAACACAATTTTCTCTTAAGTACCGTAGGTGAAAGATCAAGGTCAGAGTCACTGGGTTAAAAAAGGTTAGTTTCAATGGAAAGAATCTTTTGACAAGGAATACACGTGTGAAATATCAAAGCCCTATCACTTACCATTCAAAAGTTAAGCCCAATTTTAAAGGTTTGGTAAAGTAGATCAAAGGTCAAAGTCAAGTTAAAAAAAAATGATAATAATAGAAAAGGTCAAGGTCACTAGGTCAAAAATTTTGGTATAAATGAAAAGGTCTTGTCACAAGGAATACACATGTGAAATATGAAAGCCCTATCACTTACTATTCAAAAGTTATGCCGAATGTTAATGTTTTTGAAAAGATGTCACAGGTCACGGTCGAGGTCACTAGGTCAAAACATTTTTGGTATCAATGGAAAGGTCTTGTCACAAGAAATACACATGTGAAATATGAAAGCCCTATCACTTACCATTCAAAAGTTATGCCCAATGTTAAAGTTTTTCGGACAAACAGACAAACAGACTGACAGGCCAAAAACTATATGCCCCGAATCCTTGATTCCGGGGGCATAATAAAAATTCTGGTCACAGTTTGCAGAAATAATCTGGTCACCTAAAATATACAGTTTTTGTTATGACATACATACCTCCATTAGATAGAAATTTGCCTTTTTGTCCATGATGAAATCTGCCCTATACAGCTCAAAGAAATTTCTGTAAAATAATTTAACTCTGTTACGAATATTTCCATAGCATTTGCTGTAAGCTTCATGTTTTAGTTGTACTTCTTCCTACCACAAAGCTAATTTCTTGTTTGATATTTCCATATGCATGTGTTGAATAAGAAGCGTTCAATGGAGTCTTGATGCTGACTTCATATCGATACAATTCAAATATTGCTACATTTATGAAGAAAATCAATTTTCGTATTATACATTCCACAGAAACGGCGAACTTTGATGTTCCTCAAATCCATCAAATTTGATTAATTCAATGCCTTAAGGTTTCCTTAATTATAATGAGTAAAAGAAGATCCTGGCGATCATCTCAACAGCACTCACAATAGAGCACCAAATTGAGCATCGTCGGACCCCTAGCCAGCTAAAGGTCGGACCAGGTGCCCGGGAGGAGTAAGCATCCCCTGTTGGCTAGGCGCACCCTCCGTCAGATAAGTACCTTGACGATCCGTATCTGGAAGAAGTCTTGATGATATTCTCCTCACCATCTAGTATGACATCAACAACAGTGTCATATAGATTCTGCCATAATTTGTCAGCATTCACACCTTGATTAAGACGAGAGAGAGAATAATACTAGATCAATATTGGTGTATGCGTTGGGATTCGTCTAAAATATGACATATCTTACGACTTAGACAAATATTGAGTGTTATTTGATTTTTTTTATTTTAAAGAAGGGCCATGCTCAACAAATTGATTAGCCTTGGAAAAGATAAAGAAGCCAAAAATGATAGTTAACAAATATGAGACAAACTGCAATAGATTCGTATCTAATTTTAGGGAAATATGGAAGAATTAAGAGAATATGTAATAATAACTTATTTTCAAAGAAAATATGTATCGATCTTTTTGTTTCGATGGATTAAAGAACCTATGCAATATAAAAGTTATATAGTGCATATTCGAAATCGAAAAATTTCGGTCATCAAAATTTCTTGAAATTGCTAAAACGTGGATCCTATAGCATCATATCCCACCTATCATGCTACGTCTTTCGGTACATTTTTGGACTTAACACAGTTCACATTCTTTGGTCAAATTACATTGTTTAGATTGAGGATCACTGACGAGGGTTAAGTACCCGAAACGTGCATGTCTGGTCCCTGCTGAAAATTCATGTTCTTAAATGATGCTACATTTGTATTAAATTTGAAGACGTTTAACATTAAATCTTAAAATGAACTAATCAGTGATACAGAGTTGCAATAATAATTACCTATTGAATTGAAGTAGGTGCCCATCGTAGTCTTAGTCCTATACTTGTTGACAGAATAGAGCTTTTTTAAAGAAGGCATCTATGAAGAAAGTAATCAATTTTTAGATTTACGCAATCAGTGAATGAAAGTCAAACACAAAACCCGAAATTAGAATCCAAAATCACAAAAAGGGTCAAGGTCAGGCTAATAAAAGACTTACAAATTCTTAAATTCTTCAACTTACCTGCCAAATAGGTGTATAATTCTCTTTGATTACATACTTGTTGACAATAGAAGAATTAAAGGGGTAGTATTTTTCAGGGCAAAATCTGAAATGAAAAAGTCGAACATTTTGGTAATTAAAAGTAACAAATCAGGACTATGTGAAAAACAAAACAATGTGTTTATACATTAGACTGTCGTATTGTTTGTTCTATTTTTATATTACTTAATTTTTTTAAAAATATTGTTAGGTTGATCAATTTCTCAAAAGCAGGTTTGGTATTACTGATATACGGTGAAATTAACGATTTACCAAGCAGATCGTAAAGAAACATTACTTGATTTTATAATCTTTATACCATTATACAGGAATAGAAAATTAATGAAATATTTTCCAACCTGAAGTTGACCTCATCCAGGATGTAGACACGTAGTGGATTCACGGAGGTGATAACGGTGTACAGACCAAAATCAAATCTCCTGAAGACAGAAATAGGAAGTTATCAAAATGAAGTTTTATTTGAATTTGCAACATATGTATTAAGAAGAATTATTTCAACGTAAAAAAAATCTTAGAAGAATTATTTCAACGTTTAAAAACCCAAAACGTTTCAACATTTTGAACTATAGACCTAATTTGTATAAATTAAAACAATGATGAATCCATTTCTATCTGCTTTATTTAAAAACCCTGAGTACGTATCGGGCGATTTTATCTCTGGTGCACGTAGATAAGGAATATTATTTTTCATATAGTGACCCTTACCACACCCCTTCCCCATCGTGTACTTCAATTATCCTTTCAAAGGAACAAGTCCAATAGCTTAGAATGACTCCATATATTACCTTTCATCAATCAGAAGTGGATATCCAATGTATTCCTGCAAGAACGACCCAGTGTCCGTGAAGTTCATTTCTGGAACATTTGTTTTGTCAGTTCATTTAAGATAAAATGAAAAATAAAGGAATGAAAGAATTGTAGAAACTTGAAAGCTGAAGGTAGTTTCAGTCAGATTTCTAAATAAATAAACAGGTATATACATTCTTCATTTGTAAGATTTTGAACAAGGTAATGTTCAGATAACCTTACATGAATTATTTTGTTATGGCAATATACAACTTTGTCCGAAGCTTACCCGTAAGCTTGACAACTTGATAACCACTTACCTTTTGCCTTTACTATTTTCACTCCTTTATGCTGTTTACCCTTTTTCACCCACATTGTTTCTGGGTTCTTCGTTACCTAGAAACAAAAAAAAAAAAAAATTACAATCCAAATGTTTTTCATGATAGGGTTTTCTGTAACCACTATCATGCTAATTCACTTCAATGATCGATCGAAGTTTCATAAATTTCATCATTTATATTTCAATGATAAACTTACATATTCAATAAAATTATTCTTGTCCATGGGCATAACGAATTCTTTTGGGATGTATTGTTTGATCTTTGATAATTCCACAAGACGGTTTTTCATTACGAATTGTACCCCTGGAAAGTGATTAACCTGCAACAGAAACAAATTGTAAGATAGTAAGTGTTAAAGGTATTTAAATTCAAATGGCACAGTACAGATAAATCTGCCGCATGGACCATACTTGCGTGTTTCGGGTACTTTACCCTCGTCTACATTTTGAAATATAAGCTTGTATTTTTCTTAGATCTCGCCTTATTGTGGCAAATATATTGGTATCAGCACAGACCACAGTGTAGTAACATGACAAACAGATATACATAAAATCTTTTAAAAATATTTCAACCCCCTTGAATCAAAATGTTTTCACTGTACAATAATTTCATCATAGTCAAATAAACTAGATATTACACATGATTCCAGTATTTGATTAAAGATCACTGACGAGTGTTAATATCAATTCTCTGTAAGGACCAAAATATTTTGGATATAGCATTTCATGTATTTTTATGACTTTTTCTATAAATGGTATGTGTAATGCCCTGAATACAAAAATAACAACTAATTGAAAATAGCACTAAAACATGGTCAAATAAGTCATCGATGGTTATATTGTTGCCATGGAAACTATTGTCAGAGTTTATAGGTATTAACAATTTATAATCTTTAAAACCTCTATCTTTAGAAAAATTAACAATTTTTTGAAATTTCTTTCAATTAGTCGAATCCTATCAAATCAAAATCAGTCAAAAATTTCAATAAATTAAGGTCAAAATTAAGAACTATTTTTGGCAATTTTTCACCATTTTTAAGCAAAAATAACACAAAATGTCAGGCTGATAACACCTTCAATTGTCAGAACAAAATAGATTTCATGTGACAAATATAATTACGGAAAAAAAAATAAGTGGGGCCTTGTTTTGTTTTCCTATATTTTGAGGTCAAAATGGTTGCCATGGCAACGTTTCATTTGACACATGATGACTTTATCTTTTCAAATGGATTTTTAGCATGGTTTAAATAACTTACATTGCTTAAGCTTTATGTAGGTACAACAGAAGAAAATATTCTTTATTTGAGCGCTTCCAAAATTTGTCAAGGTCATTGACTCTAAGTTCAAGGTCAATTTAAAATATAGGTTCCAATTTCAGTACAATTAGCATTATTGTTGTTATTTATTGTTACTAAATTTAGGCTTGACTGTCATATATTTGTATCAAAAAAACTTCTTTCTAAAATTAGGACCGATAGATGAAAAAACATTACATTTTTTAGTTCAAAACATTTCTCTTAAAGGAATAAGCCCCAGACGAAAATCATGATAATCTCACATTTTTTAATATATATGTATGAAATACTAGCTACAAATCAAGGATGTCACTGATTTTGAGATTTTTGCAACTTTGGTCAATAAATAGGAGATATATCCAAAATCACTATGTATGTGTTTGTTTTACTCAATACCATATAATTTTTGAGTAACTGCCTCTCATAATTTTGAAAAATCATAGAATTTTGCCAAATTTTGTGAATTGCATTCAAGATGACCTTGACATTGGGTCCTGTGACCTTGAAAAATTTTAAGGTGATTTTTTAATCAATAATGCTCTTTTATATGCACTGATAAAAAACTGTTAAAAATATATAACAGACAGCTAAAAATTTACCAGTAAATTACTCTATGTCTAATAGCACTGAACAGAATGTCAGCATGGTTACCATTTTCTATACCCTTTTGAATAAAATTGTGAAGAGGTCCCACTCAAATTTTAACGTTTTCTTAAAGATCGAGGATTAAACTTTAAAGATAATTGTAAGTAGAAATCAAGTTAGCCTGACATTTCAGATTATTTGCCCTTATAATTGAGCAAACTCATGTTAAATTAGTAGCGTTTTCGGTCTAAAAAAGGGCCTCTTCAAAACAAGATTTTGCCTACATTTTGAGCATATTGACAAAACGAATAGCGGGTAGAAGCATACTTCTTGTATAGTATTCATATTATGAAAGATATAAAGAGAAAAATTAAGGAAAATCCAGTTTACTATAATAGCTGTTACCATGGAAACAAGCCTTGTGAAAATGCCATGTCCCAAGTATTCTACTGATGCGTAAAATTTCAAACATGGTTTCCATTGCAACGAAAACTTAATTTGTAAAAAGGAATTTTATTTTTGTCCCAGTTCATCATATACACCTTCCATACCAAAATCTGGAGATTGAGACATGCTATTTCCACGTGCTATTGAAATTATTTTAGTCCTTACAGAAAATTGCTATTAAGTACCCAACCGTGCATGTCTGGTCCATGCTGAAAATTCCTCTGTTCTTAAATGATGCTATTGAATTTGAAGACCTTTAACATTTGAACTACTTGGTGAGTGTCACTGCTGATGGACCAGGAGTCCCCGAGGGCACATATAGCCAAGTTCGATCAACTTCGGTTGATCGTCTGTCTCTTCAACGCATTCGAAAATTTCTGTTACCAAATTTCTTGAAATTTCTAAAACGTGGGTTCTGTAGCATCATATACCACCCATCCTGCTACGTCTTTCGGTACATGTTTGGACATCATAATTTTCATACTCTTTGTTCATATTACATTGTTTAGATTTAGGATCACTGACGAGGGTTACGTACCTGAAACGTGCATGACTGGTCCATGCTTCTTAAATGATTCTATTGAATTTGAAAGTTGTAAATTCTGGTAACGGCATTTACAAAATTTCCATGTCAAAGATATTTCATTACATTGAAATAAACTCGATTACAGGCTTTATTTTAATATAGCTGAATGAAAACATTAAGCAATAATTGTCACTTTGATATAATAAAAGAAAAGAAATCTTTAATTTATACATGTAATAGTGTCCAAAATCTTTCATTATTATTGAACATATGAAAGTAACAGATCAAATATGTTGTCTTCATATCTTATGGTTCGAATTAATGTTTGGTGTTTCTGTACGTCTGTTTCGATTGTTTTGTATGATGTTCTAGTGAATATTGTTGTGTCTTTTGCAATTTGTGGTTTTGTCTGGTGTAATTTGTGTGTCGTTTTCTTGTGGGTTTGTTTCGCTGGGTGAGTGCGGGTTGGTCATGCTAGAGATCATCCCCTTTTCTTACTCCTGTGCAATGAATTTGAATTTTATGTATCTACTTTGCAAAGAGTGCACGACTCCAAATTTCCTGTAGGATCGATTAAGTAACAATGCTAAAGAAGGGAAGGGATCTCCAACAAGACCCCGTTGCAGCACCAACATCAAAACACCCGATGCAAAAACACAAAAGACGAGCATAGTATGAGACGAAAAAGAGATATACGACATGTAAACATCAAAGTAAGTAAAGTAAAAGTAAGCTAAGTAAAATCTATGACTTAAACAGCGTTAAACTAAAGGGATGGTAATAGGATGTTAACCTCCTTTGATTTATGTGATAATGTGTAAGAACTTTATGTAACGGTTGTATGAAATAAATCTTTTTTCATGGACAATGATTCTGGTTCCATTGAGTTATGTACCTTCACTGAGACAAATTTTCGCGATAGGAGGCCGACCGCAAAAGAAGCGAAGATTTATACGCATCGAATAATTCTACGTATACAGCATTGTGAGGTGATTTGCTCTTATGATAGTTTACTTACCTTCTGATGGGGTTTCAGATCGTAGAACAAAACATCGAGTTCATCCCAGAATGGATAAGCCCATCCCCACGCCAAATCCCACTCTGTTAGCCAGGTTGACATGACAACGGTGTAGCCTAGGCGCTCCAACACACGTTTGATGGGACGCATATGAATCATATCTTGATCCTTTAGGTCATAGAAAATAAAGTAAGAGAAAGAAGCATTCGTAAATTGTTTTTATAGGAATAGAAGACTGAACAAACTCAAAATGTCATTGTAATTTATAAATATTGCCGCGTTCTTAAAGCTGACGTAAAGCTGACATAATATCCTTTCGCTCACTTAAACATGTTCCCTTGAAAAATGTGTAAAAAAAATTAATCTTCTCATTGCTAGCACTTTTTTCATCAATACATTTTATGGTTGAAGGTATGAATTTATGAATTTAGGCTTATACCTTATAATCCTTAATAATCCAAGCAATAGGCGACATTTCATCATATTTCATTTTCTTTTCTACATCTTTCTCTGGTTGGATGATGACTACTTCCGGTCTTCCAAATTCGACTTGTGACCTTTGGCCTTTGCGTGCCATTGACCTTTCATATTTATCCACGTCATAATCGTATGGTATTTCCTTATGGTTCAACTGTTTACGGGGGTGTTTATTCGTCCATTTCTCAAGTTGCCATAAAGTATCATTCATGCTTTTTAAGCGCTCGTCGATTAATTGCGTGACATGCGCATCTTGTATTGTCATGACGTCATTACTAGATTTATGCAGACGATGAATTTCTTTGACGTTGAAAACAAGTAGAATCAATGTAATGAGTACTGCAGCAACGAGGAGGCCTCGCACTGTAACCGATGACCTTACACCCATTGTAATGAAAAACTAGCTAGTCTTGAAAACCTCATATATGAAAATCTTCAATATCTAAAGAAAAAAAAGAAATTTCTGCAATTTAGAGTCAAATAAGTGGTGCTAACTTTGGAGATGGTAAATGTCTGGATAGCGAAAGACACCATCTTCAACGTTCGGTCTGATACCTATCATTCCATTGTACGAATGAGGAATCTAAATCAATTTCGCTATTTTTTTTTGCAGGGATGTTCGAGCCAGTTGATTTTGGAAAAATTATAGCCTTTGTAAAATCGACAAAAAAGCTTCTTTTTTTCAAATTTTAGAGGGGGGGGGCGATTAACACCCGAACCGCAATGAATGAATGTCCACAAAAAAATGCTATACACAAATTATCTACGCCCTCTTTATTTCTCAATGTGAATCACATTAAGGAAAAAAGAGGACGTATTGAATATCTGTATGGTATATATTTTTCTTACTCTCTCATTAACCTGTAACAGTTACTTAACATTGCTACATGTAATGAAATTGATACATCTTATGATTGGATTACAAAAAATCACAGAAGAATTTTTTTTTCGGCAGCTGCGAACAATGTGAAGGAACAATTATGGCAATGAAAACCTTATCAACTTTTCTCTTTTAATTTTGTGTATCTTAATTAAAACTTCTATTATCTTAACTTACCTTTCAACATTCCAGAATCAGATAATTTGTTATTCCAAAGTAAAAAAAAAACTATACCTGAATCTAAATAGTTCTATCCAAATGAACATAGATTTGAAATGTTTACGAGCGAATAATCCGAAGACAGTTCTCAATGGTAATTCACTTTCAGGTTGAAACGGATAGAGTCGCTTTGCATTTAAAAATTCGAAAATATTGACATATCTTCAATGTACTTTAACTTGTAACGTCGCTTCTTATAAAAGACAACAAAGAAAAGAAAAATAACTATGTGTGTTTTTCTTGTCTATTTAAAAATCTGACAATGGTTTATTATGTTTAAAAATCCGAATTCTCACGATTTTAATGTGACTATCAGTCGGTATGGGTATTTCAAAAGACCATGACAAGCGATTGCTAAATGCGTGACTTTTTTTTTACAATAATGAAATACAAATTCTTATTATATGATCGGAAAACTACGTCGATTCTGAAAAGAAAAGTGGGATCTCCGACAAGACTCGGTGGCAGCACCTACAGCAAGACACAGAAACACACGATTGTGAAACGCATACACAGCCAATACTGTGCCTCTGAGTCGTGAAATTAATGTGAAATTTACATGAAATTTTCATAAAAGTTCACATGAACTTTATGTACAAGCACGAATCTGAAATTTACTTGATTTGTTTTATTGATATGAATTTCATGTGTACTCTCTCACATGAATTTCATGTAAATTTAATATCACAAGAAGGACATAAAGAAATTTTCGCGTGAAATCCATGTGAAGTAAAATCTATGTGAAATTCATGTGAAAAATTTTTCACTTAAATCTAATGTGAAGTTTGTATGATTTTCACATGAACTCTCATGTGAAGTTTACATGATGCTCATTTCATATAAACTTCATGTGAGGCACAATTGGCTGTGATTAGAAGAACACACCATAGTAAAATGGAAGACCAAACAAAAAAGAAGACATCAAAATACATAATTAACATAAACGCCTACATATAAACCAACAAGTGTACTGGGCATCTGTGCCGACTTGGACTGACCATCAGCCACGTTCAGCCACGTGCTTACTGTAGGATATCTACTAGGATATCTAATGTAAAAATATACCTTAATTTTAGTATAGGTCCACGTAAGAATAAGGCAGGAGTGATACATCACATTTTTTTGATAAACTTTTTATTTCTGGGTTGAGACACATATGTGGTACAAATCAAACATATGATATTCATTTCTCAAGGTAGCTATGGTGAAGCGAGATATTCACCTCATAATTCATAAAAGGATTATGAAGGGAAAAATGGAGGGAAATTTTCTCTATATAACTCGACCAAATTTGCTACCCCTATAACTTTCTTCACCATCCAAGAACGAGGAAAATTCCTTTAGAATATTCATATGGATGCTGATCTGAACACACTTCAAGAGAAAAAGTTCCGCAAAACTTTTAAGGTTTCTCAACTGCCTGATCCTAACGTGGACTTGTACTTAACAACCAACAGGTTTTAGAATGTGAATACTCTTTCAAATTATGAATACTTATCTTCGATGTCTCATTGGTTTATGTATTGTCTTTTGTGTTTCATATTTCTATGTTCAGTGTTCCTTATTCATTTTGCTTCTCTCACTATGTATGTCTACTCTTTGGTTTTGCATTGGGTGTTTCAGAGTGATGTGGGTGCTGCAACCGGGTGTTGTTGGAGATCCCTTCTTTTCTGAAAATAAAGTTTGTCGTATTAATATCTAATTCTTGTGTCATTTCATAACGTCATGCAAATTATTTGTTTGTGTAGGTTTTTTATTCAGATAACCACACCATTTGCTACTAAACAGACAAACAGCCGTCGTAAGTCGTACTGATTGCCCATTTGTCTCGTTGGTTTATATGTCTAGTAACAATTTTTCATTACTTCACAGTTTTCATTTTCTTTTTGCATCGCAGGTGTGTATGTCTACACTGTGTTTTCACATGGGGATATTTCGGATACTTTGCTTGATTGTGGGTGCAACAGAGTCTTCCTGCCATAATACTCAATGTTGAGGAGTCGGCAGTACAGGAAGATAGATAGATAGAGTCTTGTTACAGATTCCATGCTTTCTTTCTTATATACCTGCTCTATTAAGAACGAGGAACATATATCCAACATGACATCTTCACTGTCATAAAAGTGAACTACAACAAACATCAGAGACTTCATACAAAATAAAAACAGAAACACATACTCTGGACAATAGAGCTTTACCAATAACAGACGGTTGTTGGCCGACGAAGTACGTCCGAACGAAACGCGACGAAACTTACCAAACATAAGGGGTCGTCTATAAGAAACATGAAATGTATTTCAAAAACTTAAATAAACCTTTATCAAAATGAATACATAAAACTACGAGTATATATGTTTTATCCATTTTTTTTTATTACTGACTGGAGTACTAATAGAGTTTTGTTTAAGTTTGAGAAAGATACATTGTAAATCTAATATACGACCCCGTTTGGTGAGTTTCGTCGCGTTTCGTTCGGACGTACTTCGTCGCCCACCAACCGTCTATTATTGGTAAAGCTCTACCGATGAAACGTAGGTTATACAGTACTCAGGATAATAACTTACCCACGTCCACTTTTGTATCACCAATTATAACTTGAAATATTGTAATAAAATTCTACCTTCAGATTATACAGTTATGTTTTAATGCATAATCTTACACCTTATGACGATGTAAAACACGATGTATACATGTATAAGGTAAGACATTTCATATTAATATACTGTATTGAATCACCCAATAACGTTTTGCGTCTTTTCAAGATACTTTTTATGCCCCCTAAATCAAAGATTCGGTGGCGTATAGTTCTTAGCCTGTCTGTCTGTTTGTCTGTTAGTCCGAAAAACTTTAACATTAGACATTGGAATGAAAGGTGACAGAGCTTTCAGACAGGATCTCTCTTTCCATACCAACTTTTTTTACCTTGCCATCCCGACCTTGACCTTTAAACTACTTTTGAATAACTTTAATATTGGGCATAAGTTTTGAATGACAAATATGGATAATGACCATATCCCTACACAGTACAAAATCGATAATTCAGAAAATCATAAACCGAAGGCACACAAAATCAGGATAAAACAAGAACCAAAGCAAACAAAGAAAACCCTCCACCATATGAAAAGAAGCGAACTCCCAAAATGGGAGTGAGACCAGATGCCCAGGAAGAGTAAGCATCTCCTGCTTGCATGCAACACCCGTCACTCAATTCGGTAGAATTGTCACATCCGGTTACTTCCATTTCGGAAGATACAAGTATATTCTGTTGTTGGATGGTTCAAATTGTCATCCTCCATTCTGAAGAGTAGGACATAATAATGTATGACAAGTTCTCCATATCGACCGTAGAACTTCCTCAGTGACGAGGTTAGTCTGTCACAATCGTATCCCTGACTGAGAAGCTTATCTAAAGGACGCCTAGATCTCAGAATAGAATCTGTATATTTGGTACTGGCTCTGGCATAGCGTATTAACGGAGATATGAATAAGCCATAAGCTGGCGATATAGGGATTTTGCTACTCAGAAAAGGAAAGTTTTTGATGTTGAAATTGACGTCGTGCTCTGTGTTGAGTATTTGGGTATTGGTCTAGTTTCTCTCGTGGGTGTATATGTATTTGTTGGTGTATCCCATTGGTCGAGTTTGTTTATATGTAGTCTTTTGTGTTTAGTAAGTGTATTGTACAACAGGTAACTGCGCATAAGTCTAAAGTTTGTTGTAATGGAAGTCGTCACGTTTGTCATAGAATGAGGTGTTCATGTGACCATCAGTGTCGTAGGACAACATTTTGTCCAGATACGATGATGAATTATTTGTCTCTAAAGTTCCTTTGACTTCAATGGCTGGTGATGTGGCTTTAATTTTTCACATGTGTGTTTTTGTGACAAGACGTTTCCATCGATACCTTTGATCTACTTTTGAAAATTTCTAACATTAGCTCTTGTGTGTTGATTTTGTCCTATGAATAGAAGATGATGTTAATACTGACAGAGGTTCTACCGTGGTCATTTGTGTTTCACAAACACAGATTATATTTTTCATATTAGCCAAATTAAATGAATGAAAATGTTTATTAATACATGTACATTGATTCATTCCCTCAAAACATCACACTAAAATTGATATTGTTGTTTTATACGAAGTTTTTTGTGTTCAATGTTTGGTCATTGGAGACCATTGGTCTTGTAAGTTTTGTTAATCCTTCTGTGTTCAGTGTTTGTTCATTGGAGACCATTGGTCTTGTAAGTTTATGTGAAGTGGTTTGTGTTCAGTAATAAACATCAAAGATGTACCTGACCGTCATTCAGTCTCAAAGGCGAGAAGGTAAGGCAAAATCGTGAGAATTTCCATCCAAACGGTTTCGAACCCGGAATTAACAACATTCCGAAATTCAAGTGTTTGATCATTCGAGTCCATTGGTCTTGTAAGATTAATATGTGAAGTCATCTGTGTTCAATGTTTGATCATTGGAGACCATTGGTCTTGTAAGTTTATGTGAAGTGGTCTGTGTTCAGTGTGTGATCATTGGAGACCATTGGTCTTGTTAGTTTATGTGAAGTGGTCTGTGTTCCGTGTATGGTTATTGGAGTCCATTGGTCCAGTTAGTTTATGTGAAGCCCTCTGTGTTCAGTGTTTGGTCATTGGAGACCATTGGTCTTGTAAGTTTATGTGAAGTGGTCTGTGTTCAGTGTGTGATCATTGGAGACCATTGGTCTTGTTAGTTTATGCGAAGTTGTCTGTGTTCCGTGTATGGTTATTGGAGTCCATTGGTCTTGTAAGTTTATGTGAAGTGGTCTGTGTTTCGTGTATGGTTATTGGAGTCCATTGGTCTTGTAAGTTTATGTGAAGTGGTCTGTGTTCAGTGTTTGGTCATTGGAGTCCATTGGTCTTGTAAGTTTATGCAAAGTTGTTTGTGTTCCGTGTATGGTTATTGGAGTCCATTGGTCTTGTAAGTTTATGTGAAGTGGTCTGTGTTCCGTGTATGGTTATTGGAGTCCATAGGTCTTGTAAGTTTATGTGAAGTGGTCTGTGTTCAGTGTTTGATCATTGGAGACCATTGGTCTTGTTAGTTTATGCGAAGTGGTCTGTGTTCCGTGTATGGTTATTGGAGTCCATTGGTCTTGTTAGTTTATGTGAAGCCCTCTGTGTTCAGTGTTTGGTCATTGGAGACCATTGGTCTTGTAAGTTTATGTGAAGTTGTCTGTGTTCCGTGTTTGGTCATTGGAGACCATTGGTCTTGTAACTTTATGTGAAGTGGTCTGTGTTCCGTGTATGGTCATTGGAGTCCATTGGTCTTGTTAGTTTATGTGAAGCCCTCTGTGTTCAGTGTTTGGTCATTGGAGACCATTGGTCTTGTAAGTTATGTGAAGTTGTCTGTGTTCCGTGTTTGGTCATTGGAGACCATTGGTCTTGTAACTTTATGCGAAGTGGTCTGTGTTCCGTGTATGGTTATTGGAGTCCATTGGTCTTGTTAGTTTATGTGAAGCCCTCTGTGTTCAGTGTTTGGTCATTGGAGACCATTGGTCTTGTAAGTTTATGTGAAGTTGTCTGTGTTCCGTGTATGGTCATTGGAGACCATTGGTCTTGTAAGTTTATGTGAAGCCCTCTGTGTTCAGTGTTTGGTCATTGGAGACCATTGGTCTTGTAAGTTTATGTGAAGTGGTCTGTGTTCAGTGTTTGATCATTGGAGACAATTGGTCTTGTAAGTTTATGCGAAGTTGTCTGTGTTCCGTGTATGGTTATTGGAGTCCATTGGTCTTGTTAGTTTATGTGAAGTGGTCTGTGTTCCGTGTATGGTTATTGGAGTCCATTGGTCTTGTTAGTTTATGTGAAGTGGTCTGTGTTCCGTGTATGGTTATTGGAGTCCATTGGTCTTGTAAGTTTATGTGAAGCCCTCTGTGTTCCGTGTATGGTTATTGGAGTCCATTGGTCTTGTAAGTTTATGTGAAGCCCTCTGTGTTCAGTGTTTGGTCATTGGAGACCATTGATCTTGTTAGTTTATGTGAAGTGGTCTGTGTTCCGTGTATGGTTATTGGAGTCCATTGGTCTTGTAAGTTTATGCAAAGTTGTCTGTGTTCCGTGTATGGTTATTGGAGTCCATTGGTCTTGTAAGTTTATGTGAAGCCCTCTGTGTTCAGTGTTTGGTCATTGGAGACCATTGGTCTTGTTAGTTTATGTGAAGTGGTCTGTGTTCCGTGTATGGTTATTGGAGTCCATTGGTCTTGTAAGTTTATGTGAAGTGGTCTGTGTTCCGTGTATGGTTATTGGAGACCATTGGTCTTGTAAGTTTATGTGAAGCTCACTGTGTTCAGTGTTTGGTTATTGGAGTCCATTGGTCTTGTAAGTTTATGTGAAGTGGTCTGTGTTCCGTGTATGGTTATTGGAGTCCATTGGTCTTGTAAGTTTATGTGAAGTGGTCTGTGTTCCGTGTATGGTTATTGGAGTCCATTGGTCTTGTAAGTTTATGTGAAGTGGTCTGTGTTCCGTGTATGGTTATTGGAGTCCATTGGTCTTGTTAGTTTATGTGAAGTGGTCTGTGTTCCGTGTATGGTTATTGGAGTCCATTGGTCTTGTAAGTTTATGTGAAGCCCTCTGTGTTCCGTGTATGGTTATTGGAGTCCATTGGTCTTGTAAGTTTATGTGAAGCCCTCTGTGTTCAGTGTTTGGTCATTGGAGTCCATTGGTCTTGTAAGTTTATGTGAAGTGGTCTGTGTTCCGTGTATGGTTATTGGAGTCCATTGGTCTTGTTAGTTTATGTGAAGTGGTCTGTGTTCCGTGTATGGTTATTGGAGACCATTGGTCTTGTAAGTTTATGTGAAGTGGTCTGTGTTCAGTGTTTGATCATTGGAGACCATTGGTCTTGTTAGTTTACGCGAAGTTGTCTGTGTTCCGTGTATGGTTATTGGAGTCCATTGGTCTTGTAAGTTTATGTGAAGCCCTCTGTGTTCAGTGTTTGATCATTGGAGTCCATTGGTCTTGTAACTTTATGCGAAGTGGTCTGTGTTCCGTGTATGGTTATTGGAGTCCATTGGTCCAGTTAGTTTATGTGAAGCCCTCTGTGTTCAGTGTTTGATCATTGGAGACCATTGGTCTTGTAAGTTTATGTGAAGTGGTCTGTGTTCAGTGTTTGATCATTGGAGACCATTGGTCTTGTAAGTTTATGCGAAGTTGTCTGTGTTCCGTGTATGGTTATTGGAGTCCATTGGTCTTGTTAGTTTATGTGAAGTGGTCTGTGTTCCGTGTATGGTTATTGGAGTCCATTGGTCTTGTTAGTTTATGTGAAGCCCTCTGTGTTCAGTGTTTGATCATTGGAGTCCATTGGTCTTGTAAGTTTATGTGAAGTGGTCTGTGTTCAGTGTTTGATCATTGGAGACCATTGGTCTTGTAAGTTTATGCGAAGTTGTCTGTGTTCCGTGTATGGTTATTGGAGTCCATTGGTCTTGTTAGTTTATGTGAAGTGGTCTGTGTTCCATGTATGGTTATTGGAGTCCATTGGTCTTGTAAGTTTATGTGAAGTTGTCTGTGTTCCGTGTATGGTTATTGGAGTCCATTGGTCTTGTTAGTTTATGTGAAGCCCTCTGTGTTCAGTGTTTGATCATTGGAGTCCATTGGTCTTGTAAGTTTATGTGAAGTTGTCTGTGTTCAGTGTTTGATCATTGGAGACCATTGGTCTTGTAAGTTTATGCGAAGTTGTCTGTGTTCCGTGTATGGTTATTGGAGTCCATTGGTCTTGTTAGTTTATGTGAAGTGGTCTGTGTTCCATGTATGGTTATTGGAGTCCATTGGTCTTGTAAGTTTATGTGAAGTGGTCTGTGTTCAGTGTTTGATCATTGGAGACCATTGGTCTTGTAAGTTTATGCGAAGTTGTCTGTGTTCCGTGTATGGTTATTGGAGTCCATTGGTCTTGTTAGTTTATGTGAAGTGGTCTGTGTTCCATGTATGGTTATTGGAGTCCATTGGTCTTGTAAGTTTATGTGAAGTGGTCTGTGTTCAGTGTTTGATCATTGGAGACCATTGGTCTTGTAAGTTTATGCGAAGTTGTCTGTGTTCCGTGTATGGTTATTGCAGTCCATTGGTCTTGTAAGTTGATGTGAAGCCCTCTGTGTTCAGTGTTTGGTCATTGGAGACCATTGGTCTTGTTAGTTTATGTGAAGTGGTCTGTGTTCCGTGTATGGTTATTGGAGTCCATTGGTCTTGTAAGTTTATGCAAAGTTGTCTGTGTTCCGTGTATGGTTATTGGATTCCATTGGTCTTGTAAGTTTTTGTGAAGCCCTCTGTGTTCAGTGTTTGGTCATTGGAGACCATTGGTCTTGTTAGTTTATGTGAAGTGGTCTGTGTTCCGTGTATGGTTATTGGAGTCCATTGGTCTTGTAAGTTTATGTGAAGTGGTCTGTGTTCCGTGTATGGTTATTGGAGACCATTGGTCTTGTAAGTTTATGTGAAGCTCACTGTGTTCAGTGTTTGGTTATTGGAGTCCATTGGTCTTGTAAGTTTATGTGAAGTGGTCTGTGTTCCGTGTATGGTTATTGGAGTCCATTGGTCTTGTAAGTTTATGTGAAGTGGTCTGTGTTCCATGTATGGTTATTGGAGTCCATTGGTCTTGTAAGTTTATGTGAAGTGGTCTGTGTTCCATGTATGGTTATTGGAGACCATTGGTCTTGTAATTTTATTTGAAGCTCACTGTGTTCAGTGTTTGGTCATTGGAGTCCATTGGTCTTGTAAGTTTATGCGAAGTCGTCTGTGTTCCGTGTATGGTTATTGGAGTCCATTGGTCTTGTAAGTTTATGCAAAGGTGTCTGTGTTCCGTGTATGGTCATTGGAGTTCATTGGTCTTGTTAGTTTATGTGAAGTGGTCTGTGTTCCGTTTATGGTTATTGGAGTCCATTGGTCTTGTAAGTTTATGCAAAGTTTTCTGTGTTCCGTGTATGGTTATTGGAGTCCTTTGGTCTTGTAAGTTTATGTGAAGCCCTCTGTGTTCAGTGTTTGGTCATTGGAGACCATTGGTCTTGTTAGTTTATGTGAAGTGGTCTGTGTTCCGTGTATGGTTATTGGAGTCCATTGCTCTTGTAAGTTTATGTGAAGTGGTCTGTGTTCCGTGTATGGTTATTGGAGTCCATTGGTCTTGTAAATTTATGCGAAGTGGTCTGTGTTCCGTGTATGGTTATTGGAGTCCATTGGTCTTGTAAGTTTATGTGAAGCCCTCTGTGTTCAGTGTTTGGTCATTGGAGTCCATTGGTCTTGTAAGTTTATGTGAAGTGGTCTGTGTTCCGTGTATGGTTATTGGAGTCCATAGGTCTTTTTAGTTTATGTGAAGTGGTCTGTGTTCCGTGTATGGTTATTGGAGTCCATTGGTCTTGTAAGTTTATGTGAAGCCCTCTGTGTTCCGTGTATGGTTATTGGAGTCCATTGGTCTTGTAAGTTTATGTGAAGCCCTCTGTGTTCAGTGTTTGGTCGTTGGAGTCCATTGGTCTTGTAAGTTTATGTGAAGTGGTCTGTGTTCCGTGTATGGTTATTGGAGTCCATTGGTCTTGTTAGTTTATGTGAAGTGGTCTGTGTTCCGTGTATGGTTATTGGAGTCCATTGGTCTTGTAAGTTTATGTGAAGCCCTCTGTGTTCCGTGTATAGTTATTGGAGTCCATTGGTCTTGTAAGTTTATGTGAAGCCCTCTGTGTTCAGTGTTTGGTCATTGGAGTCCATTGGTCTTGTAAGTTTATGTGAAGTGGTCTGTGTTCCGTGTATGGTTATTGGAGTCCATTGGTCTTGTTAGTTTATGTGAAGTGGTCTGTGTTCCGTGTATGGTTATTGGAGTCCATTGGTCTTGTAAGTTTATGTGAAGCCCTCTGTGTTCCGTGTATGGTTATTGGAGTCCATTGGTCTTGTAAGTTTATGTGAAGCCCTCTGTGTTCAGTGTTTGGTAATTTGAGTCCATTGGTCTTGTAAGTTTATGTGAAGTGGTCTGTGTTCCGTGTATGGTTATTGGAGTCCATTGGTCTTGTTAGTTTATGTGAAGTGGTCTGTGTTCCGTGTATGGTTATTGGAGACCATTGGTCTTGTTAGTTTATGTGAAGTGGTCTGTGTTCCGTGTATGGTTATTGGAGTCCATTGGTCTTGTAAGTTTATGTGAAGCCCTCTGTGTTCAGTGTTTGGTCATTGGAGTCCATTGGTCTTGTAAGTTTATGTGAAGTGGTCTGTGTTCCGTGTATGGTCATTGGAGACCATTGGTCTTGTTAGTTTATGTGAAGTGGTCTGTGTTTCGTGTTTGGTCATTGGAGTTCATTGGTCTTGTAACATTCGATGTTGATTGTTGAGCGCTAACTCGTCCAATGGTCGAACACTCACTTTCTACCCAAAATGTCCAACAAAAAAGGCACGAAAAGCGCAACCTTCAGTTGCTCTAATCAGAGAAAGAATTCATTTCTAATTCACCCAAGTTCAAACGAATTGAATTATATTTTGTTCAACAAGGTAACGATCGCGAGTTGAAACACTTCCATCTTCTTCTGATAATAGATAAAATAACACAGTTCTTCGAAATCAAAACTTTTAGTTTTAAAGTTACCTTCTCAAGTTAAATGTACAGAAATATATACAGACATTTATGAATCTGTACTCAGTCTGGCATATTTGCTGAGCAGGAAAAGAAAGGACTCACTTATTCGTATATGTTTAATATGGCACTTTCAATCAAATTTTGTGTATGCTAGATATCACCCAAAAAATTGAAATCAGAGATAAACTGTACGTTCTTCCGGTTTTCGATTTTTTTTACGTTTTAAGGATTTAATAAAGAAAATAAAAAGGATCAAAGGCAGGCAGAATTACAATCGAAATTGTCCCCTGGATATGATCCCGCTATAACCAAATGGACACTCGGCATGGTATTTGAAAAATATTTAGCCATGTACCAGGGCATTCTTAAAGGCCGACGGGGGACTATATAAGGGGACATGTAAATTTTCTGTAATTTCCTCAATGACCGACATAGGGTTAACAACTCTTATTGGTATCTGATTGGTTCCCTTTAATACTTTTACCCCTATCAATTTTTTATTGAAAGCTTAAAACAGATGAGTTTCGGGTATCTCATTAGCATAATAAAGGATTACCTGTCGTTTGTCTTTGGTCATTGGAGTCATTGATGGCGCCAGGAAAATTCACTTTGACTTTATTTACACTGTTAAACTGTTTGGCATGAGCTACTACTGACGAACAAAATTGGTACTATAGAACAAATATTTCAATATTGACAATTTGATGTAACACGCCGCTCGCAGACGGCGCTGTCTTCAAATACGGTATGCCATGCCTATCAACCTTATGTCACTCAGGTATAACTATAAACGACTTGGTGGTTCGTAACGCCTGCCTTTAATATTTGCAGTGACAAATATGGACAATGTCATATTCCAATACACAGTACAAAATCGATATTTCAGGAAATCACAAACCGAAGGTAAAGGAAATCAGGATAATAGAGAAACCACAGCAAACAAACAAAAATCTCCACCACATGAAAGGAAGCGAACTCCAAATTAGGAGTGAAACCAGGTGCACAGGAAGAGTCAGCATCTCCAGCTTGCATGCAACACCCGTCGATTGATTTCACATCCGGTTACTTCCTTTTCGGAAGATATAAGTGTAGTCTGTGGTTGATTGATTCAAATGGTCTAAGACAGAATATCATTCACCATTCTGGACAATGGGATATCATAGTGTATGACGAGTTCCCCGTATCGACCTTGGAACTTCTTCATTGACGATATTAGTCGATCACAAACGTATCCCTGACTGAGAAGCTTATCTGAAAGACGCCTAGCTCTCAGAACAAAATGTGTATATTTACAACTTGCTCTGGCATAACGTATCAATTGGGATATGAACACGCCATAGTAGGCGATGAAGGGATGTTGCTACTCAAATAAGGGAAGTTTGTGATACTGAAACTGAAGTCGTCTCGCTTGTCATAGAGGGAGATCTTCATGTGACCATCAGTTTCAGTGACTGACGACGCGACTCCATGGCGGTCCTGTCCAATCCTCTCTAGAGTAGACGGGACATCGACCACCTGTCCTCTCTGAATTTCAATAAGACTCCTCCGGTGATAACATACATGAGCTCGATCCAGCTTGTAAGCCGTTGACTTTTTTCGTATGTCCTTTGATTATATATCCATTTACAAATTCATATCTGTATTGCTTTGACCCCAGCGTTTTTGTGGTCATCTTATAGTGAGGAGGTTATTGTATACACGAATTGTGTGTTCTTGGAGACAGCCGGGAAAATGCGAGGGTTGCACGAACATAATCCGAATAACCAGACAATGTGCTACTAACGTAGCAGATAGTCGTCCTAAGTCGGCACAAATAATAATTATTCAATCTCGATAACTTATGTGTCGTCATTTGTGAATGGTGATTTGATGTCGTATTTTAAAACTTGTCCCATTTGCGTCTCTTGCTATTTATATCTTCTCAGTTTTTTTTTTCACCTGGGGTGTTTTGATCTTGGTGATGCAACCGAGTCTTGTTGGAGATCCCATCCTTTCCTTCAAGTATGGTGTACCAATGACCAAATGACTCTTGCAAAAATGTACGACTATAAAATGGTATGGATACTCAAAAGCAAAGCCAGTACACCAGACATGCATGTTTTCGATAATGAACCCTTAACAGAGGCAGACATGGATGTGACGAAAAGAATATTTCCTCTGTTTTTCCACTTGATGATGGCCGAGAGAGTAAAAATGTGAATAAATTTAGTGTTTCTTTATATCTTAATTATTTTCAGCGACGGAATCACCATATGGATAGGGAAAATGTGGTGACTCTGGTAAAAAGTAAACGATTAAAAGATCACTGGTACGGTGGTGATGTACGTTTCCAGAACTCTTTGGATACCTTCTATCAAGTTGTGTTCCTTGCTGAATTATCGGACTATTTTTCGACAACATTACTCTTCTGATAATTACTAATTTAAAAGTGCTATTAATCCAACTACAAACCACTGAATAATAACGAACTTATACCTTTATTCTAAGTCTGAAACTATTTCTATTCAAATGAATTTAGATAATGCAAACAAATACAATTTCAAGAAATTCTTGAAAATAAAAATTAAAATACACTGATTTAACAAATATTCATAGTTGTATTAATTGATTATGGCGTCTAGCAGAATTTTTATTTTATCAAGAGCACCAATGTCTATGCTGTTGACATTTACCAACAAACCACATATACATCAGTTTATTTTGATCGTTAAGATTTTGATAAAACAAGGAAGCTTTTCCTGGTTTCCATGACAATACTTCACCCTGCTCCTGAAACATAAGACATGGAAGAGTTATTCTAATGGGAGATTTACAATTCAAAGGAAGAGTTGAGATCTCATAGAAATTCGATTTCTCTCAAGGGTATAGCGGAATTTTCAATACAAAATGTAAATGGCATCGGAGAAAATGATCACAAGGGAAAATAAGCTCAGTAATTGCGTGAAAATAGGTACGCGAAAAGCACGATGCCATGGAAGGACAGACTGTGTAGAGCCGGATATAGGCACCGACAGAACTTTTGATGTATCCAATGCATATTTATGTTTACTTACCATGGCAGGAGGGAAAACCCTCGTGTATGTTCCCCTGTTAATGTGCTCAAGGAAGGCATGCTTCAGTGACTCACGCTGATCAACAGACAGGCACTTGAGACACACGTTACAAATCTAAGGACAGAAAAGAATGTTTTGTGGTAAATGTACATCAGTGAATCAAGCCGAAATTCTAGATTCTTTAAACTTTAATCGAAAGGCGAACGGGTTTTTGGAACAAAAATACAAAACAGAACTTTCTCACGCGAAAGAAACAATGGACAAACAGACGGAGACAATGACATATATGGATAATGACCATATCCCTGTTTACAGCACAGAATCGATAACCCAGAAAATCAGAAACCGAAGGCATACAAAATCAGGATAAAACAGGAACCAAAGCAAACAAACAAAAACCTCCACCATATGAAAAGAAGCGAACTCCCGATATGAGAGTGAGACCAGGTGCCCAGGAAGAGTAAGCATCTCCTGCTTGCATGCAACACCCGTCGTTTCAATTCGGTAGAACTGTCACATCCGGTTACTTCCATTTTGGAAGATATAGAGTACAATCAATGACACAGCTGAACTGAAACACGAAGGACACCTTATCTAACGAACTGTCTCCAGTGCAAGTTGATAAATGCCAAAGCCTGCCAAACACAATAATTTTTGGTGGAATCTGCCATTACAAAACAGGAACACAGAGAACCTTGAATAATACAACACTCAACTTAAACATTATATTGTATTTGCCAGAATATTTCTATACTCATACAAAATTTCAGACTAACCAGAAATTAGTTAAATGTATAGAAATGTATATGACTGTGTGCGCACAAATGGATTTTTAAAATCGCCACTAAAACACATAGCGATTCTACAAAAACTTTTATGGAGATTCAAATAAAACAATCAACTTAAACATTCTGCGAAGAAGCAAAAGTGAATCCAAAATGGAGATGAAATCAGGTGCCCGGAGAGAGTAAGCATATCCTGTTTGCTAGCAACAATTAATCCTTTGCTATATTTATTAAAAAAAGTTACTTTATATAACAACACAGTCTTACATTTTTATATGCCATAACCTGACTACCATTTTCAAAACGTTTGAAATATGTCATATTATCCAATTTCGGATCCCAGTAATTCCATATAATTATAAGTGTATTTTCAGTCAAGGAATTATAATTTTTTATGGAAATTTTTACAATATATATTCTGCATTTATTTCAAAATCTCGGACGACTCCAGCATCAGAGTATATATCATTTAGAATTTAATTTCCTTCCTTTTACGGTGACCTTATAAACAAATTCAAAAGGATCAAATGCAGATCGAACTTCAGCTACACATGTAAGAAAATAGTAGGTCGCCTGCTTCACCGATGATATGATCCTAAAGTCACCAAAAGATCACTGGGCATGGTGCTGTATAGGGATGTAACGATACACTTGTTCACGATACGATACGTATCACGATACAAGGCTCATGATACGATACGTATCACGATACACTTTTCTATTAAATCCAAAACTCACATTTCCTTGAATCCAAAGGAAAATTGAACATACTTGCATCAAAGTATAAAGAGGGTTCTCACAAGTTTTATGGTGATGGGGATATTCTATTGGCTTTAAAAAATGTACATTATAAGTAAATGATACAGAATTATTTTTTCGCTATTTGTTACACTCTGCTTGATTTTATTCAAAACTACTGCATCGTTGTGTATCGTTTTCTTTCTTTGGATACTGTTTCGCCCTCATTTCTGAGTACTCTCAACAGCGTTTGAATGGAAGATGTATCGTGATACGTATCGTCAAGCTACTGTAGCGCGATACGAGTACAAACGATATATCGGTACACCACTAGTACTGGAACAACCAGTGTCTTTCCCAACGTTGCACACAGCTGGCTAATCGTGACGACTAGACTCCGAATCTCGCAAGAGAAGTCTGGTTCCTGATCCTCTGTCATATCTACTTATGGTCAGACTTCTCGGGTGATTGATCTTGAGCTCGCTTTAGCAAGCAGAGCACACACAATAGAATTTTTATATCCATTTACATAGAATCTTTGTTACAAGAGACCGCTGCGTTTAATTTTCTCTTTAGTGATGCCATCTTACAGTGAGAATTTTTATGTTTAAACAACAGTTGAAGAGGCTCGTACGCACGTAATCCGGATAACTACACCATTTGCGTAGTAGTAGATGGCGGTCCGAAGTCCGCGCCGTATGCACATTCACCTCTTCCCTTTTATGTGTTGACATTAATGTTTGATGTTTCTGTACATCTGTTTCGACTGTTTTGTGTAATGTTCTAGTGCAGTGTATATTGCTGTCTTTTGCGGTTTGCACTTTTGTCTGATGTCATTTATGTGTCTCTTTCTCTGGGTTTGTTCTGCCGGCTGAGTACAGGGTGGTCATGCTGGAATCCTTCCTTTTCATTTCTTATGACTTGACAAATAATTTGTATTGAAATATATCATATATGGTAAGGAATCTGCAATTATTGCAAGACATATTTTTTATTTCTTGCTATATGATAAAGCAAATACATAAAGATAAAAAAAAAATAATAAAAAACAACAAAAAAAAAAACGAAAGAATAAGTTAAGGAAAAATAAGATCAAGACTTACCTCCACTTTGCATTGATTCCGACATAAAGCCGAGGAACATGTTTGTGGAAACACTGTAATGTCTTTGTCAGATACCATCATGTCTATCGCATCATCACTACTATTATAACATTCAGAATGATAAAATAAGTCTTACATAAACAGACCGATAGCACAATAGATATGACGTTCTGACTGATGAAAGTGACAACATACAATGTCATGTAAGTATATTTTCATTTATACATTTCGCGCATTGAGTGCAATAGTGTACTATCTGCCATTCTCAAGTTTTCGAGAAAATAAACTTTGAAAATTTTGCCACTCTGTTTGATATAATAATGACATGATCCCTACCATAAAAGCATTATATATCAAAATAATACATGAAAAGTAGCTAAGTTGTGTAATTTTATATCGCACAGTCGCGTTTTCTTATGAAATTCGAAATTTTTACAAGGAGATAGAACAGTGATATAGTAAACTAAACTTTCCTTTAGTGCATAAGTGTTTCAAAAGCAATAATGTTTTCATTAAAAGAATAAAATCTTATTGAATACCGTTGTTCCTTTATAATAACAATTCGAAACAAAAATTCTCAAACCCGTTACATCAATAATCAGATATAAAACAAATTTGAGGGAACGGAAAGCAGTACAACACCCCACCCCTCCCATAACTTCATCCCATTCGTATCTTTCTCTTTCAATTTTTCCCGTTTTAAGTCCTGACGATAGACATGATAGAGTCCAAAGATTTTTTCAACTTTCTATTTAGAATACCTTCCCTGATTCCGTTCTCTCAAAGAAAATCCAATGAAGTAAATGAAAATCTTATAAATGCTAACGACTTTCATTATGTCTGGTAGTCAACACAATACATTAAGAAAGCATACAGGGTGAATGCTTTTTTATTCAGACTTCAAGACGACAAAAAATGGAAAACAATGAATTGAACATCGAAATTATGATAGAACACTATTGAACGCAACCTCAATAAATATATTAGTCATGTGACCATATCTTATTCATTGATTGGTCATTAGGGATATAGAACAATATTGTACTAATAATAGAGCAATTTTTCAGATAGAACAAGTAAATCCTGTCAATAAGTTTTAATAGAAAATTTGAATTCAATTTTTATTAATGTGATGAGATAGAACAGTTCATGGAGATGGTTTTTTATAAAAAATGAAGGTAAACATTATTGTTCTCAATGCGCGAAATAGCTCTAAAAGAGGAGGAAATCTCCCAAAAGACCCATGTGCATCGTCCACAACAAAACATCGAACTACCCAATTACAAAATCACAGAGGAGGGCAAAATTATAGCAGACATCAAAGTGAGAAGAAAGATAATACATTTGAAACGTCAAAGGCGTCATCCAACACTTACTTAAGGGGGTTCGAGTATCGTTATCCTGACACTGTTTTAATGATCAAAATAACTTTATTTATTATCTTAACTAAAGATCAACATTCAAGTCATCTCAAATGTAGAAAAAATATGTATGTTGCACGGCATCTTTAATGTCTAATACTTGAACAAAGTAAGGCGTTTTAGTGCAAAATCCTATTTTGACCAATTTAAGTATATATCGAAGGAAAACAAAAATAAATTTAAGGCATCTAAAGTCCACTTGTCTAAACATTAAAGATTGTATAAGAATTGCAGACACACAGAATTAGAATAAGAATACAAGACATCTGTAAAATTTTAAGAAATATTAGCGAATTGGTAACAAATTGTAAAAATCTGCATGCTAATATTTGATGAATAATATGTCAGAGACTATATTTATAAGCCCTATAATAGTTTCCCCCTGCAAGGTACCTTTTTCATCATTTACATGTTTTACAGGTGTAACAATTTTTGAGGATACCAAATTTTAAGGCGTTTCGAGCATTATTTTTAAAGCTGTTGCAAATTTAGATACAAACATGTTATATTTCTAGCCAAAAATGAGCCAAACACATGAGTGTATTATAATCTTAAGAGTTCTAAAAATCTAAAGGTTTATTATTCAAACAAGATTAAAAAGTTGTTAAAAATATTTTCAGCATCTGAAAACAATTAAGAATATTCTACGTAATTATCTGAAATTTTGTCAATGGGTGATGACGTCACACGATACCCGAACTACCTTAACACAAAAGTTTACACATTCACAAACGAGACCAACTGACTCTCACTCCCATATCGGGGGTTCGCTTCTTTTCATGTGGTGGAGGGTTTTGTTTGTTTGCTTGCTTTGGTTCCTGTTTTATCCTGATTTTGTATGCCTTCGGTTTCTGATTTTCTGAATTATCGATTTTGTGCTGTATACAGGGATATGGTCATTATCCATATTTGTCACTACAAGCATACTAACATTTCTAAATGCACGTCTCATATTCCTTCATGTACACCTCCATTGATGAATTTCATGAATGCCTCTCATTCCTACATGTACATGGTTTTGGATGCTAAAAAGAAGGGAGGAGATCTCCAACAAGACCCCGTTGCAGCATCAACAGTAAAACACCAAAACACCCTATGCAAAAACACAAAAGACGAGTACAGCACGAGACGGAAAAGAGACACACGACATGTAAACATCAAACATAAAACACTACACATAAACCGACGAGACCAATGGGTAACCGGTGCCGACTTTGGACGGCCATCTGTCACGCAAGTAGCAAATGGTGTGGTTATCCTGGATTACGTGCGCACAACCCTCTCACTTCTCCAATTACCCAGAGGTCTCGAAGAACGTACAATTGTGGTGTAAAACAACCTCCTCACTGTAAGATAACATCACACAAAGAAGACCGCGAAACGCAGAGGCCCCAGAGACACAGATGAATATGTAAATGGATATAAAAAGAGGGCATGCGTAATACAGTCCGTGCTCTGCGAGCTCATGTATGTAATCACCCGAGGAGTCCGACTGACATTCAGAGAGGACAGGTGGTCGGGGCCCTGTCTTCTCTAAAGAGGTTTGGACAGGGCCCGTCGTCACAGTCAGTCAGAGTGCAAGTCTCAAGGATGCGCTTGTACAAGACTGTAGATTGGTCAAGTACCAAGCCTAGTGTCCGTCTGGTGACATTAGGATCATATCCACGGTATAAAAGGCGTTTGATGATTCTGACGCCTTTTCGATGGTTATGCTGCCTACCTTTGATCCTTTTTATTTTGTTTATCATATCACCATAAAAGACAGGTTGTGTAATACCCATAGTAATGTACTCTGTTGCATGTATAGATCCGAATTTTAAAAGAAGTTGACTGTAATTTTTGTAAAATTTCCAGAAAGTCTTAACTAGTTTATGAAAGCGGAAACCTTGACCTAAAAGTTTTTTGGTAATTTGTAAATTTCTACTGTGAAAATCCAAAATATCAGTTCATGCTCTAGCGTACCGGATGAGCTGTGATATGTAAATGCCGTATGACGGTAATCTTGGAACATCACCGTCAAGCCAAGGGAAATTTACTATGTTGAATCCAAAGCTAAGAATTGTGTTGTTGTTCTATGGACAAATGGAAAAATTAATACAATATTTGCGTGAAACTTAGCTGAATTGAAATATGTTCTGAATTTTGATAGGTCAATGACAAATATGGACAATGACTATACCCCAATACAAGTACAAAATCGATAATTCAGATATAATAAACCGAAGGCATACAATTGTTAAACGTCCTCAAATTCAATAGCATCATTTAAGAACAGATAAATTTGCAGCATGGACCAGACATGCACGTTTCGTGCACCTAACCCTCGTCAGTGATCCAAAAATATACCGAAAAACGTAGCAGAATGGGTGGGATATGATACAATCAGGATAAAACAGGAACCAAAGCAAACAAACAAAAACCTCCACCACATGAAAAGAGGCGATCTCCCGTAATGGGAGTGAGACCAGGTGCCCAGGAAGAGTCAGCATCTCCTGCTTGAATGCAACACTCGTCGCTTCAATTCGGCAGAAATATCACATCCGGTTTCTTCCATTTCGGAAATACAAGTAATCTAAAAGTCAAAGAATGATAGACAAAACAGTTGATGCATAGTCCTCCCGGATCCCTGTCTTCAGATCTAATTTTCATGACATCACTGAATGTCAATTTAGCGCATTCAATAGGCTACTGGCCAAAGTTCATAATGGCTGACAAAATTACGAAAAATGTTCGAAGTAGGTAATTTTTGCGCACTTTTTCATTGTTACGTCACAATGGAATCGTGTATTTTAACAGTGACGTCATAATGTAAAACAACATCAAAAGACTCGGACATTTTTTGCTTTCTCACAAGATCGGAAGATGGTCTATTGAAAAGAAAATTAAGCTAACTAAGATTTGTATAAAATTCTGAGAAAAAATCTGTTCTGAAAAACAATTTATAAAATCATGTTATCTACCTTTTCTCTAAAAATGTTTGTGTATTTCTGGCCACTCCAGTCAACTTGAATGTATTGTATAATACATGTTCAAATAGAGGCTTTAACTGTGGCAACCAGACAGGTGATAAGTTTGGTGACATGTTTATCTGAAAAAAACATTTGTCGTATTTATACGAAAAAGGAGGGTATCTTCAAGAAGATTTGGTTACAGCACCCATAGAAAACATCGAAATAATCCTGTGCCCCCCCCAAAAAAAACCCCAGAGAAGCACAGGAAGAGACGTAAAAGGGACAATAAACATTAAAGAAGTACCTTTCAGTTATTCAGTCTCAAAGTCTAGGATGTATGGCAAAATAATAAGAATTTCCATGGGAACGGTATACAAATGTATTGGTACATAGGACTTCCTGTACTACTGGTAACCAAAATATAAATCTGTCTATCATAATTAAAGTGCGAAGTTCGTCACGTTGAAAAATGTCTAATAGGACAAGTGGAGTGTTGAGCACTCTTAAAACCAATAATCACATCATATGCTACATCTTTTGTACTAACGTGACAGGTGGTCGTCCTAAGTCGGCACTGATTGCCCATTGGTATATTTGAGAATTCTTTTGTCTTTAAGATTTTGGTGATATCGTTGGTTCTTGGTGTCCCTTGTCCCTTTTAAAAATTACCTCTCTTTTTGAACTTGTCTAGCCTTTGTTCTTGTTTTGGTGTTTTACTGTGGTGCTACAACCTTTGATGGAGATTCCCTCCTTTCACAAAATCGGTTATTCATTTATATAAGGAAATAATATTATAAATAATAAAAAAATAACTTGCAATGCATGTTTTTCCAAAAAAATCATGTTTCTTGTGACCTACAAGTAACAAGATAAAATTTTTGTCATGACATACATACCTCCATAAGATAGAAATTTGACTTTTTGTCCATTATGAAGTCTGCCCTATACAGCTCAAAGAAATTTCTGTAAAATAATTTAAGTCTGTGAAGAATCCCGAGCATTAAATTTTAAGATTATTCTTCTTCCTTTTAAGTATTACAAAGCTGATTCTCTGTTCTTCTCTGCTATTTTCCTGAGTATATGGTGAGCAATATGACTGTGTTCAACGTTTCAACGCATTGCTTATTTAATGGTAATACAATTCAAATATTTCTATATCTATGAAAAGAATTAATTTTTGTTATTCCAAGAAAACATGTAACTTTGATATACTTCTACTTCATCGAGTTTGATTAAGAAAATACTCTGAAGTTTCGGACCTTGACGATCCGTATCTGGAAGAATTCTTGATGATATTTTCCTCTCCGTCTAACATGACGTCAACGACGGTGTCGTATACATTTTGCCATAATTTCACAGCATTCACACCTTGAATAAGACGAGATATATAAGGCGAAATATTGCTCATTAATACTGGTGCACTCGATAAGATTCATGTAAAATACGACCCATCTTACCGTGTGCTGAACAGCTGAACTCGTAGATCAGCAAAGAGTACATTGATTTTTTTCGAAAAAAAAGTCATGCTGTAAATATTTGATTAGGTTTGGAAATGTAAATGAAGCCAAAATGATAGAATAGCTCAAGTCCTTATATCAGATATCTTTTTAAGGTATTAGGGGTATAATAGCAAAACCGTTGAAAAGCTAGAAATTATTTACTTCCATATTTTACATATTTTTAGATATTTCATACTTTTTAAAATTTTTCATAAAACTCACCATGAAAATGCATGGATCCGAACATTGCCGAAGTCATGCGTCTTCGGCCAACTTCGTGGTATTTAACTTTTCTGTTATCACAAATAACCGGAAGTAGAGTATTATGCCCCTAATGCCTTCAGTAAAATTCACTTGAAGATTTTTTTTATTCAGTGAAATCTTTTAACTAGCTTCTCTGTTTCCTCATATTATTTTATATCACTTCAACCAATTACTCTGTGCTTTTAGTTTCTTTCAAATTTAAGTTGCTATTAAAATTCTCTTCTCATGCTTTAATTTGATATGAGGACTGGAGCACGTCTATCAAAATGATAGGAGAGTCAACAAATATGAGAAAAGTGTTACAGAATTATTTCTAAATTCAGCAAAATAACCAGAATATGAAATTAAATGATCAGGTATTACTGCCGATTTTGCTTATTTCTGATTGGTAGAGACGCTGTTTGATAGAATGTACCTGAGAGTGCGTTGACCGCTAACCCTAGGTTTACACTATGTTCCCGGCGACCACGGCAGTCACGGCGGCCCAAAACGTAGCACGCCGTGGGATTTTTGGCAGTTTTTATCTTGGTATTCAAGTTCTGTTAGGTCTCGTTACGTTTTCGCAAGGTCTTTCAAAGTATTCGTGATGAGCCGCGGCTCCTGAATCCCGGAGACCTACGGCGCACTACGTTTCAACCTACGGCTTGTTACGGACCTCTGTACGTTTCCTCACGACCTGCAACGTTCTGATAAGGTCTGTCACGGTTTGTTACGATCCAATCAAGTTGGCCACGTATACCAAGTTCTGTTAAGGCCCACTACGATTAACCGTGATCGCTGGGAAAAGGAGACACAAAAAGCTGCATAAAAGGGTTTGGCTTGTTATATTTCTTGTGTGACCGTGCGTACCGTGCCAGGCCGTAGTAGAACTTGAAATAAACCGTAACAAACCGGAACGTACCGTGACTGAACGTGACGAAAAGGCTGACGCACTCCTTGGCTCGCCGTGAGAAATCGTGGCACACCTTGATAAAACGTGCATCTGCCCTAAAGTAGCTGCACTTAAACGGGACATGAACGTGACAGACCGTAACTCAACTTCACTAGGATCGTAAATTGCCGAGTCATACTTTTGATTCCCGTTCCGCTACGGACACTGTCCCAAGTTTTTTATGGTCTGTAGCGGTCTGTCACGTTGCGTTGCGTTCGACCCGTTTTGCTACGGTTTCTAAAGTAGGCTGCCGTGACAAATGTTTTGACAGTTTAAACATTTGCCCCATCAGCCCCGGCAACCACGGCTAGTTCCGTTTGTCGATCCCGTTCCCCTACGTTGTCTCACAGTCAACACGTTTTGTCCACGGTGGCTTGAAACGTGGCCTCCGTGGTCGCCGGGAACATAGTGTAAACGGGGGGTAAGCTCCAAAGCGGTCTATTCGGGATTAAAGCGTGTGTTGATTTTTGTAATGTTAGATCTTTGACTTCGCCTATCATTACAATGCAGATGTTAATAAAATCCTGGTAATTTAATAAAGCAGTTATTGACTTTTGATTTCGGTCTACCCGTGACTATAAAGACCTGTACCTGACCAGGTTTGTGTAGTCACCAGTAGACCTCATCAAAAGTCAATACTTGTATAATGTTCAATAAAATACCTATTCAATTTTATGTTTCGATTAAATGAGGAACGTATTACATTCTATAATAATACTATCATAGTGTACATCTTTCATTCTAAAATAACAAATGTCAGTGTACGGATTTCAATCATAATAATATTTTCCTTCATTACCCATTTAATTGAATACATAAAAATATTAACCTATAGAACTGAAGTATGTGTCCATCGTGGTTTTAGTTCTGTATTTGTTGGTCGAATAGAGCTTTTTCAAGGACGGCATCTATTAAAAGGATAAGGTATTCTTTAATAGAGTTAACGAAATGAATGGTCCCTGTGTTTTACTGTCTTGTTTTTACAATGATAAGATTATTTTTGTTTAAACACACTCCGTAAACGAAAGACAATAAGAAAACCGAAATCATCATAAACATCACAGTCAAAAGGCTAACGTATTCTTGAAAATAAAATATAAAAAAGAACTTTCGTACGAATAAAGCAATAAGACAAATAAACGGTGAGAATAACACAGCACAATAGAAATACGAAGGACAGTTTTATCTAACGAGCAATTGACCCTTCAAATTGCGGGAAAAAAATGCAAATTTCGTGACGTCACAATGCTTTTACCATGAGTTTACCTCGGACAAACAAGCTTCGAACCTCGGTCAAACATCGAAAATGCATTGTGACATCATGGAATTTCTCAAATTTTTCCCGCGTTCGGAAGGGTCAATTCCAGAGTCCAGTACAAGTTCAAAATGTATTGTAAGAGAAATCATATTTTTTCTTCCCAGTTTGTTCAAATCGTTTTTTTTTCTAATGTCCGCTGTTTGTTCCGAGTCCGGGTATGATTCGCAGTTGTTAATGCAAAGTTTATTTGCTGAAGATCATTTCCATAATTATTCTATTCGATATCTTCGGAAACCAGAGTTACTGTTACTTCCCATTTGGACAGTATTTGACGTAGACTGATTGTGACGTCATCAAATTCAATTGAAACGGTCCTTTAACTTTTGGAAATCACGGTATAAAATTGAAGTTACCATGATACAATTGTCATGACGTCAGAATGGCTTTGCTTTATATAACGTCCCAAGCGGGAAGTAAATCTGCTTTTCACAAATACCGAATAAATGAGAGTAAAGACGAATTAAGTGTCAGAGGCTATTTTTATGGTTTGAAATTTCACTTGCCTGGCAATGTCAGTGTGCTTTTGTGTTTGCGTGTGAGAGAGGGCGTTTTTGTATGTATTTGACTATAATCATTAGTGTTGTTACTGTGCTGTTCTCTAAAGCGGGAGCGACCTGTTTTGGCGATTTTTTTTCTGTCGTCTGGAGAATTGTCCTATTCATAATTGTTTCCTTTTTAGTCGTAACTGGAAATTTACTTCAACTTACTATATCAGTTTCCTTCAAACCGAAATATGAAAAATAAAATGTCTACAGGTAATATCCATGCTAATTTCAAGCCACCAAAATATTGTTCTCCGTGACAACAATGGTTAACAGTGAAGTCAGAGCATCAGACGTCACGCGTTTTCAGTGATTTACTTTAGAAACCGCACACTTCTAATTTTCCTACCTATTTCTACTTAACTGACGTGCAGCCATATCAATATCAAAATTTCTATTACGACTAAAGCAGTACTATAAAATTGATATCTTTTTGGATGATGGCAATATCATATTTTAGAGCTAACCGGGATAACAGGGTGCTCTGGATTTAGTGAACAGGACAGTATGAGTGAAAGAAGATCCTGAATGTAATCTCAACAGCACTCACAATAGAGCACAAAATTCAGCATCGACGGACCCCTATCAAGCTAGAGGTAGGATCAGGTGCCCGGGAGGAAATCATCCCATGTTTGGCTAGCCGGACCCGCCGCCTATGTCCATGCATAAAAATGAATGAAAACAATAATCTAATATACATTCACTGTCGAGATATTCTTCCCCTTCGTCTTTTTCACTTTCATTTTATCAGCTCACCTGCCAAATAGGTGTATAATTTTCTTTGATCACATATTTGTTGACAACAGAAGAATTAAAGGGGTAGTATTTTTCAGGACAAAATCTGAAAAGAAGGCGAACATTTAGTTAAAGTAACAAACTAGTAGAACACAACAATGTGACCAAACATTTTCATCCAGAATGTAAAGAGTTGGAACACTTCCGTATTATTGTTATAAATGCTTATTTCTTGTTGCAGTATGGAACATTCAAACTTGTTCCATGTGGCGTGATGTTTGGAGTGTATTAATTACTTCTTTCGAGCTCTGTCGCCTGAAAGAAGCTTTGTTTTCGGCTCTTTATTTCCAATTTGACATCATTTACATTATTTGTTATTTTGGAAACTTGTATTTTATCCAGAAATTACATCGAAAATAAAGGAGGTTAATATCTGAGCACAATCCCTCCAATGGTATTTTGGTCATCGATTTTATTTCATTTTGCGACTGAATCGACCAAACAGGAAAGGATCCCGGACCTTAAGGCCCCTTTTTGTATCATCTATATATCGACTGATTAAAAAGATTTAGTGTCCCTTTTTACACCAGAAGAAAATTTAACATTTTATGGGTAAGAATAATTATGAAAATTTCGTTTGTAATCTCATCACAATTTATGGAACGTCTATACAATTAAGAGGGGTAACCGAAATATCCGGATAAACCGCCCTCGCTCAGGTAAAAATCAATGCAGATATATAGATCGATATATGTAAAAGGCGTTTTACATGCTAATTTGTACTTTGTCCAGTGTATTTTTTCTCTGATTTTCTCTAATTTCAACATGAGCGCAAAAAAGAATGACTAATTCCTTTTCAAGGAGAATTTGTCGTATATCTATCCTTCACTAGTTCGTCTGAATTAGCCATTCTATTTTGCGCCCATACCAAATTAAAGTTAAATTTATCATAACAACCTGGGTTTTTTGTGTACTGTTCAACCAAACCTCACGAAGGATGGGTGTGTTTTAGTTAATTTTGCAAGCGCTTAGGGTTATATCTTAGAAAGGAATATGAAGTTATTGTTCAGACATAGATCAAACAATTTATATGATTATTTCAGTAAATTTTGAAAATTCAAAAATCCGATTATTATAGCCTTTCCTTAAGGTCCGGGATCCTTTGGAGCCGCGAACTCTCCGCAAAATAATTGCACAAATTTCAATTCAAAAACATAAAACCAAAGGGCGTTACCAAAATGAATTTTGACTGTCTGAAAAACATTTTGGCTGGAAGCATCACTGACGAGGATTAAGTATCCGAAACACGTACCTGGTGCATTAAAATTCGTTTGAAATTTTTTCCAAGAAGGGAAAGAGTTGAACACTTACGTATATACTGTTTCATTTAGTTTGTTGAATTTTATATTGCCTGAATTTTTTATGCTCTTTGGTTAATAAATTCCTCAAAAGCATTTTTTAATTTATTGACGGTTTAACTTATAATTTACGAAGTAGATTGCAGAGAAACTCTGGTTCTGTTAAGGATTATTTTGTAATATTTTCTAACCTGAAGTTGACCTCATCCAGGATGTAGACACGGAGTGGATTCACGGAGGTGACAACGGTATACAGCCCAAAATCAAATCTCCTGAGAACAGAAATAGGAAGTTATCTGAATAAAGTTTATTTGAACTTTCAACACATATTATTAAAAGAATTATTTCAACGTAAAAAAACCCCAAAACGTTTCAGCATTTTTAATTACAGACCCAATTTGTATAAAGTAATGAAAATTAATGAAATATATTTTTACCTAATCGGATATATTTCCTTCTGTGATGAAAGAAAGAGAAGTAAAGGACATCTCTGTTCTTCTCTTTCGTGTACTTCAGTCATCCTTTCAAAGAAAAGAAGTCTAACAACATTTAATCAACTGGATATAAATTAAAATCAATACCTTTCATCCACCAGAAGTGGATTTTCGATGTATTCCTGCAGGAACGACCCGGGGTCCGTAAAGTTGATATCTGTAACCATGGTTACAAAGCTTTGTCAGTTCATTTGCAAAAGAATAAAAAGTGCACATGAAATAATTAGAAAAAAACGTAAAATCTAAAGGTTGTTTTCGTCATATTTATGAATTTATTATCAGGTGTACTATGAATTATTTGAACAAATTAATGTGAGAGATTACACTACATTAATCGTTTAAGTGCAAATAAAATAAACTTTAAAGGTACAAAAAGTCTAACAGGGATTAAACTGTCTGTAATGAAGTTTTACCGTAAATAGCTTTTAAGTACTTCCATTTGAACATCTTTATATTTTTTGCATAAAATATCTCTCACATTTTTGTTTTATAGACGATTTTACTCTCTAGTAAACACGATTTCGGTAAACTTCGGAAATTTTATTTGCATATACAGTATGTAGAAATATGTCATGTTTACTAAGTTCAAAGTGAACACGCTACCACGATCAGCCAATCGCTTGAATGAACTTCACATCGATTACTACGAGACATGTAGTAAAACAAGTTTACACTCTTTCTTTAATTCTAAAAAAACTAACTCACTAATATTTCATTAATTGCAAAAACAAGGTTGATATCATGTATAGATACAATGTTCCATTCATATAACCAATTTGAACGTGGATAATCGAACACTTTCAATGACTAACAACGTGTAATAGTGTATGACGGCTTGAATGGGAGGCAGGTGTTGTCTGCTATACACATGTGCGATTGTTCAACAAATCCTGAATGATCTAGTAATTTATGATTTTTTGATTTTTTGTTTGTTATTTTAATATTTCATTTAGACTGTGAATATATATATTATATACACATATCAAAATTAATGCGGATATATATACACGTCAAATGAGTTAAAGAAGATCCTGACGATATTCTCAACAGCACCGGTTGCCCATAGGTCTCGTCGGTTTATGTGTAGTCTTTTGTGTTTGATGTTTGCATGTCGTGTGTCTCTTTTCCGTCTCGTGCTGTGCTCGTCTTTTGTGTTTTTGCATCGGGTGTTTTGGTGTTTTACTGTTGATGCTGCAACGGGATCTTGTTGGAGATCTCCTCCCTTCTTTTCAAATTGAGCATCGACGGACCCCTAGCTAGCTAGAGGTGGGACCAGGTGCCCGGGAGGAGTAAGCATCCCCTGTTGGCTAGCCGCACCCGCCGTCGATGTTCATGCACGGAAATAAAAACAACATATAAAATGATTATCTGTGGTTTCGTCTATATAGAAAGTGAACTATAGAGCTGTTATAATAACCGACGTAAACCTACCAACGAACTTCGTACTACGTATTGGTACGTAAGGGAACAAAATTAGGGTGGTTTCAAAAGTACATTATTAATTATGCTAAAGACTTTATCTAACTTTAATGCATCAATAGAATGTGATCTAAACATAAGACGGGCTGACAGACAAAAATAAACATTTCAAAATACTATAAACCTTTAAATGCGGGGTATGATAAGTTTCTCTGCTTCTTTACTACAAGAAAATTTAATTTAATTCTTCTTTATTATAAGACATGTGCAAAGCTATATGTAGAGTGGTTTAGACGTTGTTATGAAGGGAGGGATTGGTGAAAGCCGGCGGATTCTAGGCACTTCGGGACGCTATTTTACAGCATTATTTCTTCCTAATTTTATGCTAAGCTACTGGGATATATTTTGATTTTTTTTTTGGCGGACGTCTTCATTCTTAAATCTGATGACAAGGTACAAGACGCATGCGCATAGGTGGTAAGATTTTGGGTTTTTATAATCAGGAAGGGGTTGAAATCTGAAATACTTGAACACAAAATGGTTAAATTATGTGCAGTTTTTTTTAAACTTTTATTACATATGGCGAGCGTAGCAAGCCGAAAATTTTTAATAATAACATATTGTCATATTAATTCAGTCTTTCTAGGAGATTGAAGATGATTAGTAATAGTGTTTTATTCTATATAACGATGAGCGGAACAAACAACCCAAAAATGCTTTCAAATTTATTATTGCATTTTGTTGTTATCTTTTCTTGTCAATAATGTGCGAAAAAGTAAGCATGAGTTACACCGAATTTTTTTTATACACTATTCACATTAATCCTGTGATAAAGACGTCTCTGTCATAACTTTTTTGTCTGACCAAAGGGGAACACCCTATTATGCGCCTGAAACGATCTGATGTTGTAAAATATATCAAGGGCGAATACAGGATTTGACCTTTTGTGAATATTAAAACAGGGGTCTGGGAGCTCCTAGACCCCATCAAAGTGGGCCTGGGATGGCGTTTTCTGGGGGACATACCTCCATAACAAACAAAATTATACCGTTTCGTTGGCTGCAAAAAGTACTGAGATAAAATTTCAGCTTTTTGAAAAAGGCATTCATGAATGTGAAAAACTGCATCGTTATATAAGACACGTCTTCAAATTGATAGCATTAATTACGAACAGACGAATTTGCAGCATGGGCCGGACATGTACGTTTCGGGTACTTAATCCTCGTCAGTGATCCTCAATCCAAACAATGAAATATGTGATAGAGAATCTGGCAAAGGAAGCAATTTAACGGTTTTTCAATTTTTTATGGGGGTTACACATAACAAATCCTATCCCCTTTGCTGTAAGAATATTTTGACAGACTATATCAGAAAAAAAGACCTGTCAAAAAGTGGAAGGAGTTATTCTGGTGTTTGTGCAGGAAATGGATGTCATGGTTACATACGGAATTTTTATTGCAAAAACAGCGAAAACTTAGTCTACACGTATACGTTTAAGGCCAGCAAATATCTTACTAAAACCTCTAATCCCACTTAATCAGTCAATGAAAATACTATTTTAAAAACACGACGAAACCAAAACAAAATCTTGGAAAATCAGTAGTCGAGAAACTAATCTAGGACAGAAAATTTTACGTCAAGTGCACTTATAATTAATGCTGCCAGATTCATCCTTTTTTACGAATTCATATAAGAAATGTAACATTTGTTTAATAATTTGCTCTTGATACCACCCCTAATTTTGGTCCCTTACGTACCTATACGTAGTACGAAGTACGTTGGTAGGTTAACGTCGCTTATTCGAACAGCTCTTATATAAGAAACCCATAGATAAAAATAAACGAGAACTATACATGAACATGTACACTGTAGATCCTTTAGCTAATTTTTCCTCAGACTTGTCAGAGTTTTTATTCTAAGGTCGTCCTCTAAGCTAGGTCTCTATAACTTTCCAATACAAAGCCAATACTATTTGTTCATTATATTTCTCTTTTCAGATTTTGATAACACCCGATTGTCGATTCATTTTCGTCCCACGTGTTATCCGTCCACCATGTTATTTTGTTTAGATACAGTACTAGCCTTATGCAAATAAGTGCTTACACGTGTTTGCAATCGGTCTTCTACGGAGAAAAGTATGTTATATTAGGGTACCCATTTCATAAGCAATAATTGATCATAGCTCGGTAGTGAGGGCATATGTGACTATTGTAATCAGCCAGTTTCTAATTTCTAAGCATGATAGACTCGTTTGCGTTAAAATTTTGACAAGAATAGTTGATTCATGGTTTGATCTTGACGAGGCCTAGGGTAACGTTTAAAATTTGTTTATTAAATAACAATCTTAGTCTATGCGGCAATGACAGTCGTGAATAATTTTCGTCTTGGCAATGTACATATCTATCCGAGGCTTACCTGTGAGCTTGACATCTTTACTTTTCTTTACGTTACCTTTTGCCTTTACAATTTTGACTCCTTTATGTTTTTTGTCCTTTTTCACCCACATTTTATCTGGATTCTTTGTTATCTTAAAAAAGACCAGTACGTAATGTTTTCTCAGTTTTCTACAACCACTCTCGATACTTCATTTATTTTCAATAATCGATTTTTCATTCTTATTCAACTATATCATTGATGATCTTACATATTCAATAAAGCTATTCTTGTCCATGGGCATAACGAATGCTTTTGGGATATATGGTTTGAACTTTAATAATTCCACCAGACGGTTTTTCATGACGAATTGCGCCCCTGGAAATTGGTTCACCTGTAACAGTAACAAATAAATGATCAGTTAACGATACAGACATTACTTATTGAAATCGTCGACTTAATTGATGTGCATGTATCTTACCCATTGCTGAGGTTTCAACATCTGGGATGTTTGTTTTCCTATATTACAACACCGTTTTAACTCTTCTAGGTTCCTAAAATTTTCTTAACTTTTTGCAATGTTTCTTAATTGGAAAAGTGAGAGGGTTGTACGCACGTAATCCAGGATAACCACACCATTTGCTACTAACGTGACAAATGGCCGTCCAAAGTCGGCACCGGTTGCCCATTGGTCTCGTCGGTTTATGTGTAGTCTTTTATGTTTGATGTTTACATGTCGTGTGTCTCTTTTCCGTCTCGTGCTGTACTCGTCTTTTGTGTTTTTGCATCGGGTGTTTTGCTGCTGATGCTGCAACGGGGTCTTGTTGAAGATCTCCTCCCTTTTCCCACCATTTGAAGTGGTAAATAAACAATGAGTGTCTTAATCTTTGAAGAGTTTTTTTACTCTTTAAGTGATTGGTATGGGATTGTGTGTATGTAATCCAGATAATCACACCATTCATTATTGAAAAGATGATGACCAGCCAAAGTCGGCGCCGAGTGCATATTGGTCTCTTCGAACTTACACATTTTCATTCATGTTTATGTTTTCATGAGTAAAATGTAATTGTTTATGGCAAATTTGTCCATTTGGTGTAGTCATGACTCTCGATATCTTCATTTGCTTGAATATTGTTAGTTACACCCTGTGAGTGCTATCTTACTTGGATATCCAGTCGATGTCCTTACCCCTCGAAGAGGTTATTTACCATTCTGTAAGGAGTCTTACCTTCTGATGGGGTTTCAGATCGTAGAACAAAACATCGAGTTTATCCCAGAATGGATCATCTGCCCATCCCCATGCCAAATCCCACTCTGTCAACCATGTTGCCATGACAACGGTGTAGCCTAACCGCTCCAATACACGTTTAATGTGCCGCACGTATATCATATCCTGGTCCTTTATATAAAAGAAATAAATTTATCACATGATTCACCTGTTATGCAGTTTCATAAAGCCATTTCATAAATATATGATATGATAACACGTTACATATCACTCTGCTTGAATGCGATTGGTCAAGTTTGGAACCTTATCACATAAACCTTGACAAATGTGACCTTTCAAATATCGGTCAACAGTTAAATTCAGACCCGGGGTCAATATCAATGATTAAAATTGTTGTTGAATTAATGTTGCATTAAAATACTATTCAAAATTGAAATACTTTTCTCTTATGCACAGAATATCTATACGATGGGGAAACTACTTCTCATGGCGTAGCAGACGACTTCTAGATCACGGCGTGATTCGCCTCAGTAGTTCTCGGAAACGTTGATTTCACGTTAGAAATACACATTTTTAGGCAATATCATGTGATAAAAAGAATCTCAAATGAATTTTCATTTCATACGATGTATTATGAAACTCTTTGTGCGTTTTATATCCCCTCGCCAAGGCTCGGGGATATAAAACTCACAACTCATTTCATAATACATCGTATGAAATGAAAATTCATTTGAGATCCTATATTTATGATATGTTATGGCATCGGTATTTTAATTTTAAACATCTTCAAATTCAATAGTATCATTTAAGAAAAGATAAATTTGTAGCATGGATCAGACATGCACCCCTCGTCATTGATCCTCAATCTTTACAATGTACTAAGGCCAAAGAGAGTGAATATTATAATGTCCAAAAAAAAAAAAGAAAAAAAAAGACATAGCAGGATGGGTGTGATAACATGGTACAGGACACATGTTCAATCAAATTGAAAGAATGGAGCAGACATGTACTTTTTGGTATAAAATCTTCGATCTTTAAGCCAAAATAATGAGTATCCAAACAGAAAAACAAAAAATTAAAAAGGAGTGGAAGGAATAGTGGAACATGACGCCTACGTTTTGAAATTCATGTAATTTATTTTAAAGGCTTATGAAGATTAATCAAACATTTTGATCGGAACCTGGCTGCATTAAAATCGGATATTGCTCTCGGGGACTTTGGGTCCACCAGTAGAGACACTGACCAAGTGGTGCAAATGTCTTTAAAGTGATCGCGTCATTTATCAAATCAGGTCAAATTTACAGAATGGACCAGACATGTACGTTTCGGTGTCCCTAAAGCCAACAATGAGTATCTAAACTGTATATCCAATCAAAGTTTCGTCAATTGTCTATCAAATATATTATTTCTTTGCTTTTACATTATTTTTATCAACTCGTTCCATCATTAATGATTAAAGTTATTGAATTTATACCTTATAATCTTTAATTATCCAAGCAATAGGTGACATTTCATCATATTTCGACTTCTGTTCTACATCTGTCTCTGGTTGGATGGTGACTACTTCCGGTCTTCTAAGTTCGACTTGTGATAATTGAATTTTGCGTGCCATTGACCTCTCATATTTGACGACGTCACCATTGTACTGTATTTCCTTTTGGTTCAACTGTTTACGGGGAAAATAATTCGTCCATTTAACAAGTTGCCATAAAGTATCATTCAGACTTTTCAAACGGTCATCGATTAATTGTGTGATATGCGCATCTTGTATTGTCATGACGTCATCACTAGATCTGTGCAGACGATGAATTTCTTCGACGTTGAAAACAAGTAGAATCAATGTAATGAGTACTGCCGCCACGAGGAGGCCTCGCACTGTAACCGATGACCTTACACCCATTGTAATGAAATACTACCTAGTCTTGAAATCCTCATATATGAAAAACTTCAATATCTGAAAAGAAAGATTAATGCAAATAAGTGTGGAATAAATGCAGCGGGAGCTGGAATAATTAAAGTGTTCCAACTCGTTACGTTCCTCAATAACATGAAAAATTAATGTGTTCCAACACGTTACTTTCTTCAATAACATGATAAAATTAAAGTGTTCCAACTCGTTACTTTCCTCAATAACATGAAAAATTAAAGTGTTCCAACACGTTACTTTCTTCAAAACCATGAAAAATTAAAGTGTTCCAACTCGTTACTTTCTTCAATAACATGAAAAATTAAAGTGTTCCAACACGTTACTTTCTTCAATAACATGAAAAATTAAAGTGTTCTAAATCGTTACTTTCTTCAATAACATGAAAAATTAAAGTGTTCCAAATCGTTACTTTCTTCAATAACATGAAAAATTAAAGTGTTCCAAATCGTTACTTTCTTCAATAACATGATAAAATTAAAGTGTTCCAAATCGTTACTTTCTTCAATAACATGAAAAATTAAAGTGTTCCAACTCGTTACTTTCTTCAATAACATGATAAAATTAAAGTGTTCCAACTCGTTACTTTCTTCAATAACATGAAAAATTAAAGTGTTCCAACTCGTTACTTTCTTCAATAACATGATAAAAGTAAAGTGTTCCAACTCGTTACTTTCTTCAGTAACATTTTAAACCAATCTTTATGAACCTGCACGTGCTTTGGACGGTAAATCCACATCTAAATTATTTTCAGACACGGCAAACTTTGATTCAAATTTGATTTTATTTTTCAAATTTTAAGTATCTTTTTAGAAAAGAGTGTGCGGATCCAAAGGTAGATTAGATAAAATCTATGAACAGAAAATATGGATAGATATTTCGATGATATTATGATGAGCAAGATGAAATGACACGTTTCCAATTAAGCGATGAAAACCGGCCTAAATTGACGAATTATACCCCAGCTTAATATTTTTCTGAGCAGATCCATTTTTTAACCTGACCTGACATTTAATTTTTCGAATGAATATTATATTCTCTCATATAAGGCATCATTCTGGGTTAAGGCCACTATATCGAATAAATACTTAGTACGTTAAGGAGGTATTGAACACTTGGACGCCAAATTCAATTTTTCAAAAAAATTCTGAAATTATATATTTCTTGTCTGTCATTGACTATGCAAACTTACATTTGATTCTATCCACAGGGACATTTTCTACGAGACTTTGAAATGTGCATTTATCGACGTTTTCGTGAATTTCTTGATGACGTCATAATATTGAATGTGTCATTCCAGTTCTCGTAGAGCTATTGGGAATAAATTTTGATTTACCTTCCAAAATATCCATAAATGTATTACACTTACATATGGAAAAGATAAGATGAATTGTGTTTAAACACAGGCAGGATACTTCTATAAAAGATAAAGCTGTCGCTTCAAAACTTGCAATTTTGAGCCAATTTAATGTAGTGGATAGCTAATTATAAGGAATCCTGCGGATGAATCTTTGTCAAAAACTATCAAAATCATCAAGAATGTCAAGTGTTGATTTCATGATTAAATGGGGAAAATTGAATTTAGGATTAAAATATTTCAAGGCTCTATATTTTCCATTTTTTTCTTCCAAAATCGTCAATTTTCAATGAAGTGACATTCGTTTTCCTGTAAAGTAGATTTGTCAAGGAATACACAGTGATGAAGATGGAATTTTCTATTTCATACATGATAAGTGCCAATGTATACGTTAAGTAATAATGTTTTTTTTTGCAATTTGAATGCGAAGATTTGTGACGCCATTTTCCCCGATAACGTCGAAATGACGTCGTGGTTTGCCCATGGATAAAATTCCCTAAGTTCTAAATTTCGAAAATCGCCATAATTTCTTCAAATGACGCCGGAAATTAATCAAACTTCATTGTGAAAAGTTTCATTAAAACTATCAAATGGGTTGAGAGGAGTTGCGATGCCAAGGTTTGGCATTGAAAATGCATGAAAATCTAAGTCTCAGGTACATAACTCAGTTCTAACTTTTTCGACTGCAATGTTCTTCATGTATATCTACACATCATAATCTTTCATTGTGTTAAGTTTCCTTTAAATTCATCAATTGGTTTGGGATGGGTTGCACAGACAAGCTTTCGTCTACAGACGGACAGACGGATGGACGGACAGGATGAATCCTGTATACCACTCACAACTTCGTTGCGGGGGTATAAATATATTATGTCGAACTCATAAGCAGCCGTTTCCCTATTGTCCGAAGCGAATCGGAATTGATAAATAGACCTATTGTGAGTGCTGTTGAGATAATCGTTAGGATCTTCTTTAACTCATTTGTGTCACACTTATGCCCTTTGACATGTGGAGCTTGTAAAAAAGTTCCTTGCGAGGGGTGTAAGAGTTTTGGATATTTTTCCCTAAAATGATCGCCATAACACTTTCTATATAGACATAACCTCAAAGAATGCATTGCATATTGCATATTGTTTTCGTATTCGTGTATGAACATCGACGGCGGGTGCGGCAAGCCAAATAGGGGATGCTTACTCCTTCCGGGCACCTGGTCCCACGTCTAGCTTGCTAAGTTCCGTCGATATTCAGTTTTGTGCTCTATTGTGAGTGCTGTTGAGATTATCGTCAGGATCTTGTTTAACTCATAAGGGGCAATACAAAGTGCAATATACATGCGACAGGGAGCTGGAATTCCATCTGCCGCTTATAAGCTTATTGCAAATATATACATTTATCCCGCCTCTGGCAAATTTCTTGCAATCTGATTGGTTGAGAAGAACCAAATATTATGTTGTATTATTTTACTAACAGGATATTATTTTAATATCCTGCTTCTACTAAGACGCTTTATGCTTTTGACGTCACCAAAATGCTTTAAAATATGTTGACGTCACATACACAAACCAAAAGCCATCAGCGGGATAAATTTGTTATACAGTGTTTTACAGGGGAGATACAAAAATATATTGGGTCGATGAAAAAAATTGTATTGGGCTCGGCTTCGCCTCGCCCAATACAACTTTTACATCGACCCAATATATTTCTGTATCCCCCCTGTAAAACACTGTATAACTAATATCATCCCGCCTCTAGCAAATTCTTGCAATTTTATTGGTCGAGAAGAACCAAATATTATGTTGCATTATTTAACAGACAGGATATTATTTTAATATCCTGATTCTACTAAGACGCTTTACGCTTTTGATGTCACCAAGATGCTTTAAAATGTGTTGACATTACATACACAAACCAAACAGGGGAGATACAAAAATATATTGGTTCGCCCCGCCCAATACAACTTTTTTCATCGACCCTATATATTTCTGTATCCCCCCTGTAAAACACTGTATAACTAATAATATTCCCTTTTAAAGAAGGGAAAAGGCTGCACTTATATGTATCCGGGTGTTCAATTCGCGACAGTAAGAACACAATTTATATTAACAAGGGTAAAACTGGTTTGGAAGAGAAAGTATGGACAAGGCAGGTTTGTCTTGTTTATATACGTTATCCAGAGTAATTTTTTCATGGACGGGGTCTATCTTTGTGAAAATCACTTCAGATTTTCTTCGGACAATAGAGAACCGACTGAGATCATGTGTCCCTAGTGTTAGAGGTTTTATGAACATTCGCAACGATACGCACACAATTTGGACCCATATGAATCTCAACAATCTGATGACAAAGAAAGTATGGACATTTCTCTTTTGTCTTCTTTATGTTTTCTTAAGTTTTTGTGTTTGAGGGTCCAACATAGGTGTCCGTCGATATGGAAATAACACCAGATGTTAATCATTTATTACTCTTCTCATGCTAAGAGGCTTGAAGGATTTTATAGGAACATTGACATTATTATAAAAAGAAAGTATTGTGTTTATATTCTCTTAGAAGACTGAATGGATTTCCAACATTACCTTGTTCAATAATGAAAACCACATATTCATGACATAATTATAAACATCCATTAAGCAATACCAACAGTATAACAGACATATAGACAATCCGACAACTGAAGAAGAAAAAAACAAACATATCATGATGATCAAAGGATGCACCACAGAAAGGGAGTCTAGAAATAAACGACAGCATCGAGTAGTAAGCAAGATTAGGTTAATATTCTATTGAACATTTGAAGCAATAAAAGCCATTCTCTGTTACCAACAGGTTCTGGTACCACGGCATGTCTCGGATGTTCATGATTTTCTGCACATTTGGTATACAGTCTACTCTCGATAAGTAGAACTTCAAGGGACCATCAGAAATAGTTCGACTTATCAGGAGTTCGACTTATTGACTACATGATCAGCAATCGATTTTCCAGAAGAATTATTTTCCTTTCTCTATCACCGTTCACAAACCTTTGTGTTGTCCATTTTTTATGACCAAGTTACCTTTAATGCTTGTATTTAAGACTCCATAGCAAGAAAGTATCAATAATCCGTCCATCGATCTCCTTATAATGAATTGTTTTTGTTTAAGAATTGAAAATAATTTGTGGTTCGACTTATTGAGGTAAATGTTCAGCGTAAAATGACTTAAGGAACCTAAGAATTAGTTCGACTAAACGAAAAGTTCGAGTAGTCGGAATTCGACTTATCAGGAGTAGAAATGCACAGATATCAATGGAAAAAATCGGGACTTTTAAAAACAGTAAGAGTTAAGCGGAAATTTGAGTTAACCGAGTTTGAGTAAACTAGATTATATCCAAGTATTTTTTGGCTACAAAATTTGTAGACTCTTTCCTGCTTCCAGTGTTTTTATGTTTGACTGGAAGGTTATTGCACCAAAAGACAACTTCCGCGACCGATGTTTTTCTTACGTCACATAACATATTGAAGAGGAAAATCCTAGCTCTGATTTGATATCAGATAAAGCAATGTACCGTGAATGTCAATTAAAATCGAAGACGGTAAGCATAAGGTCCAAAATACGCAAATTGCTTTCAGGACGAAGGTAAGAATTAGGTCAAAGATTCGCCCATTGTTTGAAGGAAAACAGTATAGGGTCCAGCTATTTTTACACTTGGTCACCCTACTAACTGTGTATACATTAGTTTAAGTCCCCATGAAGAAAGAATTCAAAAAAATGTTTTATTTCACGCAGCATGACGAAGCTCCTAGAGGTCCATACGTCTCGTAGACATTGCTCGTATCTTTTTATTTTCATAGATGAGTGACGGAAAGATGTTGTATGCATACTACTTTATGAAAGTATTGCCGATGTGATTTTGGTGATAAGTATGTTTAGAATAAAATATTTTCGTTATTCAGAAAATTATTTTTCTAAAAAGAAAATGATCTTTTTAATGTTATAAGATACAAATACTTGTAATGTAATTACATACAAAAAGTAAAACAAGAACACTAATATTAGACTTTTTTCACCGTGCCGAACTTCGCACTTTTATTTTATAAGTGAATTCCGTCTTTTCGATTTGACAGTCCTACGTTCCATTTGTGCAGGTATCTGACGTAAAAGGATTGTGACGTCATTAAATTCCTTTGAAAACGTCATATATGTAACCCTCTTTCCCTGATTTTCATGCTGGTTTCCATAGAATTTGATGACGTCACAATGCGTTGACGTCAGATACCTGCACAAATGGGAAGTAACTCTCTATTTCGAAAAGACCGAATTACCGGGAAAAAAACCAACGAGCCAGTAGTTTGCCAATTCCATTGAGTACACCTATCAAAATGTAGATGACTCCGCTTATGTTTTTTTACGTGAACGGCAGCTACGACACTCATTCTTCAATGTTCGAAATGCGAAGTACGAAGTGCGAAGTCCGTCAGGATGAAAAATGTCTATTTCAATAGACTTTTTTTCACCGTGACGGACTTGGCACTTCGAACTTCGTACTTCGCATTTCGAACATTGAAGAGTCAGTGGCGTAGCTGCCGTTCACGTGTAAATTCATCAGTGGAGTCATCTACATTTTGATTGGTATTCTAAATGGAATATGTATATTGGACTTCCTGTTCTTCTGGCAAACATCTAATTAATATGTCTATCATAATTAAAGTGCGAAGTTCGAAGTGCGAAGTTCGAAGTGCGAAGTTCGTCACGCTGAAAAATGTCTAATAACAACATCAACCTACCGGGTTTACTACTTAAGTTTATTCAATACGTAATCTTATGATTTTGTTATGTTTAACGATATATAGACATTAATAAAGAGTTGATATTTAGAAGGATATACTACATGCATGTTGCAGCAAATACAAGGCTCATTGAATTCGAAATTTTATTCTTTTTCATTTGATTTTTCATTACTATATGTACATGTACGTAATAAGCACTATGTAATACAAAAAATAACACTTGTCAATACATGTACGTTCATAGTTATACTATGTATGCATCATACTTGAAATGCTCATAAATATATGGATAATGTTTTATTAAAGAGCCTTATTTATTATATCTGAGCACATAATCATAATTTGAACGATAGTTGTTTGATTGATGAGAAGTACAGAAAGGCAGATCGAAAGTAAACCCTTGTGCTGATAGAGAATAATTTAAGTACAGATATGTTTTTGAAGTAACAACAAATAATATTTCCCCAAATATTTTTTCCTTGAAGCAAAGCCGTGTTTTAAAAAATAAGTGGGGGGGGGGGGGGCTATTTGAGATATGTACAGATACTCCAGAAATGAATACGATGACATAAATTTGTCAAATCATGTAACATTCTAACATCACATTCAGTCAGAATGGTTGCACATTTATTTACTGTGAATTTGGGACATTATAACGTATCAACGATGGCATAAAAGGCTTCTAAACCTTTTACCTTGATCTTGTTCCAAAATGCGTATTTCTTGCATCGACTTATCCAAAAAAAGTGGTATTGAAACGACACATACAGTGAATTAAAATATTACATTGGCGAAAATTGAAGAATTAAATCCGTTTAAAACTGATCGTTAACATTGGTTACTAGTTATCAGGGGTACATGGCAGAGTGCGTCATGGATATTATTACTAGATGTATAATAAGTATTCATCAGACTCATCCGTGCAGTACATACCTATTTACTCTAGAGACTGAGGAAATAATAAATATAAATCATTTAGCTGAAATTGAGATAGTTGTTGTTCCTACCAAAAGAAGTATTGTCATACTTCTGTAAAACCGCCTCAGAACGCGTCAACTTCCAGAATTTTTTAGTATTTGTGTTTGATACCGTGCACATGAGCAATAAAAAGGACGTATATACTAAAAATTCTTTCTTAATCTCTCATCGATCTATAAAAGTTACTTAACAGTGGTAAAAATGTATTGATATATGTTTTTAAAAGATCTGATAATAAAACAATCACAAAACCACATTTTTGGGCAGCTGCGAATAATATGAAGAAAAAGTTATAACAATGAAAACCTAATTAAAGTTTTATCTTTTAATTGGGTATATATTAATTAAAAATTCTATAAGCTTTACTTACCATTAAACATTCCAAAATCACATAATTTTTTATTTCAAAAGCGAAAAAGTATACTTGGATTTGATTATTCTATCTAAATGATTGAAATGTAAGCGAAAGATACGAAAACAGTTTATACATTTTCATGTAATTAAGGTTGAAATGGATAGATGAGATAAAGAAAATCCTGACGACATTTGCTTTGCATTTGAAATCAGATAACATTGAAATTTCTTCAATGTACTTGAAATTTTATGTACAGTCTTTTTGTCTAAAAGGCACCAAAGAAAACATATATTACTTTGTGTATTTTCTTGTCTATATAAAATCTGATAATGCTCATTAGAACAGATAAATTCGCAGTATGGACCAGACATGCACGTTTCACGTACTTAACCCTCGTCAGTGATCTTCAAGCTTTTTATGTTTAAAAATCCAAATTCTCACGATTTTAATGAACTATCAGTCGGTACGGGTATTTCAAAATACCAAGCGATTGCTAAATGTGTGACTTTTTTTTCAATAATGATCATTTGATTCCTTATTTATGATCGGGAAACTACGTCGATTCTGATATAATACAACATAATATCCGGTTCTTCTCGGCCAATCAGATTGCAAGAAATTTGCCAGAGGTGGGATTAATAATGATATGATGCTCATAAGTCATTATTTTACTATATTGACCTCTGGCGATAAATAATGACTCGGCGTATTTCTCTTGGGTATTAAAACTACTTGTATTTCACTTGAACTGTATGAAATATTTTTACACGCCATTTAATTAATTTTACTCTTCGATAACATTTGTACCCTCTTTTTAAAAAAAACTGTTATGAAACAAAGGAGGGGATCTCCAACAACACCAAGCTGTAGCACCCACAGCAAAACCCCAAAACACCCAATGCAAAAACACAAAGCAGACAAGCACAAAAAGTGACGCGCAAGGGACTAGGAACGTCAGTGCACTACACAGAAACATCAAACACAAAGGACTACACATAAACCAACGAGACCAATGGGCAACGAGTCATAATAATGTTTCATGACAAGGAATTTCCCAGGCTCATTTAGATTCCAAAATTGTAAAATTTTAAATTTATATAATTTAAAATTTTAAGGACTACACATAAACCAACGAGACCAATGGGCAATGAGTCATAATAATGTTTCATGACATGGAATTTCCCAGGCTCATTTAGATTCCAAAATTGTAAAATTTTAAATTTATATAATTTAAAATTTTAAGGACTACACATAAACCAACGAGACCAATGGGCAATGAGTCATAATAATGTTTCATGACATGGAATTTCCCAGGCTCATTTAGATTCCAAAATTGTAAAATTTTAAATTTATATAATTTAAATTAGATATAAATAAAATCCGTCGTGTTTCTCGGAAATAAAGTGATTCTTTCAATGATTTCATTATTTCTCGGAAATAAATATCACATTATTTCTCGGAAATAAAGTGATTCTTTCAATTCTCCTCCCTTCTTTCAATGAAAGTCGGATTCATATGAGGCAAATTCCTATGCATTATTTTTCTTCATACTTTCTTTCTAATATACCTTTTTTGCAATTCGAAAGTTACGGGCGTTAATTCTTAGCCTGAGGAAGATACTATCTATACCTTGCCACCTGATCTAATCTCCATTATGTATTTCGCTCACTCAGTAATTTATATATATATAATGGCTTGAATTGCACCATACGAATAAAACCAAACGAAAGTAATATTTCAAAAGCCATAAACCGATGATAATACACAAACAGACAAAGAATGTTAAACGTCTTCAAATTTAATAGCATACTTTAAGAACAGATAAATTTGCAGCATGGACCAGACATGCACGTTTCGGGTACTAAACCCTCGTCAGTGATCCTCAATCTAAACAATGTAATATGGCCAGTGTGAAAAGTTTATGTCATGAATGTACCGAAATACTTAGCAGGATGGGAGGGACATGATGCTACAGGACCCACGTTTTGTAGTACATGGTAACAGTCATCTCTAAATGTTACGCAATTTTTTTGCTTGTGTAGGTTTTATTTATGATTATATGGAAGTTTGTTCACGTGTTTAATCTGTGTTCCGGTCACTGCTGAGTCATACACAACAATTGTGCGTTCTTCGAGACCTCTGGTAGCCGTAAAAGGTGAAGGATTCTTCGCACGTTATTCAGATAATCACACCATTTGCTACTTAACAGACAAATAGCCGTCGTAAGTCGATAATGATTGCCCATTGGTCTCGTTTGTTTATTCAAGAATTGAATGTTTATTTTTGCCATTTTATTGGATGATGAAATGTCAGTTGTCGTATCACAAATTGTGTAAAACCGCGTAGCGTAGCTTATAACTTATAATTATCAAACATATGAATTTATTCCAAATTCGTACAAATTCTAGGGAAAATAAACGATTGAGTACGTGGCGTATGAAAATATTAAACTGGCACGAATTAGTTCCCTAACAACAAAAAATTGGAGAGGAAATAAAAAGCAAGCCGACATTTAATCTGTAAAAAAGCATTTCCCCTTTCAGAACCTCAGTAAGTTTTACCTATTTACACTTACTGCTGTGCTGTTATGACGTAATTTGTTACACGTTGTTTATGGAAGGCAGCAGACATGACAGTTGAAAGTAGAACATGAATCAATTTGTGTTGGGATTTACACGGAATCTCAGACAGCATTTCTTGTACCTGTAGATCTTATGTGTGAAGAAAAAACACGTTGTTAAGATATACAGGTATCGGAATATCAGCTGTAAATTATTTCTTAGGAATCAGAACGAAATCGGCATGACAAGTTTGGTAAGTCTCGATTGCGTAGCGTTTGCTCAGCGAATTTATTCATCCTATGTCCATGTGTATTTGATTTAGATTAATTTCGATGATTTTAGACAAATGAAGGACAAGTTTTTTCATGCATTTCGAATAGGATAATCATAATTTCCCTAGAAACACGAGAACTCCGTCAACAAACTGCCGTTCATGTTCACTTGTTGCAGTTTTCAAATTATGCGCGTAGCAACCGATGTAATCTCTGCAAACATTCACAGTACTGAACTGTGATGTTTATGAGTCGACACATGAAACTGTTTCTAGTTTTAATGGATTATTTGAGACACTTTGTATTGTTTATTTCATGCGTTGGACAATTCTTGATTTCTGTTGCGTTAGTGTGAAAGTAGTTCCGGTCAAATTTGACATTTTATCATCTTATAAGGGAAGTCACAATAAATGCGATCGACCAATCAAAATGCTTAGAATCAGATAAACAAACATATTTGGTAATTATTTGTCTATTATTACGTGTTTTGATGTCGTGGATGGTTTCTTATGTCTATTTTGCATCTCTTGTGCGTTTGCCTACTTGGTGTGTTTGCATGGGAATATTTCGGATACTTTGCTTGACCTAGGGTGCAACAGAGTCTTGTTACAGATTCCATGCTTTCCTTCTAATATACCTGCTCAATTAAGAACGAGGAACAAATATCCAACATAACATCGTTACTGTGATAAAAGTGAACTGCAACAAACATCTGACATCATACAAAATAACAACAGAAACAAATAATCTGGGACAATAGAGCTTTACCAATAACAAGCGGTTGTTGGCCGACGAAGTACGTCCGAACGAAACGCGACGAAACTTACCAAACATAAGGGGTCGTGTATAAAAAACATGATATATATTTCAAAAACTTAAAAAAAAGCCTTTATCAAAATGAATACATAAAACTACGAGTATATATGTTTTATCCATGTTTTTTTTATTACTGACTGGAGTACTAATAGAGTTTCGTTAAAGTTTGAGAAAGATACATTGTAAATCTAATATACGACCCCTTTTGTTTGGTGAGTTTCGTCGCGTTTCGTTCGGACGTACTTCGTCGCCCACCGACCGTCTGTAATTGGCAAAGCTCTGATGAAATGTAGGTTATACAGTACTCAGGATAATAACTTACCCAGGTCCATTTTTGTATCACCAAGTATAACTTGAAATATTGTAATAAGCCTACCTTCAAATATATGTTATACAGTTATGTTTTGTTGCATAATCCTACACCTTATGACGACGTAAAACACGATGTATACATGTATAAGGTAAAAAATGTCATATTAATATACTGTATTGAATCACCCAATAACGTTTTGCGCCTTTTCAAGATACTTTTATGCTCCTTGAATCAAAGATTCGCTGGCGTATAGTTTTTAGCCTGTCTGTCAGTTTGTCCGAAAACTTGAACATTAGACATAAGAATGGCAGTGATAGAGCTTTCATACTTCATATGAGTATTTCTTGTGACAAGTCCTCTCTATCCATGCCAAAATTTTTTTACCTAGCTATCTCGACCTTGACCTTTGACCTACATTTGGATAACTTTAGCATTGAGCTTAATTTTTGAATATCTGGTGATGTGGCTTTATATTTCACATGTGTGTTTCTTGTGACTAGACATCTCCATCGATACCAAAATGTTTGACCTTGTGACCTTGACCTTTGATCTACTTTTGAAAAACTTTTAACATTAACTTTTGCCTGTTTATTTTGACCTACGTGGCTTATCGTGATAGGTTACCTTGCCAAGACGAGATGAAAGTGGTTTTACAAATATACGTCGACATAACGCGAAAATTATGTTACATAGTCGAGATAGCTATCGTGACTAGACGCGATAAGTTATGTTGACAAAAAATTATGTAATGGCAGAAATATGCCACCATAGAAAGGTCACCACTTGAAACATGAAACATTATAACCCTCGAAATAGTACAATCTACTCAATAAAAACTCCAAAATTATCTTTTATCACTCAGACATTGAACACAATGAAGCGTGACGAAATAAGGCGTTTTCACCTAAATCTTCTCTGTTTCTTTGTTCTGGTTGAATGATTTCGAAAGAAAAGAGTGCATCATTAAGCACAGGGGATTTCTCCATTGAAAAATGGAATAATATTTTGATATTCAATATCCATAAATCAGTCACATAGCTTGTAATTCAAGAAAATTTAGCTTAAATGACAACGGAAGTCCATAGTCGATGCGCAATGTCAAATACCAAAAGAACATAAATAATGTTTCTAGGGGTGAGCATATACCGATTTGTTAAGTAAATTCTATTGGATTCAGAAACACCCTTACAAGAGACGATCAAACAGGTAAAACCCCTTTGGTTTAACCCTTGGTGATGACGTCACATTTACGTTAATTTCTCAAGATCGTTGTCAGAATCGGACCATTCATGGATATACAGTTAAACATTTAATTCAAAATAATATTATTTGAGGATACCGCATCTGAATAAAATTCCTTTTTATGCATGAGTCATGTAAAACCAATGCAAAATAGAAGGACATAACTTCTTTTGTTCATTATACCTAATAGGCGATTTTCGAGTTACACGAATTGACCGTTATCGTTATGAAATAACGAACTGCCTATCACGTGACTTGCAGAAATGTCATCCAAGCCTACTTCCGGTTTTTCATAGTAACTATGTAAACAGAGGGAAATACAACGTTCCATCGCGATTGCGTACTTTCGAGTTCGAATTTCGAATTTTTTCTAAGTATGTGTCAGCAAAAAATATGTGTGAATTGTAAATAAAAAATATTTATTTTGATTATTAAAATTAATATTTTTGATTTACAAAATCACAAATATTCCATGACATATGCGTACATTTTTCTTGGGGGGGGGGGGGGGCGTGATATGCAAGATTTGAACATTTATTGATAATAGATACCAGCTGTTTAATCAAAATATTTTAAACCTTCGTCATGATAAATAAAATATATTACATTATTATATTTCTTTCGCGTTACCCTTAAATGAAGGTATGTACCAATAAAACGCACTTCATTTTCAATGAAAAAATGGAAATATAATGTACCCTATGATTTACAGGCAAAAATTGGTCATGGGATATACTTTTTTGTGATAAACGTCAGCATCAACAGTCAGGGGCATCACTGAACTCAGTCCTCTTTGGAAATTACTGATTCTGATAATTTATTTTTCGATTTCCTTTGTAAGTAAACACGATCAAAGAAATTCATTTTGCAAAATGATAGAAATCAGTCACATAGAAATGATTGAATCCCGTCATATTATAAAGTTTGTCCATTTTTAAATTGCCTTTGCTACACTATATAGGGAAATCTAATTCCAAGGATTTGTAGTGCTTTCTATTCTGCACCCAATGAACTCATAAAATGAAAATGCGCAGGAATAAATTTCGAGAAATAAGAATGCGCACAAAAAGTATGGAATTCAGTCATTTGGAGGTAAAGCAGCAAGTAAAGTCAAAATCAAAATTACTGATGTTAGTAATTTCTGAAAGAGTACTGAAATCAGTGATGCCCCTGACTGATCAAAGGGATTTGTCGCGCTTCTCGGTTGCTTTATGAACTATGGTTTAAAGCCTATATAGTACATTTATCAACCGAGAAGCGTGATAAATCCTTGTGATCAGAACCAAAGCACAATACATATATATCGAAAAAACCAAAATCATTACAAATGATAAGAAGGATGACTCGGTTGAATTGCAACTGAAAGAATGAAACTTTTCTCTGTTTATCATCTGATATAACCATTATCTGATATAATCATCTTGATATTTATGAATCTCAATGTGAAAGAGAGAGTTACAGAATAGGGACGAGTATGAAAATAACTTATGAATGAACATTCCGGCTGTTGTGGTTAATTTTCACAATTTTAAGTAATTTTTTTTTAGCAAAATAAAAAAACTTTTTGCCTGACAATACACACATTTTAATTTAACATTTTGAACATAAACTTATTTCACTTGAAAGTACATTGAAAATTGTATAAATCTATGTTATTACTGCTTATGTCTAGAAGAGATACATGGTAAACTGTTTACCTTTTCCTGTGATTTTTCCATTAAAAAGCATTTTTATCATGAGATCGGTGATTGTTTATCGGGGAGAGAGAGTTTTCTACCCATCGACATGATTTTATGGATATCGCTACTTTATCATGTTTATGTACGTACACCCTAGCTGAATTAATCATAACGATGGATATCTTTCTGCGATAAATTTTGTTACAGAATAAAACTAAGCAACGAAAAGCGTAGCACCCTGGCACGGTATCAATACCAATGTACTCACAGTCACACACTAGTAGGGAATGACCTTTATGGTCCTGTCACACTTTCATTTTTTATGTCGCCTGCAAAGCACAGCGACACTTAGGGATCAATTTGTCCGTTGTCCGTCTGTCTGTCACACTTGGGTGTCACATCCCATAACTTTTAATTGGTAAGTGATAAGGCTTTGATATTTCACATGTGTATTCCTTGTGACAAGACCTTCCTACACATACCATATTTTTAACCTCGTGACCTTTACCTACATATTTGACCTACTTTTCAAAAAAATCTTAGATTGGCTATATCTTTTGAATGGTAAGTGATAGGCTTTGATATTTCACATGTGTATTCCATGTGAAAAGACCTTTCTACACATACCATAATTTTTTTTTACCTCGTGACCTCGCCACTATTCAAAACATCTAAGATTGGCTATATCTTTTGATTGGTAAGAAATAGGGCGTTGATATTTCACATTTGTATTCCCTATGACAATACCTTTCTGACCATTCCATAATTTTTTTACCTAGTGACCTTGCCCATGATATTTGACCTACTTTCAATTTTTAAAAGTCCGCTTCGCAGGTGACACAAGCATTCCTTGGATTGCTATTTTTTGGTCAACGCACGAGTAAAGACCAAGTAAACCTGCCAACATGTCGCAGAACGTTGAGGTCGCTGGCTGGTCGTTGTTTTGTCGCTGGCTTGTCGTTCTATGGTCGCTGGAGGACATTGGTGTGAGCTGTGGTCGTCGGAAAATTTTGTGCATGCACAAAACCACCGACGACTGCCCAGCGTCCAATCGAAAGTTATGGAGTCATTAGAAGGTCGCTAGGCATGCGTTCCCGTGCGCTGTGCATGCGTTGCTTAAAACGTTGAGAGGGCGCATATTATTGGGTAACGACAGAGGAGCGCAAGTCTAACGCGTACACAGCCACACTCTTCTAGCGATGGTTTAACGTTCCCAATGTGTGCCAACGACAGCCTAACGTCCTTGACGTGTGCGTGAAGCATTGACAGCGAAACATTCTCTGAAAATTAGGTTTTGCTATAAACGTTGTAGATCGCTAGAAGGTCGCTGCCAGGTCGTTGACAAGTCGTTAGGCAAACGCGTTATAGAACGTTAACAGGTAAATTGTCAACTATTTTTATGTGTTTGGAATACTCTGAGTTCATTGGGCGAACGCTTCCCATGCGCTAAAAGGTCGCTACGCGCACGTTGAGAACCTTGCTTCATAAATGATTTTCAGACCAAACCCCGACGTTTGCCAGCGTGTTGAAGGTCGTCACTCGTGCGTTGGCCAAAAATAGTGAAGGCGTGACAAGGATATAAACCACTTGAAATTCTTCACAATATATGCAAATAAGCGTCAACATTGATGAAGTTCCATTTTAAAGTTGCCTCCTCTATATATATCTATGCATGATCTTGACCTTCGACCTTGATAATCAAGGAAGTGTTCTTTGTGTCATTTGTATTAAATGAGCTCGACCAAGATCTGTTGGTGAATGACATAGCGGATCTTTAATGATTTTGACGAATTCAATCCTGCGACCTTGACCTATAATATTAATGGGTTTCTTCCTATTGTTATTAGCAACAAGTGTATGGGCATTGGACAGATCCAATCAATCTTGTGTACTCTTAGTTTGTATATATAAAGATTTTAAACATTTCCCTTCAGTGACCTTGAGCTTTGACCTAAGAAAATCAAGAGGGTTCTTCCTCTTGTTATAAAAAAATAATTGTACGGAGTTTGGTAAAAACCAATGGATCATCGGGGCTGTATCATAAGGTTTAAGAAATTCTAATCTGTGAGCTTGACCTTTAGCTTTGATGCGTGACCTTGAAAACCAATAATCAAGAGTTATTTCTCCTATCATAGGCAACAAGAGTATTAACTTTGGTGAAGATCAACTTCAAACTGCACCCTCTAGGCTGTATAAAATGATTTTCTAAAATTTCTGTTATCAAAATTTCATGAAATTTCTAAAATGTGGGTCCTGTAGCATCATATCCCACCCATCCTGCTACGTCTTTCGGTACGCTTTTTCGACAAAGTAACTTTCATAATTTTTTGGCATATTACATTGTTTAGATTTGAGGATCACTGACGAGGGTTGAGTACCCGAAACGTGCATGTCTGGTCCATGCTGCCAATTTATCTGTTCTTAAATGATGCTATTCAATTTGAAGACGTTTACATTTATACCACTTGGTGAGTGTCACTGCTGGTGGACCAAGAGTCCCCGAGGGCACATGTAGCCAAGTTCGATCAATTTCGGTTGATCGTTTCTTCAACGCATTCTAAAATTTCTGTTATCAAAATTTCATGAAATTTCTAAAATGTGGGTCCTGTAGCATCATATCCCACCCATCCTGCTACGTCTTTCGGTACGCTTTTTCGACAAAGTAACTTTCATAATTTTTTGGCATATTACATTGTTTAGATTTGAGGATCACTGACGAGGGTTGAGTACCCGAAACGTGCATGTCTGGTCCATGCTGCCAATTTATCTGTTCTTAAATGATGCTATTCAATTTGAAGACGTTTACATTTATACCACTTGGTGAGTGTCACTGCTGGTGGACCAAGAGTCCCCGAGGGCACATGTAGCCAAGTTCGATCAATTTCGGTTGATCGTTTCTTCAACGCATTCTAAAATTTCTGTTATCAAAATTTCATGAAATTTCTAAAATGTGGGTCCTGTAGCATCATATCCCACCCATCCTGCTACGTCTTTCGGTACGCTTTTTCGACAAAGTAACTTTCATAATTTTTTGGCATATTACATTGTTTAGATTTGAGGATCACTGACGAGGGTTGAGTACCCGAAACGTGCATGTCTGGTCCATGCTGCCAATTTATCTGTTCTTAAATGATGCTATTCAATTTGAAGACGTTTACATTTCAACATTTTCGGTCGGTCACCTAGACCTTATATTTGAAAAACAGTAGAGTGCTTTCACTTGTCGTAAGAAATAAATGTATGGAGTTTAGTAAAGATCCAATAAAAACTGTGCTCTCTAGGCTAAGCAAAATGATTTTTAGCATTTCCAACTTGTGACCTTGATCTTTGACCAATGACCTTGAAAATCTATAGGGTTCATCAATAAGTCTATGAAGTTTGGTCAATACCCAATAAAAACTGTACCTCCTAAGCTGTATAAAAGGATTTATAACATTTTCAACCGGTGACCTTGACCTTTGATCCATGACCTTGAAAATCAATAGGGGTTTTTCTCTGTCATAAGCAATAAGTGTATGAAGTTTGGTCAAGATCCAATCAAAATTGTGCCTCCTAGGTTGTATAAAAGAACGTGACGTGCACAAACCTTTGCTTTCGATGATGGAAGAGAAAATTTACAAATATTTGTCCTCCATCTTTGTACACGGAGAGGAATATTTCATTTTTAAGGAATTATAATGTTAACATTTTTATTTGTTCTAAAAATAGCTACCAATGACGTCATCAATTCAGATTTATATCATCGCGATTTTCTTATGTTAGGGATAAGATTGGAATATTATTCTGTTGATGCAATTTGTACAGAAATTCAATTTTGTTTTCATCAATATTTCTTTTCTTTGTGAAAAAGACCAGAAATGTGTAATCTATGTTATATGACCCCTTTGACCTTTGTCCCCTGAAAATGGAATGTTTGTACATTCAAACCTGTTGACGACATTGATATCTTGAAATTACATTACTTCTAATTTCATTTGACATATAATTTACCCATGTACTAATCTGTCGACTAAACTGTAAAATTTAGCTCTTTGGTCACCGTACTATATATATAAGGTCGAGCATAATGGAATAATTCTGTCATCATAAATGAATTTTGTATCTTTGTTCATATAATGTCATAATCTGATAAAGAAAAATATATTTCAAAGCGTTGGGATTGTCGGGAAGGGGGGGGGGGGGGTTCCAGAATATTCAATATTGTAATTCGTTCCCAGTATGATCAGAGAGATGGTTTTTTAGGATTTTTGGTACTGAAAGAATCTAATCTTTTCACAAACTCCTTGGGGAACATAACTATCTTTATCTATGGCTATGGTTTCTTCTTTATTGTTTCTTCTTTAAAGACAAGACATTAAATTTTATATATGCAGCTGTCAAGGAGAAGTGAAGGAAAATGAAAGATATTCGAGTTTTGAATGGGAAAGGTGCAATAATAGTTTTGTTTCTTAAGGGAAATAAGATTTTGTTCATCATTTTACTGCAACCAAAAAAAAAAAAGAAAAAACAACAAACAAACAAAAAAAAAAAAAAAAAACCCTGAGGATTTTAAAAAAATTACAAATACACAATTTGACAGTGGCAGATTTAGGGGATGCAGTGTCCCCAATTATTACATTTCAAAAATTCCCTATACCCTATACAAATACGCTGTTTGACAGTCGCCTATTTAACCCCTCCCCATCCTCGTTCATTGAATCAATTCAAGGAAGAGGAAGACAAAATGCCATAATCACTGTGTAGGATAGAAAGAGTAAAATTTGGTAAAAAAGGGGGCATTGTTTGAATATTTGAAAGGACCAGAGCCATGAACGGCAAAATCGGCCTGATTTGCCACAACGTTTATCTTTTATATTTTGATAATACCATATTTCAGCACTTCAGAACTGGCCAACTTTGTGATGTACGTTCTTGCTGAAGCAAAATATTTTAATGTGAATTGAGGGTATGTTATATTGTTTGCGACGTCATTTGACGTCATTTTCACATATGACGTCGCATAATGTCAGGACAAGTACAAATGTACCATGCATTACTAAGTATTAGAAATTATAAGAGATATTTCTACATTGAGAAAATGTGTGAAATATTATTTTAAAGAATTCAAACATATTTTGAAAATCTCATAAATACAATATGTGTAAAATTTATCATGTACAGTCCGTGTTTGATTTGCTTTAGCTCGAAATCACAGGCTAAAAATGTTCGTCATGGAACTACAGTATGCATGTCTTCAATGTAATAATTTTACTTTTTGTACTCGTTGAAATCGCGTAAGATGTAAGCTGCATCGTTCCACAAGAAATTGATGTCATAATTATGATGATATGAAAAAATTAAAGAAAGATTTTATGTTTACCATCTTCATGAATCGCGGATCCGATACGTCCCAACTGTCCTAGAAGAGTGTTAGGCTGTATCAGATCAGACAAAAGCGTACCATGTATGCTTCTTCCTTTTTTCCGAAAATGTCTGAAATACCGTTAAATTCAAAGCTTTTCTCGTAATAAAGTTGTTAGAACATCTACGATCAAAAGTGAATACCCCTGCATAACATCAAAACACGGTTCTATATCTGCTGCAGACCTAGATGACCCTCTTCATAATTAAAGCATCCACTTAATTTTTCCCCAAATACACCACTGTCAGCGATGTATGAAGATGAACATTGATGTGACTCAATTTGACATCTTTTAGTACTTCAAATTTTTTCCTTTATACTAGTAGACAAAAATTACGCTTATCAGTTTTTAATCCAATTTCGCGGTCAGTTGCTATAATACATCTGCTAAAGATGAAAACCCTCCCCTACACTTCGGTGCATATGAGTCAATATAAAAAAAGTACAGCTAAAACTCGAGTTGAAAAATGAGAACAATAATATATTAATTCATTGCATGATTTTCCTTCTAAAATCAGTATATAATACCCGGATACAGGACTTTGGGGGGGGGGGGGGGGGGTATTTCCAACATAAAAGCAAAGGGTCCCAATAGGGTCAATGGTAGCGGACTGCATAGAGAAAATATCCTTCATTGAAAACGATGGTTGCATTTTGAATATTCTGTATTTTAAATCACTTTTCATGCTCCCGTTCTTATCATGACATGTATAATTATTGATTAAAGAAATACGTGTGACTCTTCTCACATGTATGTGCTAGTATAAGTGTTGGGCAATCGGAATTTAAATCATAAACGATAACCGGAATTAATCGGATTGGCATAACCGGAAAATTCAAAACATTTCTTTTTCCAATTTGTACCAACAATGGATTGAAATAAACACCAAATCATTATTTTTTTGAATAAAATTGTTTCATTGAGTAAAACGCTTTCGATCACAACTACTGTAAATACCCTATCAATTCGTTCAAGCCTCTTTTTCTTGAATACCATGCAGCAGAAAATGTCATACACTAGTATGTACTTTGAAATAAGGAAAATAATAGTATAAAAAAGGGAAAAACACGAATTTTTCAAAACCAAGATACTAAATCGGACAATCCGGAAATCAGCGATGTCGGCGACAATCGCGTTTGATTTTCAACATCGATTAGTAATGTTCATCGCTGGTCATTCAACGACCGACGATCGATCGTCAGCGATAATCGTTTCATCACTTAACTAGAATCCGTTGTCATGACTCCCATTTTGATACATTTTAGTGTCATTTTGTGTGAAGAGGGAATTTTTTTTCAAAGAAGTGTATTTACTCCGATAAATCGATTCTCAAATATAAAATCGATAGTCGGCGATTTGGATATTTTAAGAGACGAATCGATAGCGAGGATGTCTGTGACTATCGTTACAGCAATACAGCGTGTATTGGTGTGAACAAGATAGAGATCGAGGTATGGAATACGAATACATGCACGTAATGATTCGCGCTTAGAGGAATGAAAATTTAGGTATGTTACACGAATGAGAAAAGTACCGATCCAAATCTGCCAGAACAGTACCATGGAAGCACAACATATTTTTAGATTTCTGGATCGATGGACTGTAGTAAAGGTGATTAATGTTCGAATGTTATGAATTGCAGAGTTCGCGTATTTTTGAAGAATCATTTTTTTCACACTTTTGCAATATCGGATAATTTTTGTCATTTTTTATCTCTTTGATGTTTCCACTAGCGAATCTAAAGGGAGGGATGAGGCCAGGGAGAGAAGGGGAGCATGTTCTCGACTCTCCCCTTTTTGCGGTCAAGAGTTTTTAATGACATGATTTTTTTTAGAACTTGATGATAAATCTTTTATAACTTACACTTTAAATGATTATATCACGGTCTCCTATCCCCTAAAATCTTTAATATTAGGCGCTGGACTTTATATTACATGAAAATATACGGACATAGATTTGATCCAGCATAGTCTGAACCTCAATCAAAATTCGCTGGTTCGATATCGTTCGTCAATCATCTATTTCAAATTAATCATTTTGAATTCAAGTTTTCCATCTTTTTTTTTTTTTTTGTCTTCAAAAATCCCGACCTCCTCTTTAAAAAATTGGATCATAAATGTATCTTCTTGGGTGTCGATCTAATTTGCTCCTTTATGCTGCATTCGGTTTCTTTTATGTTTCGAATTTTCATTCTTTCAATCACGTTTTCTACCCCTCATCCTCCAATTACTCTATCGTATAGGATAATTCTAGAAAGCCGATGTATTTTTTGTATACATATTTTACTCCCGTATTAGAAACATCTTAGGAAATAACATACATATATATAACAAACAAATAAACCGAAACCCGCAAAATCCCATATACATTGTATATGCCTTCTTTAAAAAAATTTGAAATTATACTCTTATTTTTTCCTCGTAGCATCAAGTGTATACATACCGATATATACAGGGGAGACATAGAACTGTTCAAAACGGTTAAGTATAACAAAAATACGTATCGTAACTACTAGAGTGCACAACTTGGCATTTCAGTAAATTCATAAACATCAATTTTGATGACGTCATCAGTATAAATGACGTCATAAATATTATCTACTATGGAGCAGTTTTCTGAAGGATTGGAATAGTTTGAAATAGGTGTAAAAGTAATCAACCGCCAAAGTTATAAAATTTTACATAATTTTAAAAGCATTCAGATTATTTACGACCTATCTTGAAATACAACGTCTCATTTTCATCGTCTGGGAAGTCTTTTTCATGACGTTCTAACCATCTTTGATGAACAATTTGTCAAGAAACGTGTCAACAGAGAACTCTTTAAAGTTTAATTTTCGACTACGACCGGACCTTCTACCAAAAAAAAATCTTCACCGAATTAATCACAGGTATAATCAAAGAATATTTCAATATAATTATTTTTTAGGTAAAATGTCCGGCCCTATGAGAAATTATCGATCAAATTTCATGATATCTCACAAAAATACCGGAAATGCAAAATCTTGGCTTTGTTTTGGGCTATATTTCTTCTAAAGACATGTCCGGAATTTCACAACTTTACACGTTTTCGAAAGACAAAATGTTCTCCTTTCCTTTTATTGACAGGTTAACAGCATTGTCTGTGTTTGAAAATATACGAAAACTTTAGGCCGATATCGCCGTTCGTGGCTCTGGTCCAAATGTTAACGTCTTCAAATTCAATAGCATCATATAAGACCTGATAAATTTACAGCATGGACCAGACATGCACGTTTCGGGTACTAAACCCTTGTCAGTGATACTCAGTTTAAACAATATAAAATGGCCAAAAAGTATGAAAATTATTATGTCCAAACATGTACCAAAAGACGTAACAGGATGGGTGGCATCATCGAAACCTTCTTGAGGAAAATTTCAAACCAATGTATTATGCACCAGACACATGTATCGGATATTAAATCCTCATCAGTGATGCTTACAGCCAAAGTGCTTTTCATTAGCCACCAAAATCCATTTCATTCGCGCCCTCTGGTTTTATTTTTAGAAATTAAATTCGTGTATGTACTTTACAGAGAGTGTGGGCTCCAACTTTCATGTAGGGTCGATTCAGCAGCATATCCAAATAAAATCTATGTTCGAAATAGAATTGAAGGGAAAAACTCTAGTATTTAGACAAGTAGAATATCTTACTGGCTGCAATTTAAATACATCAGAGCTTCAGATTTGTTGTTGTTTCAGCTTGTATCCTATCTACAATAACGAATATTTTGATATGACGAATTGGAATGTCCGAGAGCAATTCTATGTAAGTGCTTCCGGGCTTTTGAATAAATTGAAACAAATATTGATGGCCTCCCATGGTCATATTTAAAGAATATATGTTTTGCACATATTGATGTATATATTTGGTAATATTACGGAAGTGTCCAAACTATTCAACTTCATGAGGAAAATTTCAAACCAATACTAATGCACCAGACACGTATTTTTGACAGTTAATCCTCATCTTTGGTACTTCATGCCAAAGTGGTTATCAGAAACAAAGGAGAGGATCTCCAACAATACCCGGTTGTAGCATCCACAACAAAACCCCAAAACACCCAATGCAAAAACACAAAGCAGACAAGCACGGAAAGAGACGCATAAGGGACAAGGAACGTCAACGTACAACACAGAAACATCAAACACAAAGGACTACACATAAACCAACGAGGCCAATGGGCAACTGTTGCATTTTTCAAGCGCCCTTTAGTTTGATACTTAATTATAATACATGAGAATGAGATAAAGAAGATACTGACATTACAAGCGAACAAAGAGGATCTTAATGATTACAGTGCTGTTTTGTCCCATGTTTAATCATGAGTTTCTAGAAATGAAACAGCTTAAACCTGAATATTTAATCAATCAAATTATACTGATAGTTCGACTCGATGGCGGTGCTTTTAACTTAGAAGACTTTAGCGCTAAACATTACTTCACAGAAGAATTTAAGGTAATAGAGTTTTCTTGTTTGAAGTATCAATCGGGATGTATTTCTTTATCTGAATCCGTCCACTTTGGTGAAACAATACGTGGTAGTCTTACATGTTTCTACACAGCTATGGCAGTCAAGGTGGTGTGATTTTTTATCACATGTCGCCGCTTGACGAAGATAACAATGGGAGTTTTGTGTGCATGTAGTTCGGATAACTTCACCATTTGCTACTAACATGGCAGATAGTTGTCCTATGGCGTCACCGATCGCTCATTGGTCTTGTTTTTATGTTTATTTGGTGGTCCTTGACCCTTTAACGGGTCTTGCTGTGCAGAATAGTGATTTTTTAATAGCTTATCAAAATCTAAAACAGAAATTGGAAATCAGGGATACAGTGAATACGATAAACTGGTTACTTAAAACTTATAAACAAAGCAACAAACAGTGGGGAAACAACATTCATTCCATGAGAACGGAGGGGATCACCAAAATGGAATCGATTGCAACACCAACAGCTGAGCACTGAAACAACTTAAGCAGATAAGCACAACAAAAACGCAAAATGAACAGAGGAAATCAAACACCAAAGACACCAAACACCAAAGCTAGACAACACAGAACCAACAAACAATTAGAGACAATTAATAGGAATAATTCTACATTAAGTACTTCAAAAACAAAGAGCATGAAAATACGAGAAAACATCAAAAGGAGGATGACTCATATCGTCTCATAAAAGAAAAATGAATATCACGGATTTGATTCGAGTCTAGAGATAAAAAAGAAAAGAATACAAAGTCCAAATTAAATGCGAGATCATTTGGGCAATTTCAGAAATAAATACCTTCTTTATTAACAATACTTGCTGACTCTGTTTCCGGTACCAATCCTCCAACAAAGAGTAAGAAAATCAGAAATACCACTTTATTTTCCAATCTGAGCTGTATCAAATCGTGCAATGAGGAAGAATAAAATTTGAGGACGTCAAACATTATGAGTACTTAAATAAAGAAGCCAAAACATTCCTTCATTTCACAAAAAGCGACCTAAAACAAGGAAGACGCAACTTTTATATCTCACAGCTGTCATTTATTTGTATACATTGATTCCAATTTCTTGTTCCAGTACATAAAGGCAATATCAAGACAGCTAGACAATACAAAACCAACAAACAATTAGAGACAATTAATGGTAATACTTCCTTATAAAGTACTAAAAACAAACAGCATGAAAATACGAGAAAACATCAAAAGGAGGATGACTCATACAGTTGCACAACCGGTAAGTGCACACAGTTTACCGATACGATAGGTTACGTGCCCCTTAGGATAGGATAACCGATAGAATTTGCCCCATACGATAGGCTCGATAGAACACTCTATCCTATCATATCGTATCCTATCGGCTTCTATCGGTTTGTATTGGATTCTATCGGTTTCTATGGGATCCTATCGGTTTATATGGGATCCTATCGGCTTCTATCGGTTCTATGGGTTCCTATCGGTTCTATGGGATTAATCAAATAGCAAATCATATGAATTATTTAATGATGAATGTTTGATTAATTCATACTTTTTTCCAAACATAAGCTCGATTAATAATACTACGTTCATTTCTAATGCATTAGGCCGCTGAAAGTGTTCGAATTAGTTACCTCATTTACTTACCTGGGCATTTAGATTTTTAACTAAGAAAGACTGCGCATAAATGATATTGTTATTTCAGATCGCTTAGTCATATTAATATTGTAAAATTATCTGGTAAATTGGTTGATTTGTTTACTCATTAATTTTTATTATTTATTCTATACATTTGTACATGTGCTTGCATGTATTAATCCGAAGAGCTAATGAGTTCGCTAAAAAATTTCCTTTCGCAGACCTCAATCATACACAAATTGAAATTATGCAGCGCCATCTTCATTAAGTTCGGTTATATTAACAAACTTATTAATTATGATGACATCAAACGGGTTTATATTTACTAATTGATTACCTTAATTACTTATTTGCAAAGGTAAATAGAATTAATTAGAGAGAATGCGGGTGATAATTATTTTTTCAAGTCCGAATTTAGTCACTTTGATAACGTTAAAGAATCCGGTTGGTTTATTTTTTTTATTATTTTCAATTTTGTTTATTCAATTTATAGGTTTTTCTTTTATATACGTATTATTCACGCAAATTCTCCCTTCGTGGACCTCAGTCATTCAATGATTGAAATCTACAAGCGCCATAAAAGAATTCAATTTCATACATTAAAAAAAATACTACTCTTGAACATTTTGAATCTACGAATCATTTTTTTCTTTATTTACATTCAGAAGGTCCGAACATAGGAAATATTTTTAATCCACATTATATATATCATACAATATTAATTGGATAAAAATTCCCCGTCGACGTACCTCTCAATTAAATAATTAACAACATTCCAATACGACGTCAATCAGTGGAGGAAGTGTTTAATTTACTTGATTATTTACTAGTGAAATTTATTTACTAGTGATATTTATTTTCTTTTTTTCTTTTTATTTATTTCTTTCTTTTTTTTTTTGGATTTATTATTATTATTGATCTATCTTGAAAAACATAAAATAGTTTAATGAATAAAGGATATAAGCAGACGTCCGTACTAATAGCACAATAAGATATAAATCCTAGCGCCCGATAGGAACCGATTGCGCCCGATAGGAACCGATTGCGCTCGATAGAAACCGATAGCGCCTGATAGAAACCGATAGGAACCCATAGCGCCCGATAGGAACCCATAGCGCCCAATAGGAACCAATAGAGCCCAATAGGAACACATAGAGCCCGATAGGATAGGAAATCCGATAGAAACCGTTACGATATCCCTTAGAAATTGACCGATACGATAGGATAGCTGCCACATACGATAGGATAGAAAATGTGCACTCACCTGTTACGGATTTGATTCAACTCATGAGATAAATGAGTTAAAGAAGATCCTGACGATAACATCAACAGCACTCACAATAGAGCACCGTTTTGAGCATCGACGGACCCCTAGACCTAGAGGTGGGATCAGGTGCCCGGGAGTAGTAAGCCTTCCCTGTTGGCTAGCCACACCCGCCGTCGATGTTCACGCACGAAAACAATATACAAAATAAGTGCACTGTCTGAAGTTGCGTCTACGTAGAAAGTGCTATGGCGACAATGTCAGAGAAATATATTCAAAACACTTACTGTCAAACCCTTCGCGGGGAACTTTTTTAATGAGCTCCACACGGCAAAGGGCATAAGTGTGACAAAAATGAGTTAAAGTAGATCCTGACGATAATCTCAACAGCACTCACAATAGAGCACAAAATTAAACATCGACGGACCCTAGCAAGCTAGAGGTTGGACCAGGTGCCCGGGAGGAGTAAGCATCCCGTGTCAAGACATGTCCGGAATTTCACAACTTTGCACGTTTTCGAAAGACAAAATGTTCTCCTTTCCTTTTATTGACAGGTTAACAGCATTGTCTGTGTTTGAAAATATACGAAAACTTTAGGCCGATATCGCCGTTCGTGGCTCTGGTTCAAATGTTATCGTCTTCAAATTCAATAGCATCATATAAGACCTGATAAATTTACAGCATGGATCAGGCATGCACGTTTCGGTTACTTAACCCTCGTCAGTGATCCTAAGTCTAAACTATATAAAATGGCCAAAAAGTATGAAAATTATTATGTCCAAACATGTACCAAAAGACGTAGGAGGATGGGTGGCATCATCAAAACCTTCTTGAGGAAAATTTCAAACCAATGTATTATGCACCAGACACATGTATCGGATATTAAATCCTCATCAGTGATGCTTACAGCCAAAGTGCTTTTTATTAACCACCAAAATCCATTTCATTCGCGCCCTCTGGTTTTATTTTTAGAAATTAAATTCGTGTATGTACTTTACAGAGAGTGTGGGCTCCAAATTTCCTGTAGGGTCGATTCAGCAGCATATCCAAATAAAATCTATGTTCGAAATAGAATTGAAGGGAAAAACTCTAGTATTAAGACACGTAGAATATATTAGAGCTTCAGATTTGTTGTTGTTTCAGCTTGTATCCTATCTACAATAACGAATATTTTGATATGACGAATTGGACCGTCCGAGAGCAATTCTATGTAAGTGCTTCCAGGCTTTTGAATAAATGGAAACAAATATTGATGCCCTCCCATGGTCATATTTAAAGAATATGTGTTTTGCACATATTGATGTATATATTTGGTAATATTACGGAAGTGTCCAAACTATTTAACTTCATGAAGAAAATTTCAAACCAATACTAATGCACCAGACACGTTTTTTGATAGTTAATCCTCATCTTTGGTACTTCATGCCAAAGTGGTTATCAGAAACAAAGGAGGGGATCTCCAACAACACCCGGTTGTAGCACCCACAGCAAAACCCCAAAACACCCAATGCAAAAACACAAAGCAGACAAGCACGGAAAGAGACGCATAAGGGACAAGGAACGTCAACGTACAACACAGAAACATCAAACACAAAGGACTACACATATACCAACGAGGCCAATGGGCAACTGTTGCATTTTTCAAGCGCCCTTTAGTTTGATACTTAATTATAATACATGAGAATGAGATAAAGAAGATACTGACATTACAAGCAAACAAAGAGGATCTTAATGATTACAGTGCTGTTTTGTCCCATGTTTAATCATGAGTTTCTAGAAATGGCACAGCTTAAACCTGAATATTAAATCAATCAAATTATACTGATAGTTCGACACGATGGCGGTGCTTTTAACTTAGAAGACTTTAGCGCTAAACATTACTTCACAGAAGAATTTAAGGTAATAGAGTTTTCTTGTTTGAAGTATCAATCGGGATGTATTTCTTTATCTGAATCCGTCCACTTTGGTGAAACAATACGTGGTAGCCTTACATGTTTCTACACAGCTATGGCAGTCAAGGTGGTGTGATTTTTTATCACATGTCGCCGCTTGACGAAGATAACAATGGGAGTTTTGTGTGCATGTAGTTCGGATAACTTCACCATTTGCTACTAACATGGCAGATAGTTGTCCTAAGGCGTCACCGATCGCTCATTGGTCTTGTTTTTATGTTTATTTGGTGGTCCTTGACCCTTTAACGGATCTTGCTGTGCAGAATAGTGATTTTTTAATAGTTTATCAAAATCTAAAATAGAAATTGGAAATCAGAGATACAGTGAATACGATAAACTGGTTACTTAAAACTTATATACAAAGCAACAAACAGTGGGGAAACAACATTCATTCCATGAGAACGGAGGGGATCACCAAAAAGGAATCGATTGCAACACCAACAGCTGAGCACTGAAACAACTAAAGCAGACAAGCACAACAAAAACGCAAAATGAACAGAGGAAATCAAACACCAAAGACACCAAACACCAAAGCTAGACAACACAGAACCAACAAACAATTAGAGACAATTAATAGGAATAATTCTACATAAAGTACTAAAAAAACAAAGATTATTAAAAATACGAGAAAACATCGAAAGGAGGATGACTCATATCGTCTCATAAAAGAAAAATGAATATCACGGATTTGATTCGAGTCAAGATATAAAAAAGAAAAGAATACGAAGTCCTAATTAAGGTGGGTCCCTACTCGTGAATTTAACAGATGAATTTTGTATTTTAAGGTTATTTTCTATACATAATAGTCAAAATGACATAATGAACACAGACATAGATAGGTAATTTTGTTTTCATTAAAGATACAGTACATTAAAATAAGGTACCCTAACACTTAAAAATTGAGAAATATCAAATATCCATCATATGCTTTTGAACCCTCCAAATTCAGTGATGATACGAATATGTTTATTTGTTTTGTTTTATTTTAAGTCATATAGAAGAAATACAACACATAAAATGATTTTGTAACATAAATCTAAGTATGATATATCTCCAAACATTAGGGTACCCCCTTATAATTTCATAGCATTTTTGACCAAGAATATGTACTAAATCCAACTTTTTGCATAAAAAAACAGATGAATTTTTTTCATTTTGTAATATTTCATAAAACAATGTATGCAGATGAAGAAAAAATCACATACAGGTACACAGTTTTTGAAATGACCAAGGTATGGCTCCAAACATAGGGGTACCCCCTTATAATGTTATCATATTTTCGACAAATAATATATAGTATATCACATTTTTGTGCAAAAACAACGGATGGAATTCCTTCAAATCGGATAAGTTTATACGATAATGTATATAGATGGTGAAAAAATCGCATACAGGTATACAATTTTATAAATGATCAAGATATGGCTACAAACATAAGGGTACCCCCTTATATTTTCATCACATTTTCAACTAAGACGTTATACTATATGTGTGGTGTGGACATTGATAGATTGCACCATCTTTTGCTTCTTTTGGCATTTAATATCTTCTGTCTGTGTTTTTCGATGCTCTGGCTTGTCCCTCACCTGCCATTGTAAAACGTTATACGCAGACTGCTGCATATAAGAAAAAAACCTATAACGGTTCGAGTAGGGAGCCACCTTAAATGCGAGATCATTGGGTTATTTCAGAAATAAATACCTTCTTTATTAACAATACTTGCTGACTCTGTTTCCGGTACCAATCCTCCAACAAAGAGTAAGAAAATCAGAGATACCACTTTATTTTCCATTCTGAGCTGTATCTGATCGTGCAATGAGGAAGAATAAAATTTGAGGACGTCAAACATTATGAGTTCTTAAATAAAGAAGCCAAAACATTCCTTCATTTACAAAAAGCGAGCTAACAAATAGAAGACGCAACTTTTATATCTCACAGCTGTCATTTATTTGTATATATTGATTCCTATTTCTTTATGTTCCAGTACATAAAGGCAATATCAAGACTGCTAGACAATACAAAACCAAGAAACAATTAGAGACAATTAATGGGAATACCTCCTTATAAAGTACTAAAAACAAAGAGCACGAAAATACGAGAAAACATCAAAAGGAGGATGACTCATACAGTTGCGCAACCGGTAAGTGCACACAGTTTACCGATACGATAGGTTACGTGCCCCTTAGGATAGGATAACCGATAGAATTTGCCCCATACGATAGGCTCGACAGAACATTCTATCCTATCATATCGTATCCTATCGGCTTCTATCGGTTTGTATTGGATTCTATCGGTTTCTATGGGATCCTATCGGTTTCTATGGGATCCTATCGGCTTCTATGTGATCCTATCGGCTTCTATCGGTTCTATGGGTTCCTATCGGTTCTATGGGATTAATCAAAAAGCAAATCATATGAATTATTTAATGATGTGTGTTTGATTAATTCATACTTTTTTTCCAAACATAAACTCGATTAATAATACTACGTTCATTTCTAAGTCATGAGCCGCTGAAAGGGTTCGAATTAGTTACCTCATTTACTTACCTGGGCATTTAAATTTTTAACTAAGAAAGACTGCGCATAAATGATATTGTTATTTCAGATCGCTTAGTCATATTAATATTGTAAAAGTATCTGGTAAATTGGTTTATTTATTTACTCGTTAATTCTTATTACTTATTCTATATATTTGTACATGTGCTTGCATGTATTAATCCGAAGAGTTAATGAGTTCGCTAAAAAATTTCCTTTCGCGGACCTCAATCATACACAAATTAAAATCATGCAGCGCCATCTTCATTAAGTTCGGTTATATTTACAAACTTATTAATTATGATGCCATCCAACGGGTTTATATTTACTAATTGATTTCCTTAATTACTTATTTGCACAGGTCAATAGAATTAATTAGAGAGAATGCGGGTGATTATTATTTTTTCAAGTCCGAATTAAGTCACTTTGATAACGTTAAAGAATCCGATTGGTTTATTTATTTTTTTTTCTTTATTATTATTTTCAATTTTGCTTATTCAATTTATAGGTTTTTCTTTTATATACGTATTATTCACGCAAATTCTCACTTCGTGGACCTCAGTCATTCAATGATTGAAATCTACAAGCGCCATAAAAGAATTAAATTTCAAACATTAAAAAAAAATACTACTCTTGAACATTTTGAATCTACGAATCATCTTTTTCTGTATTTACATTCAGAAGGTCCGAACATAGGAAGTATTTTTAATCCACATTATATATCATACAATATTAATTGGATAAAAATTCCCCGTCGACGTACCTCTCAATTAAATAATTAACATCATTCCAATACGGCGCCACTCAGCGGAGGAAGTGTTTAATTTACTTGATTATTTACTAGTGAAATTTATTTACTAGTGATATTTATTTTCTTTTTTTCTTTTTATTTATTTATTTATTTATTTTTTTTTTTTGGATTTATTATTATTATTGATCTATCTTGAAAAGCATTAAATAGTTTAATGAATAAAGGATATAAGCAGATGTCCTTACTAATTGCACAATAAGATATAAATCCTAGCGCCCGATAGGAACCGATTGCGCTCGATAGAACCGAAAGCGCATGATAGAAACCGATAGGAACCCATAGCGCCCGATAGGAACCCATAGCGCCCGATAGGATAGGAAATCCGATAGAAACCGTTACGATATCCCTTAGAAATTGACCGATACGATAGGATAGCTGCCCCATACGATAGGATAGAAAATGTGCACTCACCGGTTGCGCAACTGTATCGTCTCATAAAAGAAAATGAATATTACGGATCTTATTCAAGTCATGAGTTAAATGAGTTAAAGAAGATCCTGACGATAACCTCAACAGCACTCACAATAGAGCACGTTTTGAGCATCGACGGACCCCTAGAAAGCTAGAGGTCGGATCAAGTGCCCGGGAGTAGTAAGCATCCCATGTTGGCTAGCCGCACCCGCCGTCGATGTTCACGCACGTAAACAATATACAAAATACGTGCACTGTCTGAGGTTGCGTCTACGTAGAAAGTGCTATGGCGACAATGTCAGGGAAATATTCAAAACACTTACTGTCAAATCCTTCGCGGGGTGCTTTTTTACGAGCTCCACACGGCAAAGGGCATAAGTGTGACACAAATGAGTAAAAGAAGATCCTTACGATAATCTCAACAGCACTCATAATAGAGCACCGTTTTGAGCATTGACGGACCCCTAGAAAGCTAGAGGTGGGATCAGGTGTCCGGGAGGAGTAAGCATCCCCTGTTGGCTAGCCGCACCCGCCGTCGATGTTCAAAAATGTTTAAAAAACATAATTTCACAAAAAGCGAGCTAACAAAAAGAAAGACGCAACTTTTATATCTCACACCTGTCATTTATTTGTATATAATGATTTCCATTTCTTTATAGTATAGTATAGTTTATTCATCGAATGCCTTACAGCATATAGATATACATGTAAATACAAATATGAATATACAATTACAAATGCTTATCAAGGTTAAGTACATACGGTCTTAAATAAAATTATAACTATCATAGATCACAATCTTTTTCTTATGTCAAAAGCATTTTTGATATATTTTCCTAAATAACATAATTCTTTAGTATTTGTAGATGTGAAAAGTTGGATAAGTTTAAAGACAGAGTGTCGTTGAAAATAGTATGGTTTTAAAATTTTTACTCTAAGACTGGTATAGGCGGGACATTTAAGAACAAAATGAAATTCATCTTCTACATCTGTTTTACACATTGGGCAAATTCTTCTATCTAAAGGAATATTCTTGTAACGACCTGTTTCAATTGATAAACAATGCGAAGAGAGCCTTAATCTAGTAATACATTTCTTATATTGATTATAGATAGGTTTCTTTAAATATGTTTGTAAATCATTATGGTCAATAAGGTGCTTATACATAAAACATTTTGATGATGAACTTATCTCTGTAATTAACGACTGCTTATAAATATCAATAATACGTTGCTTAACAATAGGAAAAATAAGTTTTGCGTCTAAATGATTGTATTCTAAGAATAAGTCTCGTAGACCAATTTCAGACAAAATATTAAAAACATTAGTAATCCAATTTTTACAATTTGACTTCGTATGAAATTCATGACATAAATACTCAAAAGATGACTTCAAAATACAATTTTTAGTGTTCTTAAGTTTTAACCAATATTTAATGATTCTTAATTTTCTGTAGCATATTAGAGGAAGTCTTCCCAACTCACAATATACCATGGGATTCGGGATAGACCTTTTCACGCCCAAGATAGATTTACAGAAATCTAAATGTACTTTCTCCAAATCTGGAGCAGAATGAAATCCCCATATTTCACCTCCGTAATTAGCTATACTTGCAACATAATTCAGACACTTGTTAACACATATAAAAGTTAATTACCTCAATTAAAAGGAATGTAATTCAGATTCACACCATTGAAGAGAAATAAATATTAAGAAACATATTGGCTTCAACACAACAGTTTTATCATAAACAAGATATTAGATTGTTACAATGACAAATATGGATAATGACCATATCCCTGTATACAACACAAAATTGATAATTCAGAAAATCAGACACCGAATGCATACAAAATCAGGGTAAAACAGGAAACAATGCACACAAACAAAAACCTCCAACATATGAAAAGAAGCGAACTCCCGATATGGGATTCACTATTCTCCAAGTCGCATATTGCGTACACTGTACATGATAGTACATATGTACGCACAAATCCGTCTTTAGATTCCTGCTTTAATTACGACGGTGCCAACTTGTATTGAAAACAGGATTATCTTAGTCCTTCTGCACTGACATATGTCTATGTTCTCGATTCGTCACTGGCCTGGTTTCCACTTTCTCAGATGTTCATATGAATATCTTCGTTACGCTTCATTAATTGTTAATTATAATTATATTATATATGTATTAATTATATCTGTATTATTATACTGTATGTAGAAAGATTTTTGAGATGATTCAATATCCCGATGCACATCCGGTCCTCCGTTTTCTTTCACTTTACTATTATACATGTAGTTCACGTAATTTCGAGTTTCATTCACATTAGTGTGATCTCGAGGTGCATTCATTATTATTAATGTTTACATTGCAAGTTGATTTCCTATGTAAAACGCCTATTCAATTTTGACGTTCATTTCACGATGAACACAGGTTGGCCCCAAACACAGAACGTGCGCGCAAGAAGTTCAAACAGTAGGCGGCTCATACTGATGCTGAATTTGCGATCAGGAGGAGATTCCCAACATGTATGTGTACGGGAAATTAGACGATATAAAAGAGAGGAAACAGACGGGGACAACAACAAAAAATCATTGAAACCATAGAAATATATATAACAACTCTATGTAAGTGTAAATGAACAGTTTCCACAGAGTTCATGTGTACTTCAATGTAGATGGCGCTACCGAAATGAATTTATGCTGCGTTGACTACTCTGATATTATAAATAAGGCTTAATTCTCTTTAAATTGTTTATAAAAAGTTAAAAATCGTCATAAAAATGTTTTAGCAGATATTTACAACATTGTGAAACGTTGTAACAGTCCATTTTTTCCACAGAGTTCATGTGTACTTGAATGTAGATGGCGCTACTGAATTGAATTAATGCAGCACTGACTTTTCTTATTATAAATAAGGCCTTATTATCGTCAAATTGTTTACGAAAAATTAAGACTCATCGTGAAAACATTTTTAAAATAAAAATCATTTGGTAATTTTAAATATCAAAGCGTATATTTTGGTCCTTTGCAATGGAGTATTTATTGCCCTTCCTGGTAGGGAGAATTGACACATGTGAAACATTTAAATCTTAATTTTCACTTAATTCGTATAGAATTTCGAGGATGTTTTTAAAGATGTTTTACTGAATGTAAACGTAAGGAATGAGTATTTTTTTTTTGCGTTCAAGGTTTTTACACTCTGGTTCGACAGGCGCAAATATTTCGAGAACCGCTTCGCGGTTCACGAGATTTGCGCCTGTTGAACCAGAGTGTAAAAGCCATGAACGCAAAAAATAATAAATAATAAATAATAAATTCCTTAATTATTTCTTTTTTTTAAGACAAAATGTCCAATTGTTGCTGCCATTCAACCTCCTAGACAAAATATTGAGTATGTAGAATATATGTTTAGAATCATTTGCGGCGTATTAACTTTCGCTCCTTTAGCTGTCTGCTTCGTACTGCGAAAGTTTGTCTCAGCGAATTTGAATACCAAAGGCATAACTCAATACTAGCAGGGTTGGAAACGCGAATCAATATCCATGCGAAACCACAAAAAGAAATACCAGCGAATGATTCTATGTATACAGTATTCAAATGAGGTACACCAGACTTCATGTAGCATATTTCGGATAATGAATCCTTATCAGTGATCAGAGTTAAGCCAACATTATTTTTAAAAAACGACAAAATAATTTGATGTTGCATCCTATCATTCCAGGTGTGATTTTTGAAGAGTGGGAGGCTCCTCATATCCTTTAACATTCTAAATGCCTTTTCAAAAGCGTAATATATTGAAAAAATAAGCTATCCAATACACTTATTTTCCTATTCGTATAAAAGAATAGACAAAGTGTTCTACAAGGATGGTGTATGAACTTTGCTTTTCAGTATTATGTTAGAATCAATGTGTCGAAGAAGAATCTAAGTACTACCCGTATTCTCTATGTAATGATAATTCTTGCTGTCGTTACGACATTCACTCATTTTCCCTCCTGCTATGGTAAGAAAGAATGTGTTTGACTTCGTGACTTCATTTTGACTTCATTTTCCCTTGACTTCATGACTTCTTGACTTCATTTTCATGACTTCTTGACTTCATTTTCATGACTTCTTGACTTCATTTTCCCTCCTGCTATGGTAAGAAAGAATGTGTTTGACGTCCTCTTTTTATATCCATTTACATATTCATCTGTGTTACTTGGACCCCTGTGTTTTACGGTCTTGTTTGTGTGTGGTCATCTAACAGTGAGGAGGTTGTTTTACACCATAATTGTACGTTCTCCGAGACCTCTGGGAAATCGGAATAGTGGGAGGGTTGTGCGCGCGTAATCCAGAATAACCACACCGTCTGCTATTTACGTGGCAGATGGCCGTCCTAAGTCGGCACCGGTTGCCCATTGGTCTCGTTGGTTTATGTGTAGTCTTTTATGTTTCATGTTTCTATGTTGTGAGTTGGTGTTCCTTGTCCATTTTGCGTCTCTTTCTGTGGGTATCTGTTTTGTGTTTTTTGCCTGGGTGTTTTGGGATTTTGCTGTGGGTGCTGCAACCTAGTGTTGTTGGAGATCTCCTCCTTTCTTTTCTTTCCCGGAAGATTTTGTCATAGTCAATGCTGTGTGTATACCTTCGTCTGGATAGTCACACATGTTCCTGTTTGATCGATCCTGTTCGGTAAAGTGGGAGGGTTGTGCTCACGTAATCCAGATAACCAAACCATTTTTTTTAAAATCAGATGACCGTCCCATCCAAAGAAAACTCCGGGTGCATATTGAATTCCTTCCATTTATTTGTTGTCATTGATGTTTGATGATTGTGTATGTCTGTTTCGACTGTGTTTGTCCGTTTTGTATGATATTCTAGTGCATATTGTTGTTTCCTATTGCGGGTCGTAGTTTTGTCTGATATCATTTATGTGTCGCTTTATGAGGGGGATAAGGAAATATGGATAATCTATTCTCTAGTTTTCCCCCGCTTTCGCGAAAGCGCGGGGACATTACAACCGTCCCGTCTGTCTGTCTGTCTGTCCGTCAGTCAGAAAAACTTTAACCTTGTCCATAACTTTTGAACGGTAAGTGATAAGGCTTTCATGTTTCACATGTGTATTCCTTGTGACAAGACCTTTCCATGGATACCAAAGTTTTTGACTTTGACCTTGAAGTTTGACCTACTTTTCAGAATTTGAACTTTGATCTCTTAACTTAACTCTTAAATGGAAGGTGATAGGACTTTCGTATTTCTCATGGGTATTCTTTGTGACAAGACCTTTCCATAGATACCAAACTTTTTGATCTTGATACCTTGACCTTGGAGTTTGACCAACTTTTTACAAAACTTTAACCTTGACCATAACTTTGGAATAGTAAGTGATAGGGCTTTCATATTTCACATGTGTATTCATTGTGACAAGATGTGTTCATGGATACCAAAAATTTTGACCTTGTGACCGTGACCTTGGAGTTTGATCTACTTTTCAAAAACTTTAATCATGACCATAAATCTTGAATGAAAAGCGAAAGGCCTTCCATTTTTCATATGTGTATTCATTATGAATAGACCTTTCCTTGGATACCAAAAACTTTGACCTTGTGACCTTGACCTTGGAGTTTGACCTACTTTTCAAAAACTTTACCCTCGACGATAACTTTTGTATGGAAAGTAATAGGACTTCCATATTTCACATCTGTATTCATTGTGACAAGACCTTTTCATGGACACCAAAAATTTTGACTTTGTGACCTTGACCTTTGAGATTAACCTCATTTTCAAAAACTTTACCCTTGACGATAACTTTTGAATGGTAAGTGATTGGACTTTCATATTTCACATGTTAATTCCTTGTGACAAGACCTTTCCGTCTGTAGCAACATTTGGCCTTTTAATTGTGACTTTTGGACTCTGACTTCAGGTTTTGTATTTTTAAAACTTTCATTCACTGATGGAGAGGTAAGATCATCTACAAGGATGATAGACCCGTCACCTCAACTGGATAGATAATATGGATACCCAAAAGACGTCGTTAAAGTTTTTTTGAAATCTAGCGAAAACGAAGAAGGATATATCTCGACTTCTTTGATGTAAGCAATCAGTGGATGTTAAACCTCTTCAAGTTCAATTGCATCATTACAGATAATTTTACAGCCTGGACTAGAAATGAATGAAACGGACCAGACTTTAAATGAAAGTCAAACGCAAAAGACGAAATCCGATTCCAAAAACCACAAATCGAAAGTCTTACAAATACAAAGCAGTAAAAATAAAGTTTACATTTTTGATTTTACTTGTTCATTTGTCTGTCTTATTGTACATGTCATTTCTTTAATCTTGCGCGATGGTCGATGTTTCTTTTGAGGGTGTTTTCCGCTGAGGTCAGTTCAATGTTATCTTGACCTCTTCCATAAAATGTTTAAATATTCGCAGGTCAATCGCTGTAAACGTGGTTAATTTCGCTAAAGATGTTATTAATTCAAATTTGTATGCTTTGCATATAAGGATACTTTCTGTTTCCATGCATACATTGTATCATGCGCAAAAAGATGTATTGCTGAAATGCGTGATATTCATAAAAATCGTGTCTTGTGATCTAGTCGATATCAATAAATGTCTTATATTGATTGGCATAAGGCGGATCCCTACTCATTCGGAATAAATCGGCAATTCAATACACAGAGTAGTCCGGAGAAGTTACCTTTCATTTTCACTGCTAATTAGATAATTGGATTAACGCAGGGGTAGACGTAGTTTGCACGCGCAGCGTTACTGTATGTAAAAGAACCCCATCAAGCGAGCATTATCGATTCTCAAAACGATTTTAAAGGTTATGGTGCTATGCATGGTCAAAATCCAAATAAATCGATTCAATAATCCTTGTATATCTTGGAAAAAAAAAGAGAAATAGACCCCCCCCCCCAAAAAAATCTATAATCATACGCGAAATTTTCGGATTTTTATGACAAAACGGTGTAATCCGAGGCATTAAAAAAATCTTTTTTTTTTCATTCCCCATATCACATATTTTGATTTTTAAATTTAATCGGACTTCACAGATTTTTCACAGGTATAGAAGCGCGAAAGGTCTGTGGTTTATATATTCTTTCCCCTGAAAAATGTTACTTGCAGTTTGTTTGCGCCAAAGTTATCCGTTTGTAGGTTTGCCAAACCGTGACACGACGCATTCATGGGACAGAGGGTACAGATTTGCTGGCCTTTTTTTTAATTTCTCGGGGAGGCCCTCCGAACCCCTTTCCAGTGGAAAGGGAATCATCTTCCATTATACTCTCAAGTGTTCAACCCCCTCCCCCTTTTTTAGTTCACCTGAGCGAAGCTCAAGTGAGCTATTGTCATAGCGCGGCATTCGTCGTCTGATCGTCGTCCATCGTCTGTCGTTAACTTCTAACATTTGCGAGTTCTTTCCTGAAATCGCTGCACAGAATTTCACCAAACCTTACAGGAAGCAAGTACTCAATGTCCTCTACCAAGTTTGTGTTTTTCGTGCCGATTGGTCAACAAATATAGCCGCCCATGGCTCTGATTGGCTGACGCATTTTCGACTTCTCCTTTGCAACCTTGGCACAGAATTTGACAAAGCTTTACAAGAAGCAAGTACTCAAGGTCCTCTATCAAGTTTGTGTTTTTCGTGCCGATCGGTCAACAAATATGGCCGCCGATGGCTGTGATTGGCTGACGCATTCTCGACTTCTCTGTAACCTTGGCACAGAATTTCACGAAACCTTACAGGAAGCAAGTTCTAAAGGTCCTCTACCAAGTTTGTGTTTTTGTGCAGATCGGTCCACAAATATGGCCGCCGAGGGCTTTGATTGGCTGACGCATTTTCGACTTCTCCTCTGCAATGGTAGCACAGTGTTTCGCAAAAGCTTACAGGAAGCAAGTACTCATGATCCTCCACAATTTTTTTTTTGGGGTTTTTTTTTGTCGATTGGCTTACAGGGCCTACACCGAATTTTCCACTATCATTCTTTTGTTTGCAACTCAGGTGAGCGATGTGGCCCCTTGGACCTCTTGTTTACAATATATTTTGATATGCATTATGTGCAAGAATATTTGATTATTGATTAAAATACATATATATATTAGGTAATAAAGAATACATTTATATAAGAAACCAAATACAGTATAGTTCCAGGCACGTATAATTAAGAAATGAGTGTCTTATTTTTTGCGTTCATGGCTCTTGCACTCTGGTTCGACAGGCGCAAATCTTGTGAACCGCTTCGCAGATCTCGAAAGATTTGCGCCTGTCGAACCCGAGTGTAAAAGCCATGAACGCAAAAATTAAGACTCTCATTCCTTATATTTACATTCAGATGTAAAATATCTTTGAAAATATCCTCGAAATTTTACACAAATTAAGTGAAAATAAAGATCTAAATGTTTCACGTGTGTCAATTTTCCCTACCAGGAAGGGCAAGAAATACTCCATTGCAAAGGACCAATATATACGGTTTCATATGAAAAGTTATTGAATAATTTCTATTTTAAAATGCTTTCACGATGAGTCTGAATTTCTTAAACAATTTGAAGCAAATAATGCCTGATTTATACTAAGAGAAGTCGGTGCTGCATCAATTAATTTCGGTAGCGCCATCTACACTGAAGTACACATGGACTCTGTGGACTCTAACAACGTTTTCACAAGGTAAATACCATGCAGTTGTAAATATCTGCTAATACGTTTACATAATTATTACATGATGATTACAACTTTTTATAAACAATTTAACGAAAATAAAGCCTTATTTTTAATACAAGAGTACTCAGTGCTTAATAAATTCATTTCGGTAGGGCCATCTACATCGAAGTACACGTGAACTCTGTACACTCTAACAACGTTTTCACAAGATAAATACCATGCAATACGTTTTCATTATGATTACATGATGATTACAACTTTTTATAAACAATTTAACGAAAATAAAGCCTTATTTTAATACAAGAGTAGTCAGTGCTGCATAAATTAATTTCGGTAGCAGTAGCACCATCTACATCGCAGTACACGTGAACTCTGTGTACTCTAACAACGTTCACCATGCAGTTGTAAATATCTGCTAATACGTTTTCGTAATGATTACATGATGAAAAAAGAAAACAACTGTAGAAAAGTATTGAAATGCATTGTTTACATGTTTGTTTACATGCGAGATACAGCGGCCGATCCCTTCGATACGTTGTTTGTATATAATTATTTGTTTACCTTAGTTTGTATTTATTATCTTTAATGTCTTTACTTTAATATTTAATCGTAACTATCGTCATAATTGTACTTTTAATAGCTTTATTTATCAGTTTAATTACATCGTTGTTTCATAACCTAATTAGTATTCATAGAAATGTCGATCCCTCATTAATTATGTATGTATTGGCCGATCATTCCAACTGACCAATCAGAGGCCACGACCTTTGTTTACATCGGGTCGATCCTTGCCTGAGGGTATAAACAGGACCCCCGATTCTGCATATTAAGAGATAAGTTTTGTGATTCTAAGGGAGATGTTGTGATGTGATTTCTTTTCTTAAACTGGATTTTGTACATAGTGTAAATAAAATGTCAACTTTATTACTTTGTCTCACTTCAACAACACTTGGATATTTCTCGTCTGGGACGAGTGTGGATTAATACTTTGTCATCTGGGATGGCAGGAATTCTCGTCTGGGACGAGTGATATCAATACTTTACACAGTGACTTAGTCGTCTGGGACGACCAGCTTGCGGATTGTCTAAGAAAGACACGCTACCAAAGATTTGTCTAAGAAAGATACGCTACCAAAGATTTGTCTAAGATAGACACGCTACCAAAATTACTACGCAATCAAGGCTACGCTACAAGTGGTTGGCAGCTTAGCGGGATAAAATTCACTGGATTTTATTGTGCATTTATTTTTCTGTGTGTGAAAATTTTATTTGTGGATTTTGAAGGTAAAGTATTGAATTCTCAAACGGTAAAGTATAGTGCTTACATATTTTCATTATTTGCTAACGCTAAATTTTCTTTTGCAGTATTTTCAAATTTCAGGTTTTTACCTTGAGATTTACAGTGTGTATTAGTGCGCGATTCATTTTGGAATTTATACCGTGTGTAGTGCGCGATTCATTGTGGAATTTATTGTGGAATTTATACCGTGTGTCAGTAAAAGCGGGCGATGTAAATTTTGAGTTCCAGGAAAAATGAGATTTTTGTGCATATGAGGATATTAAGTCAAATTTTGAATATATAGCATATTCAAAGGGAGGTTTGTGACTCTGAAATTTGCAAAAATCGCTGATTTTGACAATGTATTAGAAAACTTTGATTTTGTTATTGTTTACTACTGACCAGCGGAGTGAGAACTCATAGCATTCCTTTCCATTTGAGTGCGTCCCTTAACACTATATACGCCGTACATTCTGTACTATTAGTATTCATTGATCCATAGCATTTATGGCAACTGAAGATCTCGCTAATATTTTGAAAAGAAAAATGTCTGACACTCCTGAAAAACCACTACCTAAAAGGTATGAACCCGCTAAAGCGGATGATAGTAACGCCTCTAGTGATCTTGGTGATCATGGTGACAACAGTGATTCTGATCTTCTCCGCTGTGCAATCATGAAGGTCCTCACGGATGAACATGTTCTCTCTGCGATTTGCGATCAAATCCTCAGTGGAGTTATTGACGTAATAAAACCTGAAGTCGACTCGCATATTGATGAACAAGTGGCTCTTGAAGTTGACAGTAAAGTGTCTGATCTAACCGCTCAATTAGCCAGTAAAGATCGTGAAATTGCGGACCTTAGTAAGCGAGTCCAGGCGTTAGAGTCCCGTGCTGAGGAGCAGGAACAGTATTCGCGACGCACTTGTCTCCGGTTCTCCAATATACCGTATAAAGACGCAAATGGCCAGACACCGAAATTCCCTTGGGAGTTTGACACTGACAAAATTGTTTTTGAACTCTGTCACAAAGTGGGTGTCAGTGTCAGCGCTAACGACATCGGACGCACGCACGTTGTAGGGGAACATAGGAATGGTAAATGCCAAATTATTGCTCGCTTCCTGTCGTATCGGGTGCGTCAACGGGTCTACGAAAACCGTTTTAAATTGGCCAAAGACAGTCTTAGGCGGTACATCAACGAGGATTTGACTCGCAAGCGATATGGAATCGTTCGGCATCTCGCTAAACTAAGAGGAGAGCAGAAGATCCACCAATATTGGACACAAGATGGTAGGATATTCATGCGCGTGCGCGAAAGAGGGCCTAAGTTGCTGATAAAGAGCATAGATGACGCCAATAGCCGTATCGACGCCTGAAATGATCTAATGCTCGTAACCTTGGTCTCTGACTCAGATCACAAACAATAACTCTCATGTATATATTTACATAGAAACTGATTCAATACAATTTGATATCATACTCAACTATTAAGTATATTTATTCATTTACTAAATGATCCAATGAATGATTGAAATTCTTGCACATTCTTCTCATTTTTCCTTATCACATTTCCCTCATAAACATGCACACTATGAACAAACATACATTCTTTATTTATGCACCTTCACTCTCTCTACCCTCCTTGTCTTCACCTATCCCAACCCCCTGGTGTCGCTACTACAAATTTCCAATCTCCACAGCAACCCTGACCTAAGTGTATCACAGAATTGTAAAATATTTGATGCTGTTCACAAGTATATTGCTAAAAGCAAGCGTTTTTAAAAGCGACTACCACTTCTCTCCTCCCCCTCCGTCTCCTTCCTCCCGATCTCACCCTACATATTACCTTCCCATGTTCTTTTCGGTGTTAATAATCATTATACCTAGCTCTAACCCCCCTCCCCCCTTGAGATTTCTTGCACTCTATCTTGTTATCACATGATATATTATATATTACAGACAGTACTTTCGCTCTACGATAATATATGTTTGAATATAATTATCTAATTTATTTCACTTAAATGACGCATGTGTATTATAATGTTCATAAAATTTTGTATCTTGTAATGTAGGAAAGGTGTTTGACTAAGTTCTAGAACTTGTTCACCGATCCATTGCTAATTTGGAGCAATAAATATGTTTAAACTAAACCGTGTGTAGTGCGCGTTTTGTGTATATTCCGTGTGTTAATTTTGTGACTTACGTGTGAAGTGAAAATTTTATGTAAGTAGTGCGCAATTAATTTTCTGTGTTAATTTGCGAATATTCAGTGTTTATTTGTGCGCGACTTATTTTGTGTTGTGATCAGTGTCGTGTATCTTATATATTTTCCGAGTGTTGTGTTCAATTTATAGTGCGTGATTTACGTGATCTATTTCTGTGTTACTCGACAATTTGTGAAAAAAAAATGGAGAGTGAAAAAGTTCTAGTGCGAGTGTATGAAATTACTGACAAAGGGTTCTGGCATTTTGTGAGAACAGTGCGTGCAAATACCAGAGTATAGTGTGAAAATTGTTTTGCAGTTTTCCCGAAGTGCTTGTACAGTGACCGTACAAAGAAATGTAAATTAAGTGTGTGGCGGAAATGTACATGAATTTTAAAGTTCAGTGTGACGTGCAAATTCGAGCATTTTTCAGTGTGTAAATATTTTCTGTAGAAAAACGTGTTTATATGTTACTTCATATGATTTTCTGTGCGAATTTTTGTAATCTTAGTGTGTGTAATTTTTAGTGCCCGTCGTGAAAAACAAAAAAAAAAACAATTGTGGAGTTGTTTGTAGTGTTTGTGTTAATTGTTCACTCTTTTGTAATTATCGATATCATGTTTACTGGGGATAAAACCTCCTATACCCCTCGTGACATGGACACGACAGAGGGAGTGTCAGATCAAATAATTAGTGACACGCCCAGGACGCCGGAACGTCTAATCAAAGAAACGCCGTCAACAGTGCGACGGAATTAACTAAATGAGTTTGAAAACGCCGATGAAGACCTGACATGTGTAAAAGGTGTAGGAAATGAGTCTAATTATAGGAGCACACCTTTACCTGGTCATTTTAGTGATCAATTAACGGACGAATACACAACAGAATCCGGTTGGTGTAAATTTGTCGCTATGTGGATTGTGACAATTTTCCTAGGAAGTGGGGTACTGTTTGCGTTATATCAGTATTTTCCCGGATATATGCTACTGTGTCTGATAAAGGAAATTTTGATTTCTGGTGGTTTGTGTATTTTGTGCATTATTCTCGTGAGCATAATTGTGAAACTAGTGTCCAGAAACACTAAACAGACTCCGAACAATTTAAATACCAGGAGATCGACTCCTAAACGTGAACCGAGAAGAAATGTGACGTTTCGCTCACCTGATACTTTTACAAGCGATCAGTATCAACCAAGGGACGCTACTCGTGATGACAAACGTACAATCACTCAAATAGGTGTAAAACGAACGTTTAAGGGCGACGGTGACGATATTTGGAGCGAATTTATTCGTTATTTTGAGAATATAGCAGAATTGAATATGTGGAGTGACGAGAGAAAACGAAAAGTGTTATTTACTGTCTTACGTGGTCAGGCCGAAACATATACGTACGGATTGTCGGATTTTCAACGTAGTGATTATGATAGTTTGAAAAGTGCTTTAGACGAACGATTTGGACACCATGCAATGAAAGAAAGTTATGTGGCCGAAGCCAAACTGCGTAGGAAACGAGATTCTGAGTCATTCCGTAATTTTGGTCATGCTATAGAGGATTTATACCGTCGAGCGTATCCAAATAATAGGGAATGTGTGCAAGAAAGTAGTATAAAAACTTTCATGGATAATTGTAGTATTGACGAGGATTTTAGACTCACAGTGAAACGTACGAGGCCGAAAACTTTACAGGATGCAATAACGGCATCTCTGCAGGAAGAGTGTATTCGTTTGACGGAGAACAGAAAGTCAAAACGTGAATATAAACCACCTGTTTTTGGAGTGAACAAACCTCGCGAAACGACTAATATTAACGGAGAAGTGAAATTTGAAAGGCGAGAGTACAACGGATCGAAGAGATACTGTTATAAGTGCAAAACGCCCGACCATTCATACCAAAATTGCCCTACAAAAAGTGGAAATGGACGTAACACGTACAGACAGAGACCTTTAAACACGAACGGACCGAGGCAGTAGGCTGTGCGTCGGTCAGTGCACCAAAAAGGCCTAGTACAGATGTGAAATCAAGTGTTTTATGTAAGGAGACACAGACGAACAGCCATTTACCCAGTGATTTTCAACGTAAAAGGGATTTTATGCATTCAAAAGTGAGTGAATTTACAGTGAAAGGAAAACGTGGAATGAGAGTAAATGGATTAGTAGAAGGTACCCCATTAGAATGGAAAATAGATACCGGTGCAGTAAATACATTTATTACCGAGGATGTTTATTATAGTATCATCCCAGAGCACAGACCTGTACTAGAGAGGGCAATACGTAAATTCGAAACAGCGGACGGAAGTGAATTAAAGCTGTTAGGGACTGCAAGGATGCTACTAACATTTGGTGATGTGAACATTTATTTTCGAGTGTATGTAGGAGGCGTGAAGAGTAATCTACTAGGACAAGATTTTATGACGAAGTATAAGTGCCAGTGGGAATATCGCAGTGATTCTTTAGTATTTTGTGAAATGCCATTTGCCGAGGAAGGGCGTGGTTGTAATGTTGTGACTATTGAAGATAGTGTGGTACCGCCGAAACATGAATGTGTATTGAGTTCGAAACTAAATTGTAAATCTGATATCAGTGAAGGAATATTAGTGCCTTTGAAAAGGTTTATCCATACATATGGATTAGTGCTAGCACATGTGCTTGTGAACGCGAAAAACAATGTGTTGTATGTGCGCGTTTTTAACCCTGGTGACCGAGAAATATGCATCAAGGGGAATACACAAATAGCGATATTGGCACCAGTTAATTTCATCAGTGATCCATTAGAACAGGAGTCCGTGTGTCGTATTCAGGAGAGTGAGAATTCGGAAGAATTGCCAGAGTTTTTATGCAGTGTGGATTATGGATGTAGAAATCTTTCAACAAATGAAGCTGAAAAGTTTCGAAAGTGTAAAATTCTAAATGAGCGAAAACGCGTGTTCGCTTATCCAGATCAACCGCCAGAGCGAGCGAATTTTAAGGAACAAGTCCGGAGAGTTCCTATTTTCAAGAAAGATGGATTGGACACTGAGATGAAGCAGAGAGTGATCGAGGAATCGTTAAGCCCGTGGTCAGCGCCACTCGTGTTGGTGCAAACGACAGATAAAAGATGGAAATTATGTGTAGATTACAGACGTTTCGATTCGAAAACTGTTCAGGATATATATCCCAGACCCAAAGTAGCAAAAGATTCAAGTGATTCAAATGGATCGAAGTTGTGTAGTTCAAAAGTGACATATCAAATTAACTCGAAGTCGCGATCCAACAAAAACGCGAAACGAAGAAGAAGACTAGCGAAAGCCAAGCGAACAAAGCCACAATCGGAAGTGTTGTCGTTTGAGAATATACGTAAACATCAACAAAGTGACAAAGATCTGTGTGATTTTCTACGTATTATTGAGAATGGAAGTGATAAACAGCCGTGTGAACCATTATACGCAAATGGTTTTGAGTTTTATTATTCAAGGTGGAATGCATTGTGCGTATTAAATGGCGTATTGTGTATCAAGTGGATTGACTTAAACGATGAGAGGCTGAGAATATGTGTTCCTCAGACCTTACGTGACGTTGTATTGTGGCATATGCATAATTCAACAACGACAGATCATGTAGGAGTCAGACGGACGTACGCCAAAGTGAATGCTAGCCAGTATTATTGGCCACATTTAAGAAGACATGTGCATAAATACGTGTGCGCGTGTGAAAAATGTGAAGAAAGGAGAAATATTCCAACAAGAAGTTGTATAAATCCAGCTTTTGGAATTGATAGACGCGAGGAAATAAAACCGTCAAGTTGTGTGCGAAAACGTGATACATTATCAAGGAAACTGTGTGATTCTGTGAGATTCGCAACGGAATTAATTTGCGAGCGGAAATCGAAAAATTGTGATAAGAGTGATCGAGTATTACCGATTCAACCAACAACAAAGTTAGGAAGAACCTTAGATGACAATATGACTTACAAAACAGAACCGCCGGATTTACATACGACGAACAACGGATGTAGGATGTTATCACGGACGTATCAAGGAATCCCCGTGATAAAGAAGATACCGATGTCTGGATGTAGGATCGTGTCACGGACGTATCGAAGAATCCCCGTGATACAGAAGAAAACGATGTGTTATATAAAAAAAAGGAGGATATTATCACGGACGTATCCAGGAATCCCCGTGATAAAGAAGATTCGATAATGATGTGAAAATTGAGATGACTACGGATGCATTCATACTTTCCCGTAGTCTGGAAGTGTTTAAGATGTTTATGGCAAAGGATTCTATCACGGACGTATCGAGGAATCCCCGTGATAAAGAAGATAGACGAACGTAAGGACAGTATCACGGACGTATCGAGGAATCCCCGTGATACAGAAGAAAGTGATGAGTTGACGAGAGGGATATTATCACAGACGTAACGAGGAATCCCTGTACAAATCAAAAGATGCCTATAGATGACGGACGATGATACTTTGACTATGAACATTTTACGAACTTTGAACTTTTCAAATATATGATTTGATGCACTATTGACATTTATGATATTTTGACATTGCATTTGTATTTTGATTGTATATTTTTCATACTTTTCTAATGATATTTTGTACTTTTGTTTGCCAGGGGTCAAACTTAAGCGGGGGGCAGTTGTAGAAAAGTAATGAAATGCATTGTTTACATGTTTGTTTACATGTGAGATACAGCGGCCGATCCCTTCGATACGTTGTTTGTATATAATTATTTGTTTACCTTAGTTTGTATTTATTATCTTTAATGTCTTAACTTTAATATTTAATCGTAACTATCGTCATAATTGTACTTTTAATAGCTTTATTTATCAGTTTAATTACATCGTTGTTTCATAACCTAATTAGTATTCATAGAAATGTCGATCCCTAATTAATTATGTATGTATTGGCCGATCATTCCAACTGACCAATCAGAGGCCACGACCTTTGTTTACATCGGGTCGATCCTTGCCTGAGGGTATAAATAGGACCCCCGATTCTGCATATTAAGAGATAAGTTTTGTGATTCTAAGGGAGATGTTGTGATGTGATTTCTTTTCTTAAACTGGATTTTGTACATAGTGTAAATAAAATGTCAACTTTATTACTTTGTCTCACTTCAACAACACTTGGATATTTCTCGTCTGGGACGAGTATGGATTAATACTTTGTCGTCTGGGATGGCAGGAATTCTCGTCTGGGACGAGTGATATCAATACTTTACACAGTGACTTAGTCGTCTGGGACGACCAGCTTGCGGATTGTCTAAGAAAGACACGCTACCAAAGATTTGTCTAAGAAAGATACGCTACCAAAGATTTGTCTAAGATAGACACGCTACCAAAATTACTACGCAATCAAGGCTACGCTACACAACCTACAAACGCATATCTTATTAAGTAGAAATTGCTAAATGTTCAGCAGAATTTACCATTTGGAAAAAAAAATTCTTGTATATATTCAATCATATATCGAAACCGTATTAGAGAATTTATTGAGGTTGTAAATCCAAATTTTTAGGTTTTGAATTTGTTTGTACAAACAATATTGCAAAGTGTTGTTATGTACATCGCGCAAGGGTTTTCTGTCTATTTCATGCCCAAAAATTGGTCCTTATTCCAAGTAGTTATCGAAGCTTTCATCTCAATTTCTAAATTTTATCAGAAATTAACAATCATATATAAACAAATGATATTCAAAACATGTCAATGGTACGGGGATAGGAACCTTCACCCTTTTATACTTATAGAAGGATTTTTTTAATCTTCAAATTTTGTTTAAAACATATACATGTACATTTGACTTGGAAATTATGGCCAAACTGGCGCAACGATTGGGCGCCTCATTATTTTTCTATTGCTATTTCATGATTTTTTTTTCACATCATTTATGTACAAACAAATAACTTTAATACATACACACAATAAATGTACTTCTGTTAGTATATATATAATTATCTCTTAGTGTAATGGTTTTATATATTCATATTTAATTATAGAACGGGTATTTCTACTTTCACTTTATGTGTATATAAATCTATTTTTATCATGTTAAAGTTTCCGGGACTTTCCGTCTGCTAGCCCTGCGTTGAACCTCAGTTTAGTTGCGTTACAGTTCGGAGGACAGACGTGTATTAGCCTTTGTTGACAATATAATAATATTTTGTTGCTTCTGTTAAGTATGATTATGTTACAGGAATGAGAGGCATACTATTTGTCTGATATTAATTTTATATATTTCTTTTACCATCGATTTTGTTATAAAATGCCATATTGAATACTTCGTTGAAGGTTATATATTCGATCTTCTAGTTTTATTTGATTTCTAGTATCCAGAAGTCCGTCAAAAAACTTGGGAGACAAATCAACACCTAGATGATAGTTCTGAAAATCAACAATTAAAGTTGATAACTGGTAAAAACAAGGGAAATTGGAAAAATCCCGTTACATTTTTGGAGGCTGGTCCGGGATTTTTGCGATAATTTTCTTTATTTGAATCATTTTGATTTACGAAAGTGAAACATTTGTTGCAGATCATCAAAATGTCATTCTTGGGGAACATAGGTAGAGGTTTCGTGAGCTTCTTGGAACAAAACAGGTTCTCATACCAAAATCAGTTGTTACATGTGATAATATTAGCGTTATTTTTTCGCTTATGAACACTTCACAGGAACCTATAATTCTGAAAAAGAATTAAGAAGTTGCTTCTCTACAGCAAATTTCGTCTGTTGTCGATTTAAAAGGAAACTATACAAAAGAGAAATCAGTTTCCCAAGGTCCAGTAACGTTCCGATATTTCTCAAACCGTTACTTGATAATTTATTAAAAGTATCTCCGAATTTTAACGAAAAAGAGCGATCTGTTCTTAATGACATCATGGCGAATTATGCCGATAGCCTCATGGGGCCCGATAGAAAAATAGGAAAAACCGACATGGTAAAGCACAATATTGATACTGGAAATGCGCGGCCGATAAAGCTTCCTGCTATGAGACTTCCGATGCACCAGAAAGAAATAGCAGAACAAGAGATAAACAAAATGCAAAAAGAAGGCATTATCGAACGAAGTAATTCCCCCTGGTCGGCACCGTTAGTTTAAGCGAAAAAAGAAGGACGGTTCCACAAGATTTTGTGTGGACTACCGGAAGTTAAATTCTTCCGATGATTGACGAGTCACTTGACCGAAATATTTTGTACGTTAGACATCGCGAGCGGATGTTGGCAAGTAGTCATGGACGACAAGGACAGACATAAAACAGCTTTTACGACCCATAAGGGACTGTTAGTGTTCCGGGTTATGCGGTTAAGCGGTTAAGCAGATAGTCCCACTACCTTCGAGTGGCTTATGGAGGTTAAACTACTGGTCTCCAATGGGAGAGATGTTTAGTCTATTTAGACGACATTATTGTCTTCGGAAGGACATTTGAGCAAACGCTTGATATCCTATCGTGTATTCTAGAACGGCTTCGAGGCGCCAATCTAAAATTAAAACCTAAGATATGCGCTCTGTTCCAAGACCCTGTCGAGTACCTGGGTCATACAGTATCCGAAAAATGTATAATGAGATAAAGAAGATCCTGACGATAATCTCAACAGCCCCACAACCAAGGTAGAGATGATACAAGGTGCCCGGGAGGATTCAGCATCCCCTGCTGGCTAGCCGCACCCGTCGATGCTCACGCACGAAAATATAAACAATATATAAAATACATACACTGTCTGAGATTATGTCTATATAGAAAGTGCAATGGCGACCATGTCAGGGAAAGTATTCAAAACATTTACTGTCAAACCCCTCGCGGGAACTTTTTTACGAGCTTCACACGGCAAAGGGCATAAGTGTGACACAAATGAGTTAAAGAAAGGGTCCCTGTAAAGTGCGAAACGAAACAAAAAAGAAACTAAACAAATCGAAACGAAACGAAACAAATCGAAACGAAACGAAACGAAACAAATCGAAACGAAACAGATCGAAACGAAACGAAACAGATCGAAACGAAACGAAACTAAACTAAACGAAATAGATCGAAACGAAACGAAACAAAACATAAAACATAAAGCATATGGGGGTATGGTCAATTCGTACCATAACCAACTCGTACCTGCCACTTCGTACCATGTCTTACTACCAACTCGTACCAAAACCATTTCGTACCATGACCAACTCTTACCATGGTACCAATACTCGTACCATGCATAAATTCGTGTCATCCATAAACTCGTACCATGGAACCAATACTCGTACCATAAACTCGTACCATGTATAAATTCCCATCCCTACCAACTCTTACCATGGTACTCGGTAAATTGTACTCTGTAAACTCGTACCTGAAATAACTTTTTTCGGACCTTGACAACATTTTGCATTAATTTATATCGATTTAGCGTCACCAGACATGCATGTTTCGGATATCTAATCCGCATTAGTGGAAACTTATCATACATTGTAAAGAGTTCAACTAATTATTCATAAACGTTACATCTATTGGTGATATGAGTATGTTTATGTGTATGAGATTCTGGGTGATTCGAGTTGGTTACAATAAGAGTCCATGTCAATGTCATGTTAATGGCACGAGATTATGTGTGGTACAAGTTGGTTATGATTCGAGTAAATGTTAATGGGTACGAGATTCTAGGTGATTCGAGTTGGTTTTGATATTTTAATGTAAACTGGTACGAGGTTATGTGTGGTACGAGTTGGTTATGGTACTACCACATGTGTGTAATGGTACGAGTTGAAATAAAATTGGGTACGAGTTGGTTATGGTACGAGTTAATGTCAATGGGTATGAGATTCTGTGTGGTACGAGTTGGTTATTGTACGAGTCTGTTTTGGTACGAGTTAGAATAGAATTGGGTACGAGTTGTACCCATGATTTCGCAATGGGTACGAAATGACTTTTTATTTTGGAACGAGTTGGTCATGGTACGAAATGGTTATGGTACGAGTTGGTAAATTTTGGGTACGAAGTGACCAAGGTACGAGTTGGTTATGGTACGAAGTGACCATAAACCAGAGTATGAGAAAAAGAGGAAAAATCGCCGAGAACGAATATTTTTAAAAGATAAGATCAGAATGTAATATTGCCTTAATCCAAGAGTTCTAAATTTGTAACTAGTGCCGAGCGGGTTTCTTGAAAGAGTCAAAGTTGACGATTAAAAAAAGTAAATGTCAAATCCATCCATGTATTTAAGATGAATAAAGGGGAGGGGATAGAAAACCACGCTATGACATCGTATGAGATCATACCACTGGGGAGGGGACATTTCAGGAGAAAAATCGTATCCTTTTTCAAACGAAATGTGCCCCCCTCCCCCAGTATTTGTTCTCATTTTTCTGATAAAGTTTTCAAATACACATAACGGAACAGCTCCGTTTCCTCTAGTACTCCTCCCTACTAAATAATATTTTTTCCGCCCATGACGAGGTTATTCATCCCGTTCACTCTCCTTTAATCCTTTAATATATTATGTTTTAATAGTCAACTTTGACCCTTTAAAAACCCTCCAGCCACAAGAACTAATGGTTGAAGGTAATAATATATGCAGATATTGACATCCATGCTAGTTCTCTGCATTAAGGCACGGTCCATTTGATATTCGGAGGGGGGGGGCTTGGGTTTTTTTCGAAAAAAAAATAATTTTGCTCTGAATTTTGATGAAAAAGATAAATTTGCTGATGGTGTGACAGAAAAAAATAATCTTGCTCTTACAAGTAATCTGAATTTGAAGAATAACCATAACATTCGCTGAAAATTCCTGAAAAATTTACAGCTCACTTCGCTCGCCGCAGTTTTTACTTTCTATAAAAAAATTTGGGCTCGCTTCGTTCGCCATAGTTTTCTTCTGCATTTAATGGCAAGTTCATATTTGAATATATCAAAAGAATGCATGTGACTGAAACAATTAAAATGCTTAAATACATTATCGATATAATTTATTACTATTAATAGATACATGTATCACCATAGTGTCTTATTTCATATACAAGCTCAGAAGGAGAATTTAAATAAGTTTTTCACTAGTTTCATTTCTACATGTAAAAACTTGTATCAGGCCCTCTTACATGTTACATGACCTTAAATACATTTTGTTTACTAAAAATATATCGCATATTGTAAAAATCTTTCACCTCTCTCAGTTTAGAAGTGAATACAAGTTTTACATAAAAATAATGTTTGGAGCAATTTAAGTAAAAATGAAGAATTTCTATTGAAAAAAAAAACTTTGCAAGAAAAAAAAATAATCTTGCTCCGACAAAAAACACAAGCGCCCCCCCCCCCCCCCGAATATCAAATGGACCGTGCCTTACATCAAATTTTCTCAAGCTCTTTAAGATTTATGTTTTGCTTCGTTTCGTTTCGATCTGTTTCGTTTTGTTTCGTTTCGATCTGTTTCGTTTCGTTTCGATCTGTTTCGTTTCGATTTGTTTCGTATCGTTTTTGTTTCTTTTCGCACTTTACAGGGACCCTTAAAGAAGATCCTGACGATAATCTCAATAACACCCACAATATAGTATCAATATGGACAAAATAGAGGTCATACAAAATTGGCCTAGACCGACAAACGTGTCCGAAGTCCGAAGCTTTCTTGGACTTTCCGCCTATTATCGGCGTTTTATCCGCAATTTCTCCGATATTGCGCACCCTTTGACGCGTTTGACGCAAAAGAATCAAAACTTTCTATTGGATGAACAATGTGAGAGTGCCTTTCTCACACTTAAAGATACTTTAACATCCGCCCCTGTACTTTCTTACCCGACACGAAATCATATGTTCATCCTTGATACGGACGCTAGTGCGTATGGTGTAGTTGTCGTACTTTCACAGCTACAAAACGGCGAAGAAAAAGTAATTGCGTACGGAAGTAAGACCCTATCAAGATCTCAAATGGGTGATTGTACAACCTATCGTGAGCTTCTAGCAGTTGTCCTTTTTGTGAAGCCATTTCGATATTATTTATGCGATAGACCATTCCTCTTGTGAACCGATCATTCTTCGAAAAAAATGGCTCAAGAATTTTCAGTAACCTGAGGGCTTGCTTACCCGTTGGATCTCACTCTTAGAGACCTATGATTTTCAAATAAAACACCGGAAAGGTAGCCTTCACGGTAATGCAAATGGGTTGTCGCGGCGACCGCTAAAAAGGTGTAAATGACGGGAATGTAAGCATCGTTCCCCGGATAAAGAATGTGCCGTAAATGTCATCTCAGATACTTCTAGCGTAAGCGATATCCAAACTTAAAACGTACCGGAACTAAGACCAGAATCGAACTGGTTAGACCAGTGGGATACTACATACCTACGCGATCAGCAGGACAATGATACTCCTATTAAGGAGTTTAAACAGCTCTTAGCCGAAAACCGCGAACGACTTAGGATCAAATTCGCGAATGAAGAAACTAATACATTGCTAAAAAATGGAAAAGACTTAAATAAGAGGATATAATTTTACACCGAGTTTGGGAGGCAGAAAACGGAAAGATAATTCCGCAGTTAGTTGCACCGAAAGGCAGTAGAACTGAAATTATGCAGCATTTGCATAAGAACCGAACCGCTGGCATCTGGGTCGCGAAAAGACTATACAGTCTATAAGGAGTCGCTTCTACTGGCCAGGAATGTCTAATGACATTGCGCGATGGTGCCAAACTTGTATACCTTGCGCTAAGAAGAAATATGACCCTGGTAGTGGTAAATCGACTATGCATCACGCGACCGTGTACGGACCGATGGAATGTCTTACTAACAACCAATGGTTGTCGGAAACTATTTCTCCAAGTGGAAAGAGGCGTTTTCATTGGTCGATCATACTGCTCAGACTGTTGCCGATAAGCTTGTTACCGGGTTCATCTGTAGATTTGGCGTGCCTTACCGATTCACACCGACCAAGGTCGAGAATTTGAATCTGATTTATTCTAAAAACTAAGTTCCCTGCTGGGTATTTCCAAATAAGCGCACGACTCCATACCACTCTCAGTCTGACGGTATGCTCGAACGATTAAACAGGACCTTACAACAGATGTTATCCATTTAAGTCGATTAAGAGAGAACCAACTAGGATGACAACTTACCGTATGTGATGATGACATACCGAGCTTCGGTTCACAAAGCACAAAATGCACTCCAAATATTCTCATGCTCGGTCGAGAAATAAGTATGCCGATAGATGTAATTGCCGGTAACCCTCCTAGGACTATAAACAGCGAATGTACGCTGTTATATGTAGAGTGGGTACGCGACTCAATGCAACGGTCCTTTGAAACAGCCCATGAAAATCGTTAAGCAAGTTTTCAAAAACAAAAACGGTATCATGACAGTAACCTTAAACCGAGAACATTTGAGATAGGCTCATTTGTATTGAGGTATTATCCTCCAAAAGCGAACCAGAAACTTTGATCTGGTTAAACCGGTCCTTATCGCATAAAAAGAAAAATTCTGATTAAACATTACAGAAGAACCCATCAGTTATTCAGTCTCATAGTCGAGAAGGCAAGACAAAATCATTAGATTTTAGAACATTTGAAATAACTTATGAAATCGAATGTAACTCGACCGCCAAGAAATGGATAGTACATGTTGATCATTTAAAGCCTATGTCGATCCGTTCAAAAGCACATCACAGAGAATCGATATGATTCTGACGACTCATGTGAATTTGACAGTGAATGTCCCTCTGATTTAGGAGAAAGACACTCTCCACCTTCATCTCCTTTAGAAAAAAGTCAAACAAAAAAGGGAGGCACATCAAGCCTCCAACATGTTATTCTCTTTCAAAATGAAGTCATTCCCGACATGTCTCTCACCTCATACAACTTTATTTTCATTTTTTTTTCTTATAAAAGGATACTGATATTCAATAATTATGCATTGGAATTTGAGATGAATTGTACATTCATGTTTAATTGTTGATAGACAGGATAAGATCCTGGGAGTTGTGTTCCTGTTAGGATGTGTATGGGTATACTTTATTTTTACCATGGTTTTAGAATTTAGACTTTCGGAGGTGTACCAAACACAGGCACTATATAATATATTGGAGGGACCCCAGGTGATATTTTAAAATAGTGGACAGGATGAGATATGGCAATAATTGTAGCCATTTAGGATTTATATGTCTATTGTTGACATTTACATATGAATATTGAATTCATGCCATCGACAAATTACAGCATTTTTTTAGTTATTATTTTGTAGATGGACGATGCTTTAGACTTATTAGCAGATGTGGAGGAGGTCTCTGCTATCGTAGGAAATGCCCTGGAGAACATTGAGTTCTATTATTACCCTGGCCTCATATCCTGCCCCATTGACGGATGTAATCCAGACTAAAAATTCTACAGTAAATCCAAGTGGCAGAGGCGCTGGGAGGGGAAACACGTACAGACCAGCATCAAATATTTATATGTTCCATCAGCTGGTGCAAAGCGTCGTGCAAAAGGAGGGCCGATATGAGGGCACATATCAAGAGCCGCCACGAAAGGGAAAACCTCGAGGCAGTTGAAGACATCCTAGCACATCACCAGAAGACCATCATTGAGAATAAAGGGTTCATAAACCCTGTTTGTTTGGTTTTTTTGTCTACAAGGGCAGGACCATACGTCAAACGTCACACAACCTTCGCCCTAGGGAGTGCAGAACTAGGAGACGACGAATCGGCAAAGAAGGCATTAGCTATGGAGGAGATAGCTGCTCCTATAGAGCATACCGACACGCGAAGATACGTTCCGGATTCTGAGGACGTTCCGATGGAGACCGGACCTTCCAGCCTGACCTTATTACACAATATAGAACGTACGGAAGCGTCAAGCCGGACTTATAGTCTGGAGACTTATAAGAGCCTGGACATACCGCCACCAGAGACAGCAGAGGAGATCAAGCACCTCATGATGTGGCTCAGCAATATATTTGAATGGGCTTGAAGGGCCCGTGACCTGGCAAAACAAAAAGTGGAGAGACTGATGTCAAGCGAACCAACCATTGAGGAGAGACGAAAGAGAAAAGAGTTGGAGAGGGAGAACAGGGAATGGAAGAGGAAGCTCAAGAAAATGGAGTGGACGTCAGGGATGTTTAGTAGTGAGGACTAACTAAAAGACTTTGAATTTTTATTATAACCGTGAAGGATATCAGAGACATTATGAAATGATTTAAACCGTGATGGACTTGTTACATGAACTTATGAATACCTTTGATACTGCCTTATATTGTTGATACTCATTCATTGTTGCTATACAAGTTGTTAATGTATATTGTTAATTGTTTTTGCCTCACATTATTGATACTTATTACTAGGTGTTACTTACATTTTTGTCCACCTCTGAGTTGACACACGGTATTTATTTTAAATTTTTGAATATTTTTTTTTCATATGAATAATGCTATTGCCATGAATATATGAGTATACTGTTTTCGAAAGAAAGATGGCATTTTCCTTGGAATGTAAAGGATTCATTATTGGATTCATTTATCATTTTTGAATGTAAATTGTTATATGATATCTCGTTTAATGACTAATGTGAAATTGCCTTCACTAAATCTTGCGCCGTATAAATCAATTTCAGTGGCGGGAATTACAGTTTATTTTGTTTTACGATGGTACTCTAATGAGATTATTTCCTATAAACATGTACTTGTATAGTGTCGTCCTTTATAATTCAATGATGTTATATAATTATTGCTCTCATTATGTCGTTGCGTTTGTTTCCTTTGTCAGGTATCATACATTTGTGATTTAATTGTCATGAAAAGTACATGCACCCGAACACAACAACGATTATCAAATACACCACTCAGTCCTATTTTCGTTTTCTCGTAAGAAAGATTCGTTAAGTGGTTTTTTTTTTCAAGAATTTGTAAGTTTAAATTGGGATATTTGAAATCTGATTTCGGTTTTTGTGCTTGCCTTTACCTTTCATTGACTGATCTTTTTTTATCTGGTTACGTGGCATGATTTTGTTTTCTAATTTCTTCATATTTCCTATTTTCGAAAACCAGAGTTACTTCCCGTTTTGGACGGTATCTGACGTAGAGTTATTATGACATCATCAAACTCTAAGGAAAAGGTCCTTAAACTCTGGTAAACGACGGTAAAAATTCGATGTTATATCATTTTCATGACGTCATAATGGTTTTAGGTCAGATACCGTCTCAAATGGATAACAACTCTCTATTCCGCAAATACTCAATGCTCGTTATTTTGATATCCTCTGTTTCGGCCACGAGCATCACTTATGCGTCATTACTTGTGGTGGAGTGCTTCTGATGAGCTCGCTACAGCCGGTAGAGCACGGACTGAATTACGTACGCCTTCTTTTAATATCTATTTACATATTCATCTGTGTTGCTTGGGCCCCTGCGTTTTGCTGTCTTGTTTGTGTGCGGTCATCTAGAAGTGAGGAGGTTTTTACACCACAATTTTTCGTGCGGAGGAATTGTATACCAAAGAAAGTTAGCATCCCCATGGGTACTAATTGCGCCCCACAAAGCTGACTTCATCCAGACCTTGCTCTCGAATGGACGAAAGCACCTCGCATCTCAGTTCAATTTTACCTGCAGATACATAGATGACGTGTTGTCTATCATATAATCCTAACTTTAAGGATCATCTACATGAAATCTATCCTCATGAACTAGAGATCAAGGAAACAACCGAGAGTGACTGATTGACTTCGTACTTGTAAATACATGTACTTCTATCTTGCGATGCAAACGGTCATTTGAACACATCACTGTATGACAAGCGTGATGATTTCAGCTTCCACATAACTTCCCTTTCATGAGTAGCAACATTCCGTCTTCTCATGCTTGTCGCGTTTTTGTTTCCCAGCTCATACGGTATGCCAGGGCATGTTCCAAATATGATGCTTTCATCGTTAGAGCCAGACGGCTTGCAAGTAAGCGACTTGTTCAGGGTTATATTGCACAATGGCTGAAATCATCTTTGAGGAAGTTCTTCGATCGCCAATGGGATATAATGAAAGCATATCAGATCCCCCTTTCTAGAATGACCAGTGTCTGGATTGAGACTGAATGGCTGTTATCATCATCAAACAAGAAATACTTACCTGATGTGTACACCAATGTGTGCATCGAGAAAATAACCGGATTTTACAAGTTTCCATGGAGCTGTTGTGACGGGTGTTGCATGCAATCAGGAGACACTGACTCTCCCTTGGCATATGGTCTCACTTCGGAATGTTATTCATTCCGAGGTTCGCAACCGTTCCTATGAAAAATCTGATGATTTTGGCTTGCCTTCTCGACTGAATAATTGATGGAAACTTGTTTGATTTTTATTAGCTTAATAATGTGTTTTAAAATTTTATCTATATATCTATTTATGAATGAAAGAAAAGTTTTACTAAACTGTCAATTATTTTTCTAAAGTATTGGTTCAGAATACAAATCAATAACATTTATAAACAAACAGACATATCAGCAAGTTCCTTTGCTGTATACATTCCCAGAGTACGTCAGGAATCCAGGATTTCTTAAATCAGACATATTTGAAATCTTGGCTATTCCAGTTTTGTCATAGAATTGCGAGCACCTTGAGTCTATCGCTTTGATCGACGTTAAATCCAATGAATATCTCCAACAATGTGCCACAACAGTAGAGTTTTTATATTGAGATCCGTACCCACCGGATTTGCTACTGTTTGCTCTCATATGACTATCTATCCATTCCTCAACAGCTTTTGTAACTGTAATATTTAATCCTTTATATAATTTCCTCACAGACTTATCAGGATTGTCCGATAGACATTCATAACGTAATGGGATATAATGTATTCCAAACGATTTGAGTACATCAATATCGTGTGACATCCTGTTACATAGCTGCCGTGCATAAATACTAATATTTGTATTTCTATCCATGAAATCACCGAAGTTCTTTCGAGAAATAAGTACTCCTCTTGGGTCTCTAAAAAGGTGGACAATTTTCATATCTGGAACGATATCTTTAAGAAATGACAACGTTTCGGCGGATAAACGTAGGGTTTTTACGATGACACCACTCGAAGCCGCACACACCGACGTCAAATATTTCAAACACCACTCAGTCAAGGTTTCGTTTCTAGAGAACTCAAAACACTGGTTATTCCTTAATCTCGTATTACCGGAACTTTCAGAAAAGAAAGTGAACGACGAAAGCACTTTATCGCCTAGTTTGTTGAATTCACAGTTGAAAATGTCTTTGATAGCCGCAATCGCAACCTGCAGTCCTTCTAATTTGCCTGTTGGTGACCTACAAAATAATCAAATAATTCTATGATGCGCTATAACTGAAAATATCGCCAAGGCCAATTCTTTTCTTTTTTTCTATTCCTACGAAGGAACGTTTCGTTGAAATATCAATAGCAAACACACGTACTCCATGCAGGTAAATTGCTTTAGTTTCGTCATGCAAACATGTTCATAAAACTGCAATACCCTTTTCACCAAACACAAAATTCTTAATAACTATGTCACATGTACACTATATACGCTTGAAATAACGATGCTCCTTTCATTAAACAGACGCATGTATATGCACAAAACCAAACACATCATCATCAAATGCCTGTTTATATATCCTTTTCTATTGACAAAAGGATATCAAATAACAAGAGTTTAATATAGGCATCCCTATCATTATTGAAATACGGAAATGGATTTTTTATATACAGTCATCAATATCACGATGCATATATCATACGATGAGAACATTTCAAAACATCTCGAAACAGTCTGCATCTGATAACTACGAGAATATATTTTTTTTCACTTAGAAGGTTCCCCGCGAGGGGTTTGACAGTAAGTGTTTTGAATATATTTCCCTGACATGGTCGCCATAGCACTTTCTATATAGACATAACGTCAGACAGTGCATGCATTTTATATACTGTGTTCTTCATCGTGCATTAAGATCGACGACGGGTGCGGCTAGCCAACAGGGGATGCTTACTCCTCCTGGGCACCTGATCCCACCTCTAGCTTGCTAGGGGTCCGTCGATGCTCAAGATAGTGCTCTATTGTGAGTGCTGTTGAGATTATCGTCAGGATCTTCTTTAACTCATTTGATTAACTCAACAATGGAATTTAAGTAAGCTCAGATCAATTTGAATAAATTATTTCTTGTTCTACCTTTCTTATATTGAAATTTCGCGCCGAGATTGTAACGGAAATGCAAAAGAGAAAGTACGGTGTATACACATGGTGTATACACATGAAGTTTCCAGTTTGTTAGATACTGTCTTCCACAAAACTCACGCTATTTTGAGATATTGCTTTTTTGGCAATAATTATGGCAAACTTGCTTACAGTTATCACTATGAAATGATAATCTGAAGCGAAAGGATGTATTTAATTTTTCTTAAAGAAAAAAAGTTCAGTAGTGTTACTTCATTGGTCTCGTTGGTTTTTGTGTTTCATGTTTCTATGGTGTGAGTTGGTATATGTGTGGTCTTTTTTGTTTCATGTTTCTATGGTGTGAGTTGGTATATGTGTGGTCTTTTTTGTTTCAGGTTTCTATGGTGGGAGTTGGTCTCGTTGGTTTGTGTGTGGTCTTTTGTGTTTCATGTTTCTATGGTCACTGGTGTAAAGCAGATTAACTAACCATCGGTACCTACATCCCGTATGGCGACAGGTTATACGGATTTGTATGTTTACATCCTTCAACATCGATGATTTACACAGTTCGTGTTGGATTTGTGCAACCAACGTGAAGATAATGCGTAGATCAAGAAATGGTAATATGCATATGATCATATATATCGAGTTAGAACAATATTTTTCAACCAAATCAAAATGACGATGATGTAGGCACCGGACATTCCTTGATGTAGAAGAAGGGAGGGGATCTCCAACAAGACCCTGTTGCAGCAACAACAGCAAAACACCAATACACCCGGTGCAAAAACACAAAAGACGAGCATAGTATGAGACGAAAAAGAGACACACCACATGTAAACATCAAACACAAAAGACTACACATAAACCGATGGGCAACCGGTGCCGACTTTGGACGTCAATTTGCCACGCGAGTAGCAAATGTACCACAAATTATTTAGGTGGTTACCACAAATTATTTCTCAAACACTGGTACCTACTTCCTTGACATTTTCATAATCTCACTATACACTGTTTATTATACAACCAATTATAAAATTGCTTAATTTCCAGCATTTATCAATACATACACGATGAGTGTACAAATCCAACATGTACTGTGTTATTTGTTGATATTGAAGGATGTAAACATACGAATCGGCGTCGCCTGTCTCCATGACAGGATGTAGGTACCCGATGATACGTGCATCTGCTTTACACCAGTGATGGTGTGAGTTGGTTTATGTATGGTCCTTTGTGTTTCACGTTTCTTTGGTGTGAGTTGGTCTCGTTGGTTTGTGTGTGGTCTTTTGTTTCATGTTTGTTTCTAGGGTGTGATTTGGTCTGGTTAGTTTGGGTGTGGTCTTTTATGTTTCATTTTTCTGTGGTGTGAATTGGTGTTTCAAATTTACACGTCCCTCTATGTAAGTGTCTGCTCTGTGTTTTTGCATTGGGTATTTTGAGGGTTTGTTGTGTGTGCTTTTACCGAGTGTTGTTGCAGATCCCCTCATTTCTTTCAAGACACACACTTCAGTGACAAGGATAACAGTGGGGGGGGGAGAGAACATTATTTTTCTCCAGGGAAAAGTAACGACCGATGTGTACGTGACATGAAACTCATTGTGACGTCAATATCTTCGCGCCAAATGACGGTCAAATTTAACACAAAATGGCGACCTGTTTCCGTTGAGTTACTGTGTACAACCCATATTTTCCATTATATGAAAGTCGTCCCTCTTTTAGGAGGGTCTGCGACGCACGACAGTTGGATATAGGAATATGACTAAGAAAGGAATATTTTCCCTTCTAATTTCTTCATTTTTCTGACCAGGACACTGCCGTGGTTGCTAAAAGCAACCATCTGAGCGAACACATTCTTCCTCTCTTGTTGTTTCAAGTTTGTTCGTAGTTTAAAGTTGTTAATTAAGTATGAACAGAAGTAAATCGAAGTTTTTCTAGTATTTGATTAATTTATAAGGATTAACTTTTTGCAATTTACGCGGATTATAAAGTGTGCACCGCCTCAAACCATATTATATCTCAATAAATTGCAAAATTGTTAAAGTTAATCCTTAAAAAAGTTTGAGTATAAAATATTGAATGCATGTATGGATAATCTTGATAATTTTCTAGCACTCAAATATTGATTGAAAATCGGTTTACACTTAATTTGATAAATATATATGGCCCTAATAATGATTCTCCAGAATTTTTCAACCAAATTAGAGCAACTATATAGAACTTTGATACAGATCTTTACAGTATCAGCTAAGGATGCTGTTAATGAAAGTGAAAATTTCTCAATAAATATAAAGAACTTAATGAAAATTGTATCCCAGTTTTCATCGTATTTCTTACATTTCTTAAATATTATGAACAAATAAAACATGCATCTTTATTAAAGCTCATGCTTTTAGCTCTGTTATTGCCGTTATTAAGGGGGTTCAAGTTTCGTTATTTTGACACTGTTTGGATGGTCAAACTAACTTTATTTTTTCTCTAAACTCAAAATATATCTTCAGATATTCTAAAATGCATGAAATATATAGAAGTTGCAGGGCATCTTTAGGGTCTAATACTTGAACAAAGTCGGGCACTATCAGTGGAAAATCATATTTTGCACAAATTTTGAGTATTACCAAGGAAAACTGAATAAAAATGAATATAAGGTATCTAAAGTCAAATTTTCTAATGGAAAAGACTTGTTTAAGAACTGCAGGTACTTATTATTAGCAAAAAAAAAAAAAACAATACAATTGTAATATTTTGAAAAATAGAAATGAAATGGTAAAAATGTCACAATTTGCGGGCTAATATTTGATGTCAAAATATGCCAGAGACTATATTCATATGCCCTTTAATTAAAGGAAACCCCCCTGCAAGGTACCTTTTTCGTCATTTACATGTTTTAAGGGTGAAACAATTTATAAGTATACCAATTCAAGGAGTTTCGACCATAACTTTTAAAGATATTGTAAATTTAAATACAAAAATGCTATATTTTAAGCCAAAAAGCATAAAAAAAACCTGTATGACAAACAAAAAAGGTCTAAAATTTGAAGGATTTATTATTCAAACATGATTAAATAAGAATTAATACTTCAAATTAATTCATTTTAGTGCGTGTGAAATCCTACCCAAGTTTAGAGTTATTCCGCTTTTGCTACAAAACGATTTAATTTCCCTGAAAACGTGTATGCCTCGTTTTCACTAGTTTATTTGGAACCAACCAATCAAATGTTTTTAAGGTTAAGTGACGTCATTGGGTCCTTCGTCCATTCACTTTTTCGACGCTTACCAACGCGCGAACAGCTAAAACATTTTTATTCAACTAAACATAATTTATTCAAGGTATTTTATTCCGGAAAAGTGAATTTTGTACGTCAGTAATTGGACTTATCGAGAAACAATATATATATATATTCTATTTTGGAACTGTCATAGTAGAAACAGTAATTTTTTTTTTGGATAAGAACATGGGAAAATCTAAAGCGACACCACGTGGAACCCCTGCCCGTGCTCAAGGGCGCCGAGTCCGTAGGCAGCCGGCTCATCCGTACCCGGTTCAATCGCTGAACTCTACCCCGCCTTCATCAAGACGTCAGTGGCGTGTGACGGGAACATCACAGACAGCACCACCACAAGTTGACTTCGGAGTTCCAGAAATTCCAGGGGCTGAACATTCAGTAAACAATCAGGCATCCGGCCAACCTATCTTGAGTACGGAACCTGTGCAGGGACTGGGACCATCTCCTGGCGTTGCTCCGCAGCCTTTCATCCCCGACGCAGCTCCGAGTTCAGGTAATGAACATTCGTCATTGTCTGATAATTCAGTATCAGCAATGTCTAGTATTTTTGATAATGTAGGTGAACATGTCCCTCTCAAATTAAAAGAAAAAATTTGGAATGGCCAGTTTATTGATTTATCTTTATTGTTAAAATCTGCACGCGACATGACGTCTGAATTATAGTCCGGCGGGGAGGTTATCCTCAAGGACGGGAAATTAGTGGTACAAAAACACAAGTCCACTAAACCGCTATTTAATATTCATGCATGGACATCGGCCTTTCTTGTTTACATGAGTCTATATTTAGAAAAACACCCTTCTCGCGTTCAAGAAATGCTCAAATATATGCGAGATGTAAGGCTTGCTGCAAGCCGAGCCCCAAATCAAACGGCTTGGGTGAGATATGATGAACAATTTAGATTAAAACGCGCTAATAATCCTCAATCATCATGGGGCATAATAGACAATGAACTTTGGCTTGTTTGTATGTCTAATTTTCGAGGAGAAAACTTTTTTCGAGGCGAAAAACCAAATTCAAACTTTCAGCCCCATTCCCAACCTACCCTCGACACCGACCAAAAGTCAGTTGTTAGCTCGACCGCAAAGCAAATTTGCTGGCGATTTAATAAAGGAAATTGCCGATTCAACAGGAACTGCAATTTTCAGCATAGATGTTCAACGTGCGGATCAAATCACCCAGTCTTTAAATGTACCGCATCAAAACCTAAATTTCCCACCAACTAAGCATGGTATTTATGGCAATATTTTCATGAAAGGATATTCCCCTATTAACATTGACAATTTGACAAAAATGCTTAACATATATCCAAACAAAAAGATGGCAGAATTTCTTGAAGATGGTTTTAAAAATGGCTTTTCACTCCAGTATACGGGACCGCGTTTTCATTATTTCTCTAAGAACTTAAAAAGTGCAGAACAAGCACAAGATATCGTTTTGCAAAAAATCAATAAAGAAATTCACGCAGGCAGAGTTGCCGGGCCATTTGGTTATCTCCCCATTTCTAATCTAAGAATTTCACCGTTAGGTTTAGTACCGAAAAAGGGTGGCGATTTTAGACTTATACATCACCTGTCTTATCCAAAGCATGGGTCAGTAAATGATTTTACTCCAGACGAGTACTGCACAGTGCATTATGCAAGTATCGATGATGCAGTTGACCTTATACGAAAACTCGGTCAAAAGGCTTTGTTGGCAAAATCTGATATCAAGTCCGCATTCCGCTTACTACCAGTTTGGCCTGGTGATTTTGAATTACTTGGCTTTTCATTCAAGGAACAATTTTATTTTGACAAATGTTTACCATTCGGTTCGTCAATTAGCTGTTCTTTGTTTGAAAAAATTTCAACATTCATACACTGGGCTGTAGATAGGTCAATGTCACTCCCGTCGTCTCAAATAATACATTATTTGGATGATTTTCTTTTTTGTGCAAAACACGGAACGACTCAGTGCCACGAGCTTATGAGAAAATTCAACGAGATATGTCAAGAGTTTTTTTTTTTTTTTTTTTTTTTTTTTTTTTTTTTTTTTTTTTTTTTTAAGTTTTCTACACATGCACACATTGTCTACATAAATGAATATGTATCATATATGACATTATGATTGATTTTATAATAATTTTAAGCCATATATATGAATTACTACGGTACTGTAATCAACTCAAGCACTCAACTTTCACTCTCAAAAACCACTCACACTTAAGATAAAACAAAAAATTCAATCATCTATTTCCTTTGCCCTTTTTACTATTGAATATGGATATGGCTTAATGGATTAATTTAAATAGAATTTCATATCAGGGAAAAGGAGTTTGTTGTTACTAACTAAGAAAAGAAAAACAAAAACAAAAACAAAAAACAAAACAAACAACACAGAAAGAAAGAAAGAAAGAAAGAAAGAAAGAAAGAAAGAAAGAAAGAAAGAAAGAAAGAAAGAAAAACATTAATAGCATTGAGGTGACAAAAAAAAATAGGGAATTTGTGTGTCTCAACATTGTTCAAGGAGAATCCTAAGAGGACCCCATCTCTTATCAAAAGACAAATATTTATTTTGTCGCAAATACATAATTTTTTCAGCTAAAAAGTAATTTTTCAGTTCTATTATAAAAGATGGGAATGATGGATTAGATTCTTTAAGTTTTTGTTTGTAAATATGGTACTTAGCAATTAGAATAATTATGTTTGTATATAAAAAAGGAGTTTTTATTCCAAATATTTTTTCCTTTATGTTTATCTGAAAACTAATATTATTGTTTAGAAGCCATCTCATTATATCTTTCCATAATTTGTCTGTAAAATGACACTGTGCGAACAAATGTACTATTGTTTCAGGGTTCTGTTTACAAAAAGAGCATAAATTTGAATCAACAATATGTTGTTTCTGTAAAAGATAATTTGTTCCTATACATCTATGAATAATTCGTATTTGCATCCATCTTAATTTTGGGAGATATGTCAAGAGTTAGGAGTGCCTATAGCCGAAGATAAAACAGAGGGCCCTACGACTAGATTAACTTTCTTAGGGATTGAATTTGACACAATAAACATGACAATGAAACTTCCCGCAGAAAAATTACGTGAGATAACAGAAAAAATTCAGTCCATGTTGCTTAAAAAGAAAACCACATTGAATGATCTTCAGTCGCTAATAGGTTCGCTGAACTTTGCATGTCGTGTAGTAAACCCAGGGCGTGCCTTTTTGCGCAGACTCATCGATGCAACTATATCTGTTCATAAAGCACATCACAGAATTCGAGTATCCGAGTCAATGAAAGATGACCTTAAAGCATGGCTTGAATTTTTCACTAATTATCATGGAATCACGGTCATGCCAGATCAATTATGGATCAGTACTGAACAACTTGAATTCTTTACTGATAGCGCTGGGGGGAAATACCGAGGTTTCGGCATATATTTTCAGGGACATTGGGCTTATGCTACTTGGCCGAGCTCTTGGGTCGATTCCGGATTGATGCGAAATATTACTTTCCTTGAGTTACTGCCTGTTGTTACAGCAGTAATTATCTGGGTTCAATATCTTGAAAATAAGAAAGTCGTGTTTCATATTGATAATTTATCAGTTGTGCAAATAATTAATAAGAAATCTTCAAAGGACCCCTGCGTTATGCGTTTAATCAGAAAACTTGTTATATGTACCTTGCATAGAAATATATTAATATGTGCCGAGCATATTCCAGGAATTTTTAACGATATAGCTGATGCTATTTCTCGTTGCCAGTGGGACAAGTTTCGCAGGTTGGCTCCCCAAGCGGATCCTCGCCCTACCCCGGTACCCCAGGAAATATGGACGATATAAATACCAGGGCATCAATTTTACTGCAAAACTCGATGGCTTTTAAGGACCAAAATACTTATCAGACTGCGGTCTCATTGTTACAAAAATTTCAAAACCAGTATAATCTTTCAACTGTGTGGCCTGTAAGTATCGAGCAAATTGTGCAATTTCTCGCCTTTCTATCCTTAAAGAACCTTTCAGCGTCAACTATTATTACATATCTTAGCGGCTTGAGCTATCACCATAAAATAAGAGGGTTAAAAGACAACACAAAATCATTCATTGTAAATAAAGTATTGGAAGGTATAAAGAGATGTGGTAGCAGGAAGAAAGATATTCGATCCCCTATTACACTTCCTTTACTAGACAAACTAATAAGTGCGCTCCCATCAGTTACAAGCTCAAAGTATGAATCGTTATTATTTTCAGCTTCATTCTCGCTAGCATTCTATGCTTTCCTAAGAATCAGTGAGTTTACAGCACCTAATGGAAATAATTATCCGAATCGTGCAATAAACATTTCAGATGTAGAAATTGATCAAAGTTCAAAGTCCCTTTATCTGCGTATACGTCAATCAAAAACCGACCAGTACGGAAATTCGGTAACGCTCCTAATCAAAGCCGCACCACATCGCTCTTCATGTCCGCTTGCTAATGTTTTGAATTATATTAAGTCGCGACCAAATGTTGAGAATCAGCAATTATTCATTCACTTTAATGGGAAACCGCTGACATCTTATCAGTTTAACGCAGTTCTAAAGAGAGCAATTTCTTTCTGTGATCTTGACAATGAATGTTTCAAATCTCATAGTTTTCGTATCGGAGCCGCAACTGAAGCATCTAGAAGGGGATTCCCTGACGATACAATTAAACAATGGGGTAGATGGTCTTCACAGGCATATATGACATATATACGAATTCCTCTATCCGAATTCTAATATAAAAGTATCTATTATTTATATATATAGGTAGCAAGTCTGTTTGGATTGTTGGATCATCAATTGTACGCTGGGCGTATCAACATAATCGTACCAGACCATCATTAGGCATCAATAATGCACGCATTCTTTGGTTTGGCTATCCAGGAATGAAATGGGGCGATTTAGATGATCGAATAGATAGCCTTCTCCGCACTAGACCTCCCCCAGATATATTGGTAATTCAATTAGGATCCAATGAACTCACAACTAAGAAATCTCTCGATCTAATCCATGATATGGAGTGTAGTTTTCATAAGTTTAATAACATACTCCCCCGAACTACATTAGTTTGGTCTATGATGCTGCCTCGGTGTTATTGACATACAGCACTGAAACCAGCAAAAATTGAAAAAGCTAGAAAAATTGTCAACTCTAGAATTAAGTCAACTGTGACGGAAATAAATGGAAGAGTAATTCGCCACCCAAAAATTATTGCAAGACTTAAAGATCTTTATCGCCATGACGGCACTCATTTATCAATTGAAGGCAATAACATATATAGTCAAGATATCAAGCTTGCTTTGGAATGCTTTATGAACTCAACAAGCACTATATTTCCAGAAATGGATTAAAAAAAAAAAAAAAAAAAAAAAAAAAAAAAAAAAAAACCAAAAAAACCAAAACAGAAAACAAAAACCACATTAAATTAAATGCACGATGGGGTGAGTGCGTAGAGACGTACTCATGTGGTGCGATTCTGGGAGACCACAGATCCATATATCTAGTCCAGCCACCATGTTAGGGTAGATCTACCTGCTGTGCAGTAGGAGGTTCAAGTAAATAAAAGCCTGGTATGGGCAACATATGAAAATCACTGCCATGTCATCTCTTTAGTACAAGGAGGGACGACTCTTCAGTCTGTGCAGACTGGGAGGGCTACTTCCGTCGGGTACAGGCGGGGTTCGATTATGTAATATTGCAGCAGGCCGCAGTCTGCAGGAGGCACCTTGGACTGGCTGTGTGTATCTTACCTTTTCATAGTACATGATTGGTTAATTCTGGATAGGTCTCATTCTTATGCAGAATGGACCGCCCGGTCTCCCGGAATCGTTTCATCGTGCTTTGGCCTTATCTTCCAACAAAATAATTAGTTGTACATTATAGGAGGTTAATTTCTAAATGTCATGATTTTGATGTAATAAATTTTGAAATTTTATTTCATATTTTCATTATTATTAATGATTTGGTCTCGCATTAAATAAGAATTAATACTTCAAATTAATTCATTTTAGTGCGTGTGAAATCCTACCCAAGTTTAGAGTTATTCCGCTTTTGCTACAAAACGATTTAATTTCCCTGAAAACGTGTATGCCTCGTTTTCACTAGTTTATTTGGAACCAACCAATCAAATGTTTTTAAGGTTAAGTGACGTCATTGGGTCCTTCGTCCATTCACTTTTTCGACGCTTACCAACGCGCGAACAGCTAAACATTTTTATTCCCACCCACCCAACCATTTAGATCCTGATTCTGCCGCGAGTTTTGTATATATTTTCAGCTGTCCTGGTATCGTGCTCCATATGAAAAAACGTTCTACAGGGCCAAAGGACCAAGTACATCCTGGCTATTGCAAGGGAAATGTGGACTGAACATTGTATATAGTATCTCACCAGACACTTAGACTCAACAGGAACTTAACAAAGACTACCGGAAGTGAATATACGTGTGCGCAGTGATTCAGTTATGTTGTATATTAATACTATGTTACATTGTATGTTGGATTCGTTTCTAAAATTTTATGTACAATCAAGAAAACTAGTACTCTTTATAATTTGTGTAATTGAACAATGATTATGTAATTTCATCTACTTAAAATTGTCATTGAACTTTTAATGGTAAAGGAATGTGGAGAAAAATTTTAGTATAAGTACCCAAGTAATGAAAATAATATGTCACTGCAGATGGCGCGATTCTGGGAGACCACAGATCCATATATCTAGTCCAGCCACCATGTTAGGGTAGATCTACCTGCTGTGCAGTAGGAGGTCCAAGTAAATAAAAGCCTGGTATGGGCAACATATGAAAATCACTGCCATGTCATCTCTTTAGTACAAGGAGGGACGACTCTTCAGTCTGTGCAGACTGGGAGGGCTACTTCCGTCGGGTACAGGCGGGGTTCGATTATGTAATATTGCAGCAGGCCGCAGTCTGCAGGAGGCACCTTGGACTGGCTATGTGTATCTTACCTTTTCATAGTACATGATTGGTTAATTCTGGATAGGTCTCATTTTTATGCAGAATGGACCGCCCGGTCTCCCGGAATCGTTTCATCGTGCTTTGGCCTTATCTTCCAACAAAATAATTAGTTGTACATTATAGGAGGTTAATTTCTAAATGTCATGATTTTGATGTAATAAATTTTGAAATTTTATTTCATGTTTTCATTATAATTAATGATTTGGTCTCGCATTAAATATTTGTTAAATAACCTATTTTAAACATCTGCAATTAGTTAAGGCAATACAACGTTATTCTTATATATTTTGGAAATAAGTGATGACGTCACGCGATACCCGAATCACCTTAATAGTTATTTGTAATTATATGATACTAATATTAATAATAAGATTCCTACCTGCAATTGTCATTTCTACAACATACATCATATTTTCGTCTGTAACATCTTCTGTATATTCCCCATAAAGGTTCCATGCTGAAGAAGGCATTACCACTTTGCTGGACAATTCCAGAGGTCAAGGTTGATCCACTGCGCATGTACGTGAAGATTAGAATTTTGAGTCTCTTTTCTCTTCCAACTAGAAAAATATAGGTAAAAATTGATATAGATATAATTTAATTCCAGTGTTACACACCATATATAACTCATTTACCAAAAAATGTCATTCCATTCAATGTTTCTGAAATTGTTTGGTCCTTACTTATCATAGTTTTTCACTTGCAATGACAGGAGAACATCACATATATGAAAGTTACGATTTTATAGAAATCATCTTTGTCTGAAAAAAATTCTGTTTCTAGTGTTGAATAACTCATTTCTCATTTTGTATGATTCTTAATCGGACAGCAACTTAAATGCTGAAATTAAAAGTGAACTTACTACAGAAGACTTAAAAAAGAAACCAAAGAAATGACGTAAGAAATGACGTAATTTAGCATTAACAAACCTGATAGATCTTCTGCTCTTGTTGTTTCAAATTCATGAACCTTCTCTACTTCTGAATAATATAGAAGACTAGTATTGTTCCTTTCTATAGTTGGCGTGTAATTGTGGCCGGTGCATATATTCAACGAAGGTCGAAGGTTTCCTTCTAAGAATATTGTGCTGAAATTGTCTGTTGATCGACGTAGTAACACAATCATACCTATAATGAAAGAAAGAGTGAATAATGACGTAGAAAAGGATATTTGATTTCTATTTGTTGTATTGGAACAACCTATACAAAACTGTTGCTCAAGAAATTAAATCTGTCATCTAGAAATTGAAAGAAGGGGCACCACACTGAATTTTTTCTGCCTCTTTGAAAAATGTAGCGTATAAAAGTAACTTTGGTAAGGTTCCATGCATGTCTAGTGACCACATTTGAATAAAATTGTGTTAAGTAGTAGCCACATTTGAAAATTTTAAGTCATGAAGGCTGCTATTTGACAACAGAGAGTTTGAACCATTTTTTCCCACCATAACGAAGATTTGAAATCCTTTAGTGGATTTCTTTTAGTATTCATGTTATTATTACTTATTTGGTCAGTTACAGACCGTCTACGGAGATATGTCGGGTTGGTAAAATCTATGGAAGGCGAGGCGAAGCCGAGCCTTCCATAGATTTTACCAACCCGACATATCTCCGTAGACGGTCTGTAACTGACCAAATAAGTGTTTTATTTTGCCGAGGACCCCTTCATCACAAATTCCCCTTACCTTTGTGAATTAAAAAGTGTGTCACTTCCCAGGTATTCAACCTACATAAACGAGTCATCAGCTAAAAATAGATTACGTGTAGTCTGAGCTATATATACAATATTTTTTACCTTTTTCCATAAGCATCGGTGGCTCAGTGGTAGAATGCTCGCCTGCCACGCGGGCGGCCCGGGTTCGATTCCCGGCCGCTGCAGTTTTCATATTAACGTCCACCGTCTTGGATTTCCCCCTTCGAATTTTTGTCTACTGACGGTCTATAAGAAAGTCTATAGAGTTATAGACCGCTTCCACGTGACGGGCTCTATCCAATCAGTTTTCGACATTCTAGTCCAAGGCGAAATAAATAATATTCTGATGCGAATGCAAGACAGATATGCTTAGTCTACATGGACACCTGATGTATCTCCCTTAAAGTTTGTATTATTTTACATTTGTTTCTTTAATTTGTTTTCTCTCTTTTTTTTTCTTTTTGTCTACATTCATTGTCAAACCGAATATCTTTAAAACTTTCTTAAAATAGCTTGATAATATGTCATCCCGTTTATTTTTAGGTTTACTTTTACTATATAAAACTACCTTTGATATATCTTATATACAACTTAAGAACAACTCAATTAAAAATGTTGTAGAAAATGATGATAAAATTTCTTTTAATTCAAACTTAAAATGGCATAATGAACTACATATCCAAGGTAATCAAAGAATTAAAGATATGCACCATAGAATTATATTGTCTAATTAATGACTATCTTAATACTAAACACATATATCTAGAGCGATAATGACTTGTTATCTAACACAATTTAAAAACTGACCGAAAGATAACTTACATATAATAAGATATTATATAAACGTTTACGCTATGTTAATCCAAGCGAGCGCTGTGATAGGGAGCATCAAATTTGTATAAGATAAAGCATGTGAAAAAACATCAAAGAAGTGCATATCAGTTAATCAGTCTTAAAGTTGATAAGGCAGAGCAAAATCATTAGAACGTCCATTGGAACGGTTAAATAACATTCCGAAGTGAGAGCAGGTGCACGGGGAGATTCAGCGTCTTCTGATTACAACAGCTCCATGAAAACTTATAAAATTCGCAGACTGCCTTTATGTACATACAGATGTATATATCAGATAATATGTCGTGTTTGGTGAGGATGACAGCTATTCAATCGCAATCAAGAATGTCACTGATCATTCTGGAAAGGGGGATCTGATATTATTTTATTATATCCCCATATCGACCAAAGAACTAGAACTAGGAAGAGTTGGGGAGGCTTAGGAAATGACATCGGGATGTGTGTGAGAAAAAGAGAGAGATCTAGAAATAATTACTTACCAAATGTAAATATAATGCATAACAATATGTACGATTTGACATGTTTCATAGTGTTAATTAATCCGTGCAAAAAGCATATCCCTTATCTGGTAAATGCAATCAAATCAATATGATATCAGATTGAGATTATCTATATGTATACTACGAACTCCTGGGTTGCAAAGCATCTGATGGCATAATGAGGCAAGTAAAATATAAAATACAAAATAAAAGACCAGAAAAATCATGACAAAGCTAATTGACAAAGCAGATGTCTCGTCCCTATAAAAACCAGATATCCTGTCCCTATAAAAAGCTAATTGACAAAGCATATGTCTCGTCCCTATGAAATTAAGCTAATTGACAAAGCATATGTCTCGTCAATATATACATAGCAGATGCCTCGTCCCTCGTCGTAAGATGTTCGGTTTGCTAATTCTAGCAAATGCTCAACTACAATTTTGTCTAGAAATCTGACGTTAGCACTCACGACGATGAAGGAAGACGTAGCTAAATAATGTGAAACTGTTTTAAACAGGAATGATGTAAACATAATTTGGTCTATTAAAAATTCAGGGCTTGTGATTGACAAAATGAAACTTTGAAATTTTCATGCCAATACGATTTCTTCATACCACTTCTCAAATATGTACACCACACTTTCTCACGACAAAATGAATGATTGATTATCCAAACTCATTCAATGGTGCTATGATCGAAATGGGGAAACGTATATTTGTATATCTGAACAAAGGGTTTCTATCCCGCTACAGAATACAAATCATACAGATCATGGACATGTAGTGACCTGTGTATTGCTTTGTCCTTCTTCTTGGACAACATTTCTGCAAGTATTGGTAAGAATCTCTATAAGCAGGTTGTAGGGATCCCTATGGGTACTAATTCTGCGCCTCTAATTGCAGATTTATTTTCATACACATATGAAAAAGAATTTATCCAAAATGTTCAAAGGCAAAGAAAACATGATGATTTCAAATGTTTCATTGGTACTTCTAAGTACCTAGATGATATTCTTACTATCGACAATCCTGTTGTTGAAAAGTATAAAAATGTTATTTATCTACAAGAATTGACTCTTAAGAAGGCAAACATTACAATTAACATGAAAAAGTACATAATTATATATTCAGTCTCAAGGTCGAGAGGGCAAGGCAATAATTAGAAGGAGCTGTTAAGATAAGGGCCGTATTTAGCCCTGAATCCCGTGACTTATTTCTTCCGCATGGCGAATCGTACACAGAAAAACATGATTCATTATTGAAATATATATTTGCAGACCTTTTACATTTTTATATTATGTTGAGGAACTCTTAAGGTTGTAAAATTAAGGTCGAAAGAGGTAGGGGTGCTCAGATAGAAAATCCGATAATATCGACAAAAACCGTATACATTTTTGAATATTATATCTAAAATGGATAAATATAAGCTAAAAGACATCAAATATGTCTACATTGTGTATCAGAAATAGATTTCGAACGTTCTACCTCCTTTAATCGGTAAATAATGAAATCCGGAACTTAAAATACGGTCTTATTCTTCATTCAATGGCTACAATGTAAGCCTTTTAGCGCGAAATACACATTGACGGAGAAATGAACATCACTCTTGCTTATTTCGTTTCTAATTCTTGTATCTTTCATTCAATCATATTGAGTACACAATGTTTGATGGATTAAAGAGGAAAAATAGTCAAATATGCTATATTTAATGGTCAAAAAGATCGATTCTTATAAAATGCAGCCCCCTTTCCATTTTTAGTTTTTCGTCTCTGGGGTAGTGTTCCCCCCGGAGATACAGAACCCCACTTTGCCAAAAGATTTGTATCATGGATACACATTTCCAGTAAAAGTGACTTTCTGAATATCCGGGGGGAACAATGTTCAATAAAACTTTTCCGTTTTCTATTGATTTCTATGAGGAAAAGATAAGTTTTGACCTTAAAATTAGCAATATTATGCAAAACAGATACGAAATAACAGACTAAACTTCATATTCTGATAGGATGCCGTATAGGTATACATTTTACCAAAAAAGGTTCTTGAAATTTCAATTTTCAAAATTCAACATTTCAGGGCTGATTTTACGCCTTATCTTAACAGCTCCTTTCAACCGGAATAGATGCGAACCTCGGAATGAATAACATTCCGAAGTGAGACCAGATGCCCGGGGAGAATCAGCGTCTCCTTATTGCATGCAACATCCATCGCAACAGCCCCATGAAAACCAGAAACACCATTTTTTGTACCTAAATCTCAAAATTGTTCATATGGCGAATCATACGAGTGCGTATGACAAAATAATTTTGGATTCAGCATAGTAATTTTCCCTGGCTTAATATTAAATTCATAGCTCATCCGGTATGCTAGAGCATATACTGATGTTTTGGATGTCCATGTACAAGTTTTACAAATTACAAAGAAACTTTTAGGTCAAGATTTTCGCTTTCATAAACTAGTAAAGACTCTCTGGAAATTTTACAAAAGTCTCTGTCAACTTCTTTTGAAATTCGCACCCATACAAGCAATAGAGTATATTATTTTGGGTGTTTCACGAACTGTATTTTATGATGACAAAATTAATAAAATAAGAAGGATCAAAGGTAGACAGAATTATCATCAAAATTGTGCTAGAATTATTAAACGCCTTTTATACCGTTGATATAACCCTTCAGTCACCAGACGGACACTTGGCTTTGTACTGAACCAATCTCTACAGCCTCTTAAGACTTGCACTCTGACTGACTGTGACGACAGGACTCCATGACGGGTCCTGTCCAAACCTCTTTAGAGAAGACAGGACCAAGACCACCTGTCCTCTCTGAATCTGAGTCGGACTCTTCGGGTGAAAACATGCATGAGCTCGCTACAGCTGGCAGAGCACCTAGTGTATTTCGTGCGCATGGTTTTATATATATTGACATATCTATATGTTTGTTTCTTGGGCCCCTGCGTCATGATGTATGTTTGTATGGTCATCTTACAGTTAGGAAGTTATTTTACACCACTATTGTGCGCTCTTCGAGACCTCAAGGTAATCGGAAAAGAGAAAGGGTTGTGCGCACGTAATCCCGATAACCACAACGTCTGCCACTTGCGTGGCAGATGGCCGTCCGATTGCCCATTGGTCTCGATATATTCAATATAATAATTCAAATGAAAATTATTATATTGATCAGTTTATTGTATATGTCAACAATTTATGTCCGAAGCACATGTCATTGAATAGTGTCGTCAACGGTTATTGCTCTTTAAGTGTTACATAAAACGCTGAAACTGTCGAAAGTACGCATTTCGTTTCTCTGCTCACCCGCACTACATAATATTCTTCTTGTGAATACGCCTACGGTTATACGCAAACGTCATTTTATTGGTTGTCCAAACTTTAGCGCAATCTATAAAACCTTTTTTAAAATGCTGAATAAAACCCAAAAATTGCTCAATGCTAAAGGACCTGCAAGGGTAAGACGTAAAGCTGCCTTAAAGAGTAAAAATTTCTTAATGCTAAGTTTGAGAAAAACTTTCGGTAGAAATGGCAAATACCTTGGTCAACATATGAATCGTCTGTCAGGTTTTATGAATTTGTGAAAATAAGACAGATATTTGGATCAAAATAAGCGTTTCCCCAATAGCAATCTATGAAAAACGGAAGTTTGTTTACAACATTGACCCCCTCCGTTCAGAATGCTACTTTATTAATATGGGGTTGTGAACCGGGGGGATTAGCACTATCCCATGAGCTTAATAAGAAATAAGTAGCGAAAGGGATGAATGACTATTTAATTTGTTTTTAGAGCTGTAAATAAGATTAAAATCCCCATTTTCAAAATCCAATGAAACAAGCTATTCACACTTGTAAAGGGTTTGGGCTTTGTTAATATACTGTTGGGGGATGTCATACAAAAATGACAGTCCGGTTACTCACAAAATGGCGGAAATGTACAACGTTGATATGTTCAGTTTGATATTTTTTTAACTTTATATTTTATTAGCCGAGTTGCAAAACTCGGCTCTTAATTTGATGTGAGACGGGCGCGCGGGCGGGCGGGCGGGCGTCTGGGCGGGCGGGAGGGCGTCAACAATTGGTTTCCGGACTATAAGTCAACTACGAAAGAGGCTATAACAATGAAACTTCATACACTTACTCACCATTAGTCAAGGATGAGCCCTATTGATTTTGGGGTCAAAAGGTCAAAGGTCAAGGTCACAGGACTCAGATGATTGAAAATGGTTTCCGGACCATATTTCAGCCTGTATTGCACCTATAATCATGAAACTTGCCAGAAATGTTTCCCTTGAATCAAGGATGAGGCCTATTGATTTTGGGGTCAAAAGGTCAAAGGTCAAGGTCACAGGACTCAGATGATTGAAAATGGTTTCCGGACCATATTTCAGCCTGTATTGCACCTATAATCATGAAACTTGCCAGAAATGTTTCCCTTGAATCAAGGATGAGGCCTATTGATTTTGGGGTCAAAAGGTCAAAGGTCAAGGTCACAGGACTCTGTTGATTGAAATTGGTTTTCGGACCATATTTCAGCCTGTATTGCACCTATAATCATGTAACTTGCCAATAATGATTCCCATGAATCAAGAATGACCCCTATTGATTTTGGGGTCAAAAGGTCAAAGGTCAAGGTCACAGGACTCCGATGATTGAAAGTGGTTTCCGGACCATATTTCAGCCTGTATTGCAATTATAATCATGAAGCTTGCCAGAAATGTTTCCCATGGATCAAGGATGACCACTATCAATTTTGGGGTTAAAAGGTCAAAGGTCAAGGTCACAGGACTAAGATGATTAAAAATGGTTTCCCGACTGAATTTGAGCCTGTATTGCACCTATAATCATGTAACTTGCCAGAAATGTTTCCAGTGAATAGAAAATGACCACTTTTGATTTAGGGGTCAAAGAGTCAAAGATCAAGGTCACAGGACTTAGGTAATTGAAAATGGTTTCCAGACCATTTTTGAGCCTGTATTGCACCTATAATCATGAAACTTGCCATTAATTTTTGGGTCAAAAGGTCAAAGATCAAGGTCACAGGACTCAGATGATTGAAAATGTTTTCCAAACCATATTTGAGCCTGTATTGCACCTATAATCATGAAACTTGCCAGAAATGTTTCCCGTGATTTAAGATATGAATTGTACCTTATTCTGTATCTTTAGAGTATGCTTTGTTAAATCATATTGTACATACAAATACATAAAGTATTCTGTATGATGAGATTGAAAATCTGTATCCTTGAAAATATATTACACGCTGATATAGAATAAAGAGAAGACCATTTCTTGATCCAGAAATTTTCATTTAGGACCACAAAATGTTGTTACAAACCATACACATTTCATGTTAGTCTGCATATTCATACTTACATTCCAGTTTTGCAACTCGGCATTTTGCATCTTTGATGCATTTTGAGCTTATAATATAAAGAGTCTAAAGCTGGTTCGAAAACCGTAGTATATTAACGCGTTGAAACAAACAGCCCAAAATACCAAAAATTGCTGCATTATCGAGCAAAGTCGAGCACAGTGTAGTTGGTCGAACAAAATATGGTCTTTGACTGCATATTTTCCCATGAATTACGATAGTAAAATTATGTATACTCACTTGCAAATGATTAGTATGTATATTATAAGCATTATTATATCAAAATCAGTCCATTTCCTGAACGAGATCTTAGATAGGATTTCCATTTGAATGTGTTCAAATTTGCAGTCAAATAGCTTGGTATTCTAAGTCGGAATTATTACGGAGAGTATTAACCAACCAATATAAGAATTTGCTAAGTTTACCCGACATGGAAAAAAAAAAAAAATTTAAACTTTATTTATTTTACAACGTTTAACAAACAAGTTACACAACTTATATTAATGTCTCACGTTGGCTCAGATGTTGGCGTGAGGGGGTCCAAGGAGCAGGAGGAAACCGGAGTACCCGGAGAAAAACCCCCTGCAGAGGCCTGGGTGGGGGACCACCTACCCTCCCACATAAGACCCTTTGCCGAATCTGAGATTCGATCCCGGGACCTTAGAGGTGAGAAGCGAGCGCGCTACCACTGCGCTAACCCGACATGGAAGATTCGAATATCATATCATACAGTGATATTTTTATTGAGCATTAAATTAGGTCATATTAGTAGAAAAGGGAATGATCTCCAGCATGACCACCCTGCATTCACCCAGCGAAATAAAACCACAAGAAACGGACACATAAATGACATCATACAAACTCCAAATCGCTAAAAGACACAACACTTTTCACAAGAACATCATACAAAACAATCGAAACAGACGTACAGAAACATTAAACATTGATGACAACACATAAAGGAAGGAGACCAATGTGCACCCAGGACCGACTTTGGACGGCCATCTGCTTTTAGCAATTGGTGTGGTTATCCGGATTACATGCGCACAACCCTCCAACTTATCCGGGTACACAGTAAACATTGTTTTACGTTCCCCAGAGGGAACCTTTGTGGAGAAATATTTAGAAAAAAAAACACACACAAACTTTCATTTTGATAAAAAAAATTCTTAAAACTAAAACCAAATTATCAATTATATCAGTTGTGAAAAAATTTAGCACTATGAAGCTCTCTGTTGTAATTTTTTCCCAAATTCGTTCACTCTTTTCATTCTCTTATAGGAAAAATTTAGCTCGATGAAGCATGTTTGTTTTTTGTGTGTTTTCCTGCCTGGTGGGGGGAGGGGGGTACCATTCTGAAAATCACTGAGACGTTAAACAAAATGCTTTATTACTTTGGCCTATGTAAAGAATTTGAATTTATTTTCAGTACTCCTATAACCAAGAATGAAACAGATAACGGTCATCTTTTTAGTAACATTTCAAGCTGACAATGTTGAATAAACATCATATATATATCTTGTTTTCTGCGCATGCGTGGAATGAGCAAGTATATTTAGCTCATTCTATGCACTTAAATTAATTGTTATATAATGTTTTCTGGTGTGGACTATCTAAGTTGGATAACTTGTGTCAAATTCGTTTGCATTTTTGCATCAAACACATTGAGCAGATAATGGGAAACATCTTTTATTAAAACGACAAATTCATTATTCCGTCTTTTCGTTGTTGTATGTTTGTGATCGATTTGGGACGGTATCTAACGTAAATACATTATGACTTAATAAAATTTATATAGAAACATCGGTTTAGTAGCGTACTTTCGCTGAATCTAACGTTGATTTCCATAGAATTTGATGACGTCACAACAGGTTTACGTCATATACTGTCCCGAACGGGAAGTAACTCTGTATAACAAAAATTCCAAATAGAAAGTAAAGACAAACGAAATGTTAACCTCTGCAGCCAGAGATCATCCTTATTAGAAGAAATATGTAAATTCGGTGCAACATGTTTGAAACTCAGGTTAAGGCAATTACCAGCAGGAAGAATACAAAAATTACATTACATTAACCCATTATATTAACTTGCGTGTATATGGATTGAGCCTATGACATTTTGTGATATACATAGCTACTAAGAAAGCAAATATGCTTGAATATGTCAAACATATTTTGGAATACAGTTGACAGTTGACACTTGACATAATAATTTTCACACTCTTTGGCCATGTTACATTGTTTAGATTGAGGATCACTGACGAGGGTTAAGTACCCGAAACGTGCATGTCTGGTCCATGCTGAAAATTTATCTGCTCTTAAATGATGCTATTGAATTTGAAGACGATTAACACTTGAATTGTAAACTGCATTCTAGAATGCATTTGACAATGCGATGAAGAAATTTATGTAAATGATGATATATACATCTTTAATGTTTAGCATAAGCATTTAATCAAAAGAAAAAATAAATACAACAGGCCGAGTTTTAATTTTCTAATCTGAACAGATTTCCTACCCACCGATTACCCCCTACCATTACAAAAAAGACATATCCAATGCATGTAATTGGTAATAGTGTTAAATTTCATAGAGATCTCCTGGTTAGGGAGCTGTTCTTTTCAGGGATTCATGCCTAGAAATAGACATGCACACTAAATATTTGGTGAAGGTACATGGCCTAGTTTCCGGGGAATGCGACCGAGTCCAAAATATTTAAAGCCCAAATTTTATAGTGCCCCCCTGGTTAGGGAGCTGATATTTTAAGGGATTCATGCCTAGAAATAGACATGTACACTAAAAATTTTGTGAGGGTACATTGCCTAGTGACGAAAACTTTGCCAATATTTCTGCAATTCTGACAAAATCTAAATATATTTTTAAGTCCAAATTTATACAGTGATCTCCTGGTTAGGGAGCTGATATTTTCAGGGATTCATGCCTAGAAATAGACATGCATACTTAAAATTTGGTAAAGGTACATAGCCTAGTGACCGAAAAGTTTGCCAATGTTTCCGCAATTCTGACAAAATCTCAAAATATTTGAAGTCCAAATTTCATAGTGATCTCCTGGTTAGGGAGCTGATACTTTCAGGGATACATGTCTAGAAATAGACATGCGCACTAAAAATTCGGTGAGGGTACATGGCCTAGTGACCGAAAACTTCTCAAAATTTTTTATGTCCAAAATTCATGGTGCGTATGTGTCTATACCTAGGCATGGATACCAGGTAATGTCAGGCCCCTAACAAGAGGGTTACTATAAAATTTCAAACTTCCAATGATTTAGGAGTAAGTCAGAAATAAAGAAATATCAGCAAACTTTTCGAAGTATCGATTTTAAAGTGCGGATTGCAATACCTTTTTATCAATAAGCCTAAAACTAATGCTGAAAAATATCAAATTTTAAAAAAGGAAAACATCTAGATTGAAGAATCATAGCATATAATACTCACCGAGAATCGTTACACATAAGATGAGGTAAAATTGTAAAATCTTCACCGGATTTTAGTTTGCCATCTCAGTCTAACTTCCCCCTGTATGGAAATACACGATGGGATTTCACAATGGATTACAAATGCAACCCATAAGCAGCACCTCTACCTTGTCACTGAGTCACAGAAGTCATATACATTTGTAGAAACACCCCTGTACAGATGATTACCGAAGCGTGACACTATCGTGTGTTTAGCATACCTGTATTAAATGTGAATAAGTGTTCATAATTTAAATCTTCCGTCTATATGATAAACACATGACTTGAGTCAATATTTCAAATTTGTTTCTAATCTTGTATTTTGGTTTTTAATTAAGCTCAACGAGACTAATTATACGCAAAATTTTCCTACAGGAATACCTGTACTCTTATTCATTGTTTTCCATCAATATAAGCACAAGTTAATTCTTTAATGATCGAGTTCCTTCGTGGCATAGTGGTTAGCGTTCAAGATTGGGACACTTTCGTTCAAACAGACGTTGGTTTGATCCCCCCTGAATCTCTATCACATTTTGTTTTGTTTTGTTTTTACATGGAAAAGATGTCTTGGGATGATGAAATTGTACTTGAAATATTATTTCGATGTTGTGATGAAAATTGAAATAAAATATATGAATTTGAAGACGTTAAACATTTGTACCACTTAGTGAGTGTCACTTGCGGCAGACCAAGAGTCCCCGAGGGCACATGTAGCCAAGTTCGATCAACTATGGTTGATCGTTTCTTCAGCTCATTCAAAAATTTCTGTTATCAAAATTTCTTGAAATTTTTAAAACATAGGTACTGTAGCATCAGATCTGAGCCATCCTGCTACGTCTTTCAGTACATTTTTGCACATAATACATTGTTAAGATTGAAAAAGGAAGGAGGAGATCTTCAACCAGACCCTGCTGCAGCACCAACAGCAAACAGTGTTTAGATTGAGGAACACTGACGAGGGTTTAGTACCCGAAACGGGCAAGTCTGGTCCATGCTGAAAATTTATCTGTTCTTAAGGGAGTCCAGAAGTTACAGTAGGAAGTTAAAGTACAGAATTTTAAGGGTTGAATAACCATAAAATTTGTGTGTGGTAAAAATTTCGTAAAATCTAAAAATATGTCAATAATTGATTAAGGAAATATCAGGTATTGATAGACATATACTTAGACATATATTTTGTTATAAATATCATGATCCTACTTTTTTAATTGCTGTACACAGGCTTTAATATTACTGTACTTAAATAAAATGGAAATGAGATCAATGAGCACAATTTTTACACAGATATGTTTATTTATCCTTTCCTGAGGGTAAGTTGACTTTCAATTGGCATAATTGTCAATGGCAATATTGTATTTTTGTAAATCTAAATATGTGTAGTTCAGTATTGAACACTCTTGTCTATAAAATACCCGTTGGATGGAATCGTAAAGTGTTTATTGAACAATTTTACTCATTCTTACATATATTTCATTTGGTTGCACATTTCTGACAAGGGGTTAGTACCCGAAACGTGCATGTCTGGTCATCTGTTCTAAAGGAAGTCCCCTTAAAGGTTGAATCAATATCAGATTTGTGTGTAGTAAAAATTTCGCAAAATGTACAAATACGTCAATAATTGATTAAGGAAATATCAGTTATTAATAGACATATACTTACATATATATTTTGTTATAAATATCATGATCTTACTTTTTAAATTGCTGTACACAGGCATAAATATTACTGTACTTAAAAAAATGGAAACACTATCAATGAGCACAATTTTTACACAGATATGTTTATTTATCCTTTTCTGAGGGTAAGTTGACTTTCAATTGGCATAATTGTCAATGGCAATATTGTATTTTTGTTAATCTAAATATGTGTAGTTCAGTATTGAACACTCTTGTCCATAAAATACCAATTGGATGGAATCGTACAGCGTGTATTGAACAACTTTACACACAGTTGTACATATATTTCATATAGCGCGTCGTTCGTCCGTTGTACGTCCGTCCGTCCGTCGTCCGACGTAAACTTTTAACATTTCGACATCTCCTCTGCAACCGTTGCACGGAATTTCACGAAACCTTACATGAAGCAAGAACTCAAGGTCCTCCTCTACCAAGTTTGTGTTTTTCCTGCCGATCGGTCAACATTAAAGAAACAACTCACATCAGATATGTAATCAAATGGTCTGGGTATGAGTTGATAAAGAGCAATTTAAGCCAATAACCCATGTATTTAATGGTTTTGTACGAGTTACATGCTGTTTGTTAAGGTTTTTTTGTTTGGGTCGTTTGCATTTTGAATAAACTGTATAAATGAATATCATGTTGTAAAGGTGTTTCTTAGCTGAATGATTTGCTTTGAAATTTGATCTACTTAAAAACTATTACATTTCTAAAGTACTGGTTCAGAATACAAATCAATAACATTTATAAACAAACAGACATATCAGCAAGTTCCTTTGCTATATACATTCCCAGAGTAAGTCAGGAATCCAGGATTTCTTAAATCAGACATATTTGAAATCTTGACTATTCCAGTCTTGTCATAGAATTGAGGGCACATTGAGTCTATCGCTTTGATTGACGGGAAACCCAGTGAATATCTCCAAGAATGTGCTACAACACTAGAGTTTTTATACTGAAATCCATATCCACCGGAATTGCTACTGTTTGCTTTCATATGACTATCTATCCAGTCCTCAACAGCTTTTGTTACTGTAACATTTAATCCTTTATATAATTTCCTCACAGACATATTAGGATTGTCCGATAGACATTCATAACGTAATGGGATATAATGTATTCCAAACGATTTCAGAATATCGATATCACGTGACATTCTGTTACATAGCTGCCGTGCATAAATACTAATATTCGTATTTTTATCGATGAAATCACCGATATTTTTTCGAGAATGTAGTACTCCTCTTGGATCTCTAAAAAGGTGGACAATTTTCATATCTGGAACTATATCTTTAAGAAATGTCAAAGTTTCAGCTGATAAGCGTAGTGATTTCACGATAACACTGTTCGAAGCCTCACACACCGACGTCAAATACTTCAAACACCACTCAGTCAAGGTTTTGTTTCTGAATAATCCAAAACATCTGTTCTTTATTAATCCCGTATAGCCGGAACTAACAGAAAAGAAAGTAAACGACGAAAGCACTTCCTTTCCTAGTTTGTCGAATTTACAGTTGAAAATGTCTGAAATAGCCTCAATTGCTACATGTAGTCCTTCTAATTCGCCATTTGGTGACCTACAAAATAATCAAATAAATGAGAGCAAGGCATATTTCTATAATGATCTTTTACCGCTTCTTCTAAGTAATTTTTTTCTTCTGCTATTCATACGACCACTTGGAAGAAAATTTCGTTGAAATGTCGACAGCATAAACGCATACACAGTCAAAGCAGGTGCATTTGCTTTAGTTTCGTCATGCAAACACGCACATAAAATTGCAGTACCCAAAGTCCAGCTTCAATTGAAGAAACTTGTTCACAGAAATGCTGCCAAGCAAGATAGGCGGATGTTCATTATTCAAAACGGGGAGGAGGGGTGGTTCCGAGTGGACTTAAGAGGAACTTCATGTAGATGTCTCAGTGTCTGACATTTACTTTAACTCATATGGAAACCAGCGAGCGTAACGAGCCGGAAAATTCTAAGTTATGACGTACGCATTCTGTTTTTATTCAGTCATTCACAATCAAATACTACTTTATTCTATACATTGCCAAGCGGAGCGAGCTAAATATTTTGGGAATAGATGGTTACATTATGTCTAAAAAGATAAACATAACAGAAGTACCCATCAGGTATTTAGTCTCATAGTCGAGAAGGCAAGGCAATTTCTGTCTCTTCATGGTCTCACTCCCATATTGGGGGTTCGCTTCTTATCATATGGTGGAGGTTTTTGTTTGTTTGCTTTGGTTCCTTTTTATCCTGATTTTGTATGCCTTCGGTTTCTGATTTTTTTAATTATCGATTTTGTACTGTATACAGGGATATGGTCATTATCCATATTTGTCATCTCATAAAGACAATCTCTGTGTATGCTATATTATGGTTTAACCTAGAAGAGGGGAGGGTAAGAGGATAAGGACATTACAACCCCACTTCCCATATGTCTGATCTTGCTAGATGGGGCAAAGTGAATGAAGCATTTAGTAATAAACTTGTATATGTTTTATGATAAAGGGATCCCTTTAAACACAAAAGCAAAGAAAGTTGACGGCAATGTGAAGCCAGTAAAATAAGCCGGTAAAGAAAATATTATATATAAAGTGCGCTGAATTATTTTCAGACGTTTAGAGAGAAAGTACAAATAAAAGTGTATTCTGAATCAATAACTTTGGATGGCCAAAGTGGGGCTCTAAATCCGCCACTGAGTGCGGTGATTTTATTGACAATAGACAATTTATTATAATATTTATAATTTAACTATGTGGTTAGAATCTTGACACCAATTATTCATAATCATTTAAAGGTTTCTTACCTGCATGTATTATTTCTACAGCACACGTCATGTTTTCGTCTGTAACACCTCTTGTATATTCCCCATAAAGGTTCCATACTGAAGAAGACCTTACCACTTTGCTGGAGAATTCCAGAGGTCAAGGTCGATCCACTGCGCATGTATGTGAAGATAAGAATTTTGAGTCTCCTAGCTTTTCCAACTAGAAAAATATAAGTAAGAATTGATATGAATATAATTTAGAATTAATAATTGAAATTCCTTGATGATTGGTAATAATGACAAGAAGATCTAACGAGATCTTAATTTCGTCGGAAGTAAACAATGGAGGTGATCTCCATCGAGACTCGGTAATAGTGTTCAGAGCAAAACGTCGAAATACCCGTATGTGAAAATAAAAAGTTGACAAACACAAAATACGAAAAAACATAAACATTAAAGAAGTACAATGTACCGATCAGTTATTCAGTCGAGAAGGTAAGGCAAGATAATTAGATTTTCCTTAGGAACGGTTGCGAACCTAGGAATGAATGAAATTCCGAAGTGAGACCAGGTACCCGGGAAGAGTCAGCGTCTCCTTATAAAATGCTTCACATTATAAGAAAGGAGGGGATCTCCAACAACACTAGGTTGCAGCACCCACAGAAAAACGCCACAACACCCTATGCAAAAAAACCCCACAGACCAGACATCCACAGAAAGAGACGCAAAAGGACAAATGAGTTAAAGAAGACCCTGACGATTATCTCAACAGCACTCACAATAGAGCACAAAATTAAGCATCCACGGACCCCTCTAGCTCCCCTATCAAGTTAGGGGTGGAACCAGGTGCCCGGAAGGAGTAAGCACCCTCTGTTGGCTAGCCGCACCCGACGTTGATGTTTAAGCACGAAAATGAAAGCAATATATAAAATTCATGCACTGTCTGCCGTTATGTCTATATAGAAAGTGCTATGACGACAATGTCAGGGAAATATATTCAGATCACAAACTCACACCATAGAAACATCAAACACAAAAGAACACACTTAAACCAACGAGACATGTGAGCAACCGGTGCCGACTTAGGACGCCATCTGTCACGCAAGTAGAAGATGGTGTGGTTATCCTTGATTGCCTGCGCACAACCCTCCCACTGTTCCGATAACCCAGAGGTCTCGAAGAATTGTGGTGTAAAACAACCTCCTCACTGTTAGATGATCACATACAAACAAGACCGCAAAACGTAGTGGCCCGAGCAACACAGATGAATATGTAAATGGATATAAAAGAGTAATACAGCCCATGCTCTTGCAGCTGTGTATGTTATCACCCGAGTAGTCCGACTGATGTAATTTTATGAAAAATTTTATGAAAAGCACCTTGGCTCGAAGCATCGCTGATGAGGTGCATAATAAATTGGTTTGAAATTTTTATCAAGAAGGTATAGAGTTCGAAACCTTCCGTATTATTAACATAAACCAACAAGACCAATGTGCAGTCAGTGCCGGATAAGGACGATCATCTGTCAAGAAGATGGTAGTGGTGAAGACCTGAGCTTGACCCTTAGCCATAGTTTCGTAAAAGTCACCACTGTTGATTTTTGAAAATCGATTTCTGTGATGGAATTTTTAGGATATGAGTAATCATGATAATTTCACAGGATTTTTGATGATTTAGTAAGACTTGTAGGAGATAAAAAGTCCATATGCAGAAGTATGAAATGTTCTGAGAGCTAGTACACACTTTCTACTTTCGGTTTGAGCGAATCTCGCATTTAAGTGCCAGAAATAACATGTATTTCTGTGGTCCTGCTTGTTTCATGGAAAATACGAAGAAAACAAGCCGATAAACAACATATAAATTTGGTATGTATGGAAAGACGAGTTTTTTTTTTTTCTTGTAACTGTATAGTAGCAGATTTTCACAGAATTTTTTTTAATTGCCATTTTGGTTGAAAAAGTGACTTTTTTTGCCTATTTTTGCTCCAATTTCTTCTTTTGGGGGCATGTTTTGAATGTAAAACCCCTGGGGTTGTATTAATGAATACTAATTTGTGAAATAACAGTTTGATTTTGTAGAGAATTCTTATTTTTTCTCTATAAGAACCAAAGAATTTTAAGACATGTCGCCATAGCACTTTCTATATAGACATAACGTCAGACAGTGCATGAATGTCATATATTGTTTTCATTTTCGTGCTTAAACATCGACGGCGGGTGCGGCTAGCCAACAGGGGATGCTTACTCCTCCCGGGCACCTGGTCCCACCTCCAGCTTGCTAGGGGTCCGTCGATGCTTAATTGTGTGCTCTATTGTGAGTGCTGTTGAGATTATCGTCAGGATCTTCTTTAACTCATGTTGGCACGGCATGTCATGGATTTTTGGGATTTTTGGCATGGAAGTTCAATATGAAGTACTAGTATGTAAATCAACCCCAGTTTTTTTTCAAAAATGTCGTTGCCATGGTAACCGTGTCTGAAGTTTCGAAAATCGGGAAAATCTATAGGACCAGGCATATTTTTAGGCTTCGTTACCATGGAAACAGGTACTTTTTTTAATCTGAAATTGCTTTGATTATTTTCTTTTAATCCTTATTATTATGCATATTTGTAAAAAAAATTTTACATTCATCTCGGATGCCTTTTGTATACAAGATGAGAAATTGGGCCAAAACAGGGTATAAATAGGCTCTGTTTTGGGTACTTAAAGACCCTTTTTTGTATGTTTTTACTGTTTTACAAGGTTGAAAATTTCATAAAAGCACCAATATTTGAAGTCCAAATTCTAGTTATCCAATTAGTATCATCTTTGGACTATACATTAATATATAAAACTGATTGGGCTAATTTGTCCTTTTAAATGCAAAGCAGCATCAAATTTAGTTCCTATGGCAACAATCGACTGAAAGGTTTCCATATGATCAATTTAAAAACAACCTCTATCAAACTATCTACGGATGATATTGGAACAGAAGTTCACGTATACATCTATCAGAGGCGTTTTAATATAAAAAATGACCTTGAAAATATTTCAAGGTCACCCACTGAATTTCCAAGGTCATTAAACTTTAAGTGACCAGATTTGACGAAAAATCCTTATTTTTCATCAAGCGAAGGTGCCAATATTTTAGAAACCTTGAAATATTGAACTTAACAGTTATTTGCCATAAAATGATAAATGTATCACTAATTTCTTAGAACTATTGATCAGGTTTCTTCACATCTTCGAATATCTAAATTCTTGGTGAGTATTTTGATAAAAAATGGACGAAATCTGTAGTTTCTTGTTTTTTGACGAAAAAATATTTTCCTGTTAAATTGCTCCAGTTCAATAAATTCTAAGATTTTTCTTTCTTATATTCATGTGCTTTCATAATAAATATGACCTATGAAAATATTCAAATAAAAAAATCATTAAAATCGGTAACAAAAACTTTAAGAAATAAATATCTTATGCAAAATTTGAGTCTCAAAGTATAAATGACCTTGAACATCAAGCCAATGACCTTGAACATTTTGATTGTTCTTATGTAAAAGATTTAAGTCATATCTATACATGCATACATTTTGACAATCTTATGTTACTCTAAAGAGGAATAAAATCAATTTCAAAGATAATATGAAAGAAGCAAAAATGTCTAATGTTGCCATGTCAACGGTCTTTGACGACAGAATTTAGGTAAAACTCTTCAATAGCCCACTCCAATTTTTCGTTCATTTTATTTGTCAATAAACATATATTTCCTTTGATGAAAATCGCTGGTCTCCTATTGGTGCCTTTTGTGATATTCAAGATTGAAAATGGTCAAAAACACACTAAATTGGCCCTTATTTTCACCTCTATGTTTCGCTTCATTTTGACTTATTTTGACTTAATACAATAAGCTTCCTGTAATAAATATCACATAACTAAGTGTACTAAGTAAGAATGGAAGTAAGGAAGAATAGATTATAATAAGATGAACAAGCTGTTACAGTGGTATCCATGGCAACGAAGTCTCCGGAGCTGGCTTATTTCATGGTCCCAAAAGTGCCATAAATAGAATGACCTCGTTACCATGGCAACCAGAGGTCACATTGGTTGAAAAGTGTTATTTTCATGGTCAGTACCTGATGTATACCTATTATACCAAAAATCATCAAAATCCATGACATGCCGTGCCGATCGATTTTGGTCCTTACAGAGAATGTAAAATGAATGCAATGGTAACCAAATTAGAAAATGATGTCTAGCCTTCTTTCAAGCAAGCGAAACAGTCCGCGGAGTCTTCACCGCCACCTAAATAGTAAATGGTGTAGTTATACGGATAACGTGCTATAACAGGACGGAAGAAGACTCGGGGAAGGTGTCCAACAAGATGACGTTGGAACAGCAAAAGAAGAACGGAACACTGTATAAAACAAATGAATGAAGTAAAAATTACGTAATTTGACGTAAACCAACCTGATAGATCTGGAGTTCTTGTAGTTTCAGTTTCATCGACCTTCTCTACTTGTGAATGATGTAGAAGACTCATGTCACTCCTCTTTTCTGTAGTAGTTGCGTTGTTGTGGCTAGTGAATACTTTCATGGAATGCCGTAGATTTGCTTCATAGAATGCTATATTGATTTGACCTTTCGTTTGATATAGTAATACGAGCATACCTATGAGAGAGAAAGAATAAAATGACGTAGAAAAGGATATCTGATTTCTAATGGTATTCTTGGAAGAAGATAATACACCCTATACAAAATTTGGAGTTGCTCACTCTTTAAAAAATGATAACCTAAAATTTAGAAATTAAAAGTTAAACGTCTTCAAATTCAATGGCATCATTTAAGAACAGTTTTTGCAGCATGGACAAGACATGCACGTTTCGGGTACATATCAAAAAAGGACACCATACTGAATTGTTTTGGCGTCTTTGGAAAAAAATCGCTCGAAATCACCTTTGTTTAGGTTTCATGCATGTCAGGTCACCTGAATTTGAATTTTTTACACAAGAAGAATGCTCTCTGACTGCAGAGTGTAAGCCTTTTTTATTCTTTATAACGAAGATTATTTGAATCCTTTAGTGGATCCCCCTATATTTTATAACTTACACGGAGGATATGCTTAGACTGTATGACCACCTGATGTAACTCACTTTGTATGATTTAAAGTTTTACAAACTTCCATGAAATATTTCTTATTTACTTTAATTTGTTTTTCCTTCTGATTTTTCTTTTTGTGTGCACTCATTTACAAACCAAATATCTTAAAATATTCCGAGAAATAAAAAATACAGTTAGAAATTCTGTCATTCCATACATTTTTTGATTTAACATTTCATACTTATTTCTGCCTCAAATCAAACACACCAGAGAAACACATTTTGGAACTACTCACTTTGATATGTTTATAGAAAATAATTATTGAATTTCTCTTAAGTTATCCGTTGTAAAATAGAGTCATTTTACATAGTGTTTTAATCATCTCTATTGTAAAGTTTGGTGAATTTTATGCCTTGTGAGGTACTATAAACTATATATTTTCTTAAAGGTAATGGTGCCCTAAGTACAGATATAAGACTCCAATGTCTTAAAAATCAAAGGGGAAAAACTCTTGTTCAACTTTATTTTTTTCATATGTTATATAGACAAAATAGACAATGAATGAAAGTCGAACTCAAAACCCGAAATCAGATTCACAATCAAACGGCTTACAAACTCTTGAAAAATATATAAAGGAGAACTTTCACAAGTCTTAGAGAAAAAAAAAGGACAAAAAGACGGAGACAATTTTAGCATAGCTTCATAGAAACACGAAGAATAACTTCGTCTAATGAACAATCTCCAGAGTCAAGTAGTACGGTTGTGTATTGTAGACGGCGCTTTAAAAGCATATCATATGTTTAACGTCTTCAAATTCAATAGCATCATTTAAGACCTGATAAATTTACAGCATGGACCAGACATGCACGTTTCGGGTACTAAACCCTCGTCAGTGATCCTCAGTCTAAACGATGTAAAATGGCCAAAAAGTAGGAAAATTATGTCCAAAACAGCAGTTGTAACATATTCAAATATCACAAGAATCATGTTACATATATGATGCAAATATTGTCTCCAAGTTAGTAGGACCAAAATGAAGATAACTTAAAGCTCATTTAGATTTCTCTCCACATATTATCTATTAAATGAAAAACAAGGGGTACTTTCGCTCATTAAATAAGGTATGATGACATAGAGCAAGAAATTACCAAAAATGATTGTAAGCAGCGCCACCCAGCATAAAATCGATGAAGAAATTAGATGAACTCTGTAATTTCAAAATGCAATTCCATTTATTCCAAAGCCTGTCAATCATAATATTTTCTTGTGCAATCTGCTATTACGAATTTATTTTCACATTATCATTACGACATTTTGTTAGAAAATATTTCCGCAACAAATACTGTAAACATGGTTATTACCGATGTGGGAAAATTTCGCGAGTTTAACATAGAGACATTACGCTTAGGAGAAATACTCGCGATATAAACGTATCTGCCTTTGTAAGAATGCAGCTGCAGAGTTATTTTCGCGTGGGGAAATTTTCGCGAAGTTTCTTGTTTCGTGAAAAATGCGAATATTATCCCACGCGAAAATTTCAACGTTTACAGTAATACAATCAAGTAAAACATACTTTACTGTTTATTTAAATATTTTCAAATTAAATACAAATTTCCGACTTACGAGGAGGAAATTAGATCTATAACAAATTACATATGTCCAGTGCCGCCCAAATTGATTCATACAGGGACATACATGTATACGATGAATTTCTATTAAAAAAATTTTCTATAGAGAATCAAATAAAACAATCACCTTAAGTATCTGCAAGATAATCACAGAATCAAAGGTTTGCAACATAGAATAACGTTACCTAATTGATTATAATTTAAATACTAAACGCATATATCTTGCGCGATCATGACTTTGTTATCTAACACAATGAAAATTTAAATCAAAGCCTACTGAAGGTTACCTAGTATGAGATAAGAAAGAACAGTAACGTTATGCTACGCTAAAGCGGTGGTCACAACGTACAACCTCCTTGTGGATTTTGGGAACACGCAGACAGGACGTAGCAGTTTTAGTGCATACAAAACTTTCCTGCGTCCTGTCTGCGTGCTGTCTAAGAATTCAACAAGAAGCACGCTAGAAAATAGGTCTCCGTGCGTTAGCAGTACGTGTAAATTCGACATCCTAACAATAACGTAAAAGACGTACGGAGAAAGTACGTTGTAAGTAAGTTGCACGCAAGTCGTAAGGACGTGCAACGCACTTACTTTTCTGCGCTTCATATGATGACTTCTGTACTTTTGCCACTTTCTTCCTTGTGTAGTGCACGTAGCCTCCACAAACACGCACGTCCTAAAAGCACGCACGGTGGGTTGTGACCAGGGCTTAAGCGAGGCGAGCTCTGTGAATTTGCAAATGAAATTTGTAAAAGATAAAACATGGTAACTGGAACTTGAAAGGTTTGGGGAGGCTTGGTGTAAATTACTACGGGATGAGAGAGAGAAAGAGGGAAAATAATATACCATATCGTTGATTAATTAATGTATCTTATGAAAAATACACGAGAGAGAGAGAGACAGAGAGAGAGAGAGAGAGACAGAGAGGGGTTACTTACCCAATGTTAATATGGTACATATTAATATGTAGGATTTGACATGTTTCATAGTGTAAATCACCCGTACAATATGTATTTGTTAAAGTATTCGTTATCTAGTGAGTACCCTCATATCAATATTTAATCAGATTTAGTTTATCTTTCTGTTTGCTTTCTTCTCCTGGGTCGCGCAACCTCCAATGGCATGATGTGGTACGTAAAAATACATAACAAATTAAAAGGCCAGAAAAATCAGCTCAAAGCTAATTGATAAAGCAGATGTCCTGTCCCATTGTATACAGCCTATTGTTGGAAAAACGTTCATATTCATATTTAATTTGTACATTGTGTGAATAGGTCATTGGCCTTATTCCGTTTTCTGTGGTGATCGAATAAATTGTTGTTTACTATGTGCAAAGAAAATGTAAAAAGCATCAAGCAAACATACTTTCTGTCAATCAATGTAGAGGATCCCTCTGATTCGAGGAGCTAATACAACTTGTGCACTACTTACATGCCGATATATTTTAAAAGAACTTGCATTAAACATAAACAAAACTATGTTTTTTTTTTTAATTTAAATCGACTGAATTTCAACATTGCCCCTTTAGTTATAAAATGTAAGTATATCATTATCTTGTCCCCTTACCAATTTAGTGTGACACTCTGAGAATATGGTTGCACTTGGGCTGATCCGAGGCAGTGGACCCTGTCCTTTATCGACCAGTGGACTCCCAAATAGGTGCAGATGTTATATATAAAGTCGGTAAACTCCGTACGGCGGCTTCGCCTAGCATACAAAGCAGGCCGCTCATACCGCTACGCCACGGTGACAACCCTAAAGAGTTGTTCCTATGACGTCCATATGAATACGGCCCACTCAGCACACAGAAGTGAAGAATTCGTTGTTGTTTGAATTTGATTGCACTTGGGCTGATCCGAGGCAGTGGACCCCGTCCTTTATCGACCAGCGGACTCCCAAATAGGTGCAGATGTTATATATAAAGTCGGTAAACTCCGTACGGCGGCTTCGCCTAGCATACAAAGCAGCGTAGCGGTATGAGCGGCCTGCTTTGTATGCTAGGCGAAGCCGCTCTGAGAATAGACCATTTTCCGATTTTGTTAGAAAGCACAAAATGTCCGAGTCAGCACCTTTTGACGTTGTTTTACATTATAACGTCACTATCAAAAGACGCATTTCCATTGTGACCTAACAATGAAGAAATTCGCAAAAATTGCCTACCTCAGACATTTCTCGTCATTTTGTCAGCCATTATGAATTTCGGCAAGTGGCCTATTCACAATCTTTTGATGTATCCGGATGCTTTCCTGCAAAAGGAGGGGATCTCCAACACTAAATCGGTTGCAGTACCCACAGCAAATCATCAAAACACCCAAATTGAAAACTCAAAGTAGATCATACTTATGGCGTTAATAGATGAAGGTTTTTTTTTTCAAAAGAACTAGCATTTCTTTTTTATCCATTCAACGGCTCTCTGCTCCCTGTGCGTATGAACATCGAAACGCCAAAAGTGAAACAGAGAGTAAACCATATTGGTGGCGTTAATAGAAGAAGGGGTCATTTCAAAAGAACATAAAAGTGGGTTTTATCAATTCAATGAACGGTGTGCTCCTTGTGCGTATGAGTGCCGATGTGGTCTTGTTGAAGCTCTCCTTTTTCCTTTCCAAAGCGCAGAATATGCATCGATCACTGGTAAGGAAATGAAGTAATACATAATTATTTAAATGTATAGTAACTGTTACAAATTTCAACAGATACTTTAATGCGTGTATACAAAACGTTCCATTGCTAAGACTTTTTTGTTAATGTTTATGTAAAATCGAAAGGTAATTTAAATAATATCCGGTGGTACTTTAAGGTGGTTCGGGTATCGTGTGACGCAATCACCTATTTCCAAAATTTAAAATCATTAAGTAGTATTGCCTATTCTGTTTGCAGATGTTGAAAACAGTATGTTTGACAAATGTCTAATCGCGTTTGAATAATAAACCCTACGATTTTTAGAACTTCTTAGTTTGTCATACAGGTTTTTCGTTCATTTTTGGCTAAAATATAACATTTTTTATCTAAATTTTCAATAACGTTAAAAATAATGGTGGAAACTCCTTAAAATTTCGTATACTTAAGATTTGTGTCACCCTCAAAACATGCAAATGATGAAAAAGTACCTTGCACGGGGTTAACTTTTATTAAAGGGCATATGAATATATAGTCTTTCTACATCAAATATTAGTAAGCAAATTTGACAATTTATTACCATTTCGTTGATATTTCTCAAAAGTTTATAGTTGTCTTGTCTTCTATTGCTACATGTAATACTGTGTATCTGCAATTCTTAAACAATTAATTTTTATTGTTTCGACAAGTGGACTTTAGATGCCTTAAATTCATTTTTGTTCTGGTTTCCTTGGATATATATACTACATTTGAGCAAAATAGGATTTTCCAGTATTAGATATTAAAGATGCCCTGCACCATACAAATATTTTCTACATTTTAGATGATTTGAATGTAGATCTTTAGTTTAGATAAAAAATAAAGTTAGATTGATAATTAAAACAGCGTTAAAATAACGATACTCGAAAACACCTAAAGCCAAAATGATTCATATTGGAAAAATGTTTGGGGAAGTGCCTAATTTCAATTTTTCTCATATCCATTATGCAAAGATTGAAAAGGGTCGAAATTTTGTGTAAGGGCTATTCAGAGGTGTACTTTAAAAGAAAACGATGGCCAAAATCATTGGAGAGATGGTGCAAGATACAAAACCTACCACATTTCGATGATAATTTAGCATGAAATTGTTTGTATCAATACATTGACTTCCAAATACATAGTTACATTTGTTTTTCGCAATCAATGAAAAAATGGAGGACAAGATATTATTCTATTGTATTCATTTAATTACCCGAAAACGTTGACATACCTCTTGTGTTAATAGTGTATGTAAAGGAAGGCTTTACCCTTGTCCCATAAAGGCCTTTAGGTGATAAAGCATATTTTAGGAAATAAGCAAGATAAATACCCCATTGTTTCGTTAAAATATGCATAATGGCACCTTTCCAACTTTTTTTTCATTCAGCAAAAAATACCAATTGAGCTGCTTAAATTTAATGAATATAAAGTTTGGACCCCTTCTGAGGTAAAATACTATATCCGCGCCTGCGTGAAACATGGAACACTTTCGAAAATCCAACTCATGCATGCACATTCAGATATTTAAAAGCAAAATGAAAACATATTATGTAATAATGATCCATTCGATCAACTTTTATGTATAGATTGTGTCTACAAACTCTGTGGTATAAGCATTGCTTATCAAGTAAAATATATTTGAAATAATCTCCCGCTGGTCTCCATCTAAATGAGTCCATGGGAACACTTGTGTACTATTTGGATGAGTCATTGGGAACACTTGTGTAATATTTGGATAGGTCCTTGGGAACACTTGTGTACTATTTGGATGATTCATTGGGAACACTTGTGTACTATTTAGAAGATAATATTATGTTTATAAAAACTTTGTTATTTTATTGTTAAACGTGACAGTATCACTATGTCCTTAGGTGAGATCATGTTTTAGAACTATCAATCTATCATTTATTCGTACAAAAAGTATCTGTTCACCCCCCCCCCCCCCCTTTAAAATGACAAATATGGATAATGACCATATCGCTATATTCAACACAAAATCGATAATTCAGAAAATCATAAACCGAAGGCATACAAAATCAGGATAAAACAAGAACCAAAGCAAACAAACAAAAACCTCCACCACATGAAAAGAAGCGAACTCCCAATATGGTAGGGAGACCAGGTGCCCAGGAAGAGTCAACATTTCCTGCTTGCATGCAACATCCGTCGCTTCAATTCGGAATTGTCACATCCGGTTACTTAAAAACATTTTTGAAATTAAGTTATTATACGCAATCGAATTTTCAAATGGATTTTTTACGTTCATTTTTGTATGACATTGCCGACATTTTAAAGTACGTCTCTTTAACAATGGATTCAAGAGAAAAAATCGTTGTACGTGAAATAATGGCAGCGGATTCCAGCATCACATGATGCAGTAAATAATAAATACAGAACATACATTTCGATATCGATCATTTCACCCTATTGGTTGATATCTCTGCTGATGAATTGTTAGTTCCCGGTCATAGCGTTTGTTTTATTATGTTTCTGCACTGACTTTGCGATATATTTGAAAATCTCCTGATACTAAATTTGCATCTTTGGTCAACTTTGCGAGGCGATGGTATTGATCAGTACGCCGTGCTACTAAAGTATTTGTGTAGCACAGCGTATTCATCACATTGATTCGCGAATGTGATATATGTCCGAATTCAATGCGTGGTGGGAGGGTTGTGTGCACGTAATCCTGATAACTACACAATTTGCTACTGGCTTGGTAGATGCATGGTCGTTCCAAGTTGGCACCGATTGCCCTTTGGACTCGTTGGTTTATGTAAAGTCTTTTGTGTTTCGTATGTCTCTTTTACGTGTCTTGCTATGCTCGTCTTTTCTTATCAGGTGATTTTATGCTTTGTCGTGGGTGGTGCAAATGAGTCTAGTTGAATATATTTCCCTGACATGGTCGCCATAGCACTTTCTATATAGACATAACCTCAGACAGTGCATGTATTTTATATGTTATTTCATTTTCATGCGTGGACATCGACGGCGGGTGCGGTTAACCAAAAGGGGATGCTTACTCCTCCCGGGCACCTGGTCCCACCTCTAGCTTGCTAGAGGTCCGTCGATGCTCAATTTGGTGTTCTATTGTGAGTGCTGTTGGGATTATCGTCAGGATCTTCTTTAAGTCATTGGAGATCCGTTCCTTTCTTGGTCAGAGATGTTTCTTAATTTATACGCGTATGTACAAGTATACGTACATATAAACATAGGTAATCACAGATTACGAAGCTCACCTCGTGACAGCAAAATTCAATTCAAACATATTTCTTAGTACATGTATATTGGCTTTTAAAGGCAAAACCACTCAAGCAGAAAAAGTAGGTCAAGGTCATTTTATGAAAGTTTGATCAAAGATACATCCAATATGCAAGTTTGGTACATGTAGCAGTTATACTTTGCTCAATATTGGCTTTATAGAGCAAAATCACTCAAGCGGAAAAAGTAGGTCAAAGTCATTTAATGAAAGATTGATCAAAGATACATCCAATATGCAAGTTTGCTACATGTATCACTTATACTTTGCTCAATATTGGCTTTTAAAGGCTAAATCACTCAAGCGGAAAAAGTAGGTCGAGGTCATTTTATGAAAGTTTGATCAAAGATACATCTAATATGCAAGTTTGGAACATCTAGCACTTATACTTTGCTCAATATTGGCTTTTAAAGGCAAAATCACTCAAGCGGAAAAGGTAGGTCAAGGTCATTTTATGAAAGTTTGATCAAAGATACATCCAATATGCAAGTTTGGTACATGTAGCACTTATACTTTGCTCAATATTGGCTTTTAAAAGCGAATTCACTCAAGTGGAAAAAGTAGGTCAGATGCTGCATCCGATGCATGGGTCCATCTCGGCATCAAAAGATGAATCACTTGTGCAAGTTTGGTTACTGTAGCATTAGTACTTTGTCAGATACTGAGCTATCCCAAACTTCTTAACCAAGTCACTCAAGCGGAAAATGCAGGTCAGATGCTGCATCCGATGCATGGGTTCACCTCAGCATCCAAAGATGAATCACTTGTGCAAGTTTGGTTACTGTAGCATCAGTACTTTGTCAGATACTGAGCTACCCCAAACATCTTAACCGGACGCGGACGCGGACACGGACGCGGACACGGACGCGGACGCGGACGCGTGGGGTTATAGCATAAGCTCACTCAACTTCGTCGAGGTGAGCTAAAAACATGGATAGTAATCTAAAACCAACCCTTATGAAACTAAATGATCAAATGAACTAGCATAATATATACCAGTACCTACCATGAACTGTTATACATAAAATGATGCAAGCACTCTTCATCGGTGATCAGTTTGCTATCTCAATTCAATTTTGCATGAACTGGGGGAATCCAAACAAAAACGGAATACGAGATAAGATGGTCCCGGACCAAAGGCTTACGTAATTTTCTATGCATTTCACCAGTAGTGCGTCAAGCCTGTCATATAGGGAATATGCTGGTGGCAAAAATAATCATCCAGATAACAGCTGCTTTTCACGCACTATGAAAAATAAATGATCTTCTTCGCCTCTGCATCTCGATGGATATCATGGACTGGTGTGTCTGCAAATTCTATTTCGGTTACAAGAGCCATAAAACATTTCTTTATAATAAGAACTCATCATTCTCAATGTCCAGAGTGAGATTGTCTGTCAAATGTTTCGTTAGACGTCCCTTTAGTGATTTTTAAGTTTGATGAAGGGCTTCCATACGTGTTATGTAAATTTCGCATAACATTCAGCAATGCTTTTTACCTAATTGGACTTTACTGGATATGACCCATTTCTATTTGGCATTCGCGGGGGGTGTTGTATGTAGAGAACGCTCACTCCTCCCGGGCACCTTGTCCTGCCTCCATTCGGGGGTTGGCGATTGAAATGTTAATGGAGACTTACATAATTATGACACATTCCTCTGGATCTTTGACTCCTGAACTACGATTGGTAGTTATTCTCTGGTAGTTATTCTCTGGTAGTTATTCTCTGGTATACTTTGAAACAAGGAAACGTAAGATTAAGGACTATACGCTGAGGCATCCTATTACTTTTGGAGTCAAAAGTGAATGTTATAAATGCTCTTAATTATTTAATATGTCGATATTGCAAGGATAGTTGCGAATTTTAGCACGGAGTTCCCCTTTATGATTAAAGCCTTGGTCACAACTGCACGTACGTTCTTTTACGGGCGGTCTGCGTGCAGATTTTGGTGAAAATCGTGCGGGACACGCATGACGAACGTACGACCTTGGGAGGCCGTAGACTGCACGTAGACCGCACGTAGACACATACGGAGGATGTTGCACATGCTCAACAATGGCCAAGATTTTCTTTTCAAATCAGAAATCGTATGGTTGACGTGTGGTTCACTTATGGTATCCGTACGGTAACCGCACGATCTTAAATGCTCGTGTCAGAGAAAATTGCCATCTTTATCGTACGAGTGAAGCACAGAGATCTTACGTTTCCACTGTGTGTGTCGTGCGTTAGCGTTACGTCGTCCTTTAATCTGCCCGCACGGAGAATGTACGTCTTACCTGCGCATTGTGACAACCACGTATGATTCTATAAAGAAACGTTCGATATATGAGATTGTTTTTTTATAAAAGCAAGTATGCCTCCGAAAGGAAAAGGAGAGAGAAAGTCTGCAAGGAAAATAAAGACAACACATGCAAACAGAAAAGGAAGAAAAAGGGAAGAAGGTGAAAAGAAAGCAGGAACTGGAGGAACGAGGAGACAAAGACACTGAAGAGAAAACAAATTATTGCCAAAAGGACCTGGATGATTCTTCGTCTTCCACTGGAATTTATCCCCCCCCCCCTCCTAGGCACATATTTTTCGTTGGAGAAGCTTATGGAATTTATCACGATTCACGATTGTTTCTACATCAAAACGTTTCTTCCATATTGTAATACAATTGTTGGAGACAATAGCAAGTGAGCTTGAAACAGAATGTTAGTAAAATTCAACAAGCTGTCACTAATTATAACATATACAATCGATAGCTATCTTAATAGTCATATTTTTAAAAGGAGTGGAGGGAGAAAAATTCAGCCTTTTGTAAATTATACGTAATTTTAAATAAAAATAAAATTGTAAAATGGTGCACCCTGAAACCTGAAATGTCCATGTTATCTCCTAAAACTCTATAAAAAGTTTCCTTGTCACAAATACTATCTTTCTCAAATTATTTCAAACCATCATTCATGTAAGAATTCTATACGGGAGCTTCCCTCGAAGATAAAATCAATGGCCAGCACCTGATGATGATATTATTTAATGTTACTACAATAATTGTGAGGACTGTTGTAAATTGCATTATAGATGTCGCCATTGAAATATTGTATGTCTTAGAGCAATCAACGGCGACAACACGACAGGAGACCATAGGATCCCTGAGTCCCTTTTCCTTTTCAAAGATTAAAGATTTGTGTTGAGAGAGAGAGAGAGAGAGAGAGAGAGAGAGAGAGAGATTGAGAGATTGGGCAATTCAATTTTCACGGCAACGATTTTTAAAAGGATATGAAAGAAGTCTCTTATTCAACGCCCCCACCCCATTCGACTATATATGTCAAAAATTCATATCGTACGCTGTTTAGAGAGCTAACTTTCTTAATTTCAAAGGGTCAAAGACAAATAGTCAAACGTCTTTCATTCTGTGACACCAAGGTCACAGAGTACAATAGTAACACATGTACATCATCTCATCCTATCTCATATCATCTCACAAATTCCCCTTGTTAGTTTAAACTTATTTTATTTCCTATACATTGAAAAGGGATGGGGCTTAAGTTGAATGCAACATTATTCTCCTTGTGTCAGTAGTTTTATAGGAATAAGTCCACTTATGATAATAATTTAAAAATATGATTTGCTTTTGCGTTCTCCATAGCATTCTGATATCCATACAGATTACATCGTTTGACGTTATCCTTCTTTTTGCCGGTAAAAAAAAGTAAAACCAAACTAGGAGTTAGATTCTTTTTCTGATACCAAAAACGAAGACGAATAAGATAATAATAAGATATCGCAGATAAATGAAATAGAAAGTTCATTTGTCAAAGGGAATTTATATGAAAGAAAAACTATCGGTACAAAAAAGGACATCAAACGATATAGTCATTTTCATTTTTCGAAAGAAAGAAATCGAATAATTACATGTGTTCTTACAAACATTAGAAAGAAAAGATAAAAAAAACTCTTGAACGTACGGTATTTGTACGATGTCCTTGCGAGTGTCACGCGACGCATACGTAACTCTTTGTAGTCGTGCGGATATAACTGTTGCGGGTCGCTCGGCAACTGCATGGAGGAAGTACGTTGTCTACGTGCATTGTAAGATTGAAGTGGAGCACTGATTTCAGAAACATCGTGCGGACTGATCGTGCGCTTCGTACGTCAGACGTACTTGTATCGTACGGCACACTTACAACCACATCTTGTCTTAGCTACGGCCGTCACGACTGTTGACGTACACACGTACGATCGCCAAACACGAACGGTAAGTTTTTACTAAGGCTTTTAAAGTTATAAATACTTTTCATGTTCATGTATTTAATTTTTGTCCTTGAGTCAATAATATTACATCGAACGGGTGATTTTTCTTTGGTATTTTCCTCGAATACTGACCTGTGTCAGCCGGTGAATTTTGAACATGTAGATGAATTTTGGCACGCATAAGAGTCAAAAAGATGAAAACGTCGTGTCAATAAAAAACAAAGTAAACTTACCAAACAATAATAAAATACTGAACAATAGGTACGATTTTAAATCTTTCATACTGCTAAAATTCCGTCAGAATCCGTTATGTGGTTATATCCATTCATAATGAATTTGAAGACGTTAAACATTCATTCATACAGTGATTTATCTTTCTATTTGCTGTCAACCCCTGGGTCGCAAAACTTCCGACAAATCGTATGCGGGCCCATATAAAATACAATGAAAAATAAAAGACCAAAGAAATCATATCAAAGCTTATTGATAAAGCAGATGTCTTGTCCCTTTGTATTCATCCGATTGGCAGAAAAACGTTCTTATACATCTTATAAATATAAATTGCTTGAAAACGATCAGCCGTATTTACTTTATAAAATAATCTGAATAGAAAATTATATCAATGCAAAAATTTACCGCAAAAAAATCTTGCCTGAGGGATACCCATCATCAAAAAGAACAATACACATTACATCATCGCAAGAAGGAAATTCTTAATCTGCCATGTGAAACCATTTACACAAGTTTGAATCATGATTCGATACTACACTGCTATCCATGAATAACTGTACAAACAAGAGCATCATTTTAAATTCTTACGCCTATCATACGAGCATCATTATCACTTATATGACTGTATTCTATTCTGCAGGGTCATGAACAGAGATATATTCAGAGAACGCTCTTGAAATCAGAAAATTTTGTTTATTTACGTGCACTATATTTTAACATGTAAAAAATTAGAAACTTTTCTGTTAAAGTGTTGTCTTGACCAGAACAAATAACCACAAGCTTAGCATTCGAAAAAGCTTCCTCAACAATTAACATTGGGAGAGGTGGGCTAGTTAATTGCGACAGGGATAACTAGTATCCTTAGCGGAGCACTCAAAAATTATCTGGGTGCTCATTATCTATAGGAGGAATCCTCATAAAGGAAGTAAACACCCCGCGCATGAACATTCTTGAGATTCAGTTTACCCAGCATGCCATGCACATGGAGTCTGCACATGCGAATTACAGTAATTTAGACCATTCCAATATGCTCATCCTCGAGAGGGGTTCGCAATCATATAATTGATAATGATGCTCGTATGATAGTCATGTAAGGTAGATTTAGACAGTATACGTACTTTGTTTAATCTCATTCAGTGCATGGTGGGATTATTCATTATGAACATTAAAAATATCTATCACATCTCAAATTAATCATTTTAATATGAATCAAGGCAAAGCCTTTTTGTGCGAGCGGAGAGAAAAAAAAGATATAATTATATAAAATAAAAAAAAGATCTTTCTTTTTTATTTTGACTTTGATCATGATGGTTTATCTTATCTTACAAAACTTTCTGTTTGATGATTGCAAAAAAAAGGTAGTATAAGGCGAGTGGAAACACGGAAGCATTTGTAAAATTGATCTAGACCAGCAGATGAACATTTTAAGCGGGGGGAGGGGCTTAAAATATGGTTCTTTAAAAATATGGTTCTTCATAATTCATTTTTATTTTGTAAGAATAATGTTAAGGCTAGCTGAAAATAAATTTACTTAAGAACAAAAGAAAAAACAAACATATTCCGACTTCTGACAGTACGAAACCACCCGAGACGAGAAAAGCAATAAGAGCGAAACGTCTCGTTTAAAACCGGAAATGTCGGATTTCCCGTGGTTACGCCGTCTTGTTGATGCTTTATCGTTACCTGATATACGAAAAATGTTTTCAATAAATTTAACTTATAAACAAAAATTGAGTATAACATATACGTCTACTTGGAGTCAAAAAAAATTGAAATGGCAATATCCAGCATCTCCGCAGCAACTCTGTCTGCGAGGGGACGAAAGTTTTTGAAAGCATAGTAGTACATTCTCGTTCTTTGATTCAGCATATTTTCTCAATAAGATATGTGTATACGCGATACCATAAGGGCGAGCTTCGCTCGCAAAGGCCCTTCGGGCCTTTGCAGCAAGCTCCGCTCGCTATTAAGGTTTTTGACTGTCAGGAAATAAGTTTAAATATGATAGAATATTTTAGGAATTACATGTGATCCCTGAGATTTTGGAGATTTCATGTAATCCCTAATTAGGGCCCCGCCACTAGGCGGGTGCCCTATAGTAATCACTCTGTCCGTCTGTCCGTCAGCAAAAACTTTAACATTGGCCATAACTTCTGCACTGTAAGAGGTAGAGCTTTTTTATTTTACATGAGTGTGCCTTGTGACAAGACCTTTCCGTTGGTACCAACATTTTTCATCATGTGACCTTGACCGTGACCTTTGACCTACATTGGAAAAACTTTAACATTGGCCACAATTATTGTACCGTAAGAGATGGGGCTTTGATATTTGACATGTGTGTTCCTTGTGACAAGACCTTTTTGTTGGTACCAACATTTTTTATCATGTGACCTTGACCGTGACCTTTGACCTACATTTGAAAAACTTTAACATTGGCCATAACTGTTGTACCGTAAGAGATGGGGCTTTGATAAAAAAATCAATGACATTGGAATACTGCATTGTATGTTTGCCTCTATTCCTCTGGCAGCAATTATTTTGTTGCCAACCATGTTGATCTTGTTGCCTTCACATTCAACTTCTTAAAGAAGTGGCCGGCGGGGCCCTTTCTGACTTTTTCAGTGCTCTAGTATGACCAGGAATTACACGTAATCACCGAACCTTTCAGGAATTACATGAAATTCCTGATAACACTTATTCCCTGTAACCATGGTAACAGAAATTTTTTTAATCAGTACAATTCTCTTTCGAACATTGTCATATTTATACATAAAAAAGAACCGAAGATCAATAATAATGTCTGGGCCAAGTTTGTTTCAAATATTCGTGCGTGAACATCGACGGCGGGTGCGGATAGTCAAACTGGGGATGCCTACTCCTCCCGGGCATCTGGTCCTACCTCTATCTTGCTAAAAGTCCATCGAAGTTCAGTTTTGCGCTCTATTATGAGTGCTGTTGAGATTATTGTCAGGATCTTCTATAATTCAAATGATTTCTATAAGGTTCATCTTCAAAATTACAAAGCATAGGAATCGACCGAAACTGTTCATTTTCTAACAGCAACATGAACAGAAATGTTGTATTTATGGATGGCAGTGTACTATGTTTATAAATACTTTCTGTTATTTTTCTTTTAAGGGGTTCGAGTATCGTTATTTTTTACCTACATTAAAACAAAGAAGGGGATCTCCAACAACACCAGGTTGCAGCGCCCACGGCAAAACCCCAAAACAAACAATGCAAAAACACAAAGCAGACAAGCACGGAAAGAGACGCATAAGGGACAAGGAACGTCAACGCACAACACAGAAACACCAAACACAAAGGACTACACATAAACCAACGAGGCCAATGGGCAACCGGTGCCGACTTAGGACGGCCATCTGCCACGGAAATAGCAGAAGGTGTGGGAATCCTGAATTACGTGCGCACAACCCTCCCATTTTTCCGATAACCCAGAGGTCTCGAAGAACGCACAATTGTGGTGTAAAACAACCTCCTCACTGTCAGATGACCACACACAAACAAGACCGCAAAACGCAGGGGCCCAAGCAACACAGATGAATATGTAAATGGATATAAAAAGAGGGCGTACGTTATACAATCCGTGCTCTGCCGCCGCGAGATCATGTATGTTATCACCCGAGGAGTCCGACTGACATTCAGAGAGGACAGGTGGTCGGGGCCCTGTCTTCTCTAAAGAGGTTTGGACAGGGCCCGTTATGGAGTCACGTCGTCACAGTCAGTCAGAGTGCAAGTTTTAAGAATGCGCTTGTACAAGACTGTAGATTGGTCAAGTACCAAGCCTAGTGTCCGTCTGGTGACATTAGGATCATATCCACGGTATCAAAGGCCTTTGATGATTCTGACGCATTTTCGATAGTGATGTTGTCTATCTTTGATCCTTCTTATCTTGTTAATAATGTCACCATAAAATGCAGGTTGTGAAATACCCAAAGTAATATACTCTGTTGCCTGTATTGGTCCGAATTTCAGAAGAAGTTGACAATAATTTTTGTAAAATTTCCAGAACGTCTTTACTAATTTGTGAAAGCGAAAACCTTGTCCTAAAAGTTTCTTGGTAATTTGTAAATTTCTACTATGATCAGTATATGCTCTAGCATACCGGATGAGCTGTGAAATGTAGATACCATAGGACGGTAATCTAGGTACATCACCGTCAAGCCAGGGGAAATCTACTATGTTAAATCCAAAATCATCTCTTTTGTCATACACACTTGTATGGATCTCTCCGTTAACAATTTTGATATCAAGGTCCAAAAATGGTGTTTCTGTGTTTGAAACGTTTGCCTTGTTTAGAATCAATTCTTGTGGATAAATAACATTTTTATACTTTTCAAAAACATGATTGTCGATAGTAAGAATATCATCCAGGTACCTAGATGTACTAATGAAGCATTTCACATCATCATTTTTTCTTTGCTTTTGAAGATTTTGGATAAATTCCTTTTCATACGTGTTTAAAAATAAATCTGCAACAAGAGGCGCACAATTAGTACTCATTGGAATCCCTACAACCTGCTTGTAGCGTTTCTCACCAAATTTTACATAAATATTGTCCAAAAGGAAGGACAAGGCAATACACAGGTCACCACATGTCCATGATTTGTATGATTTGTAATCTGTGGCGGAAAAGAAACCCTTCGTTTCAGAAGTACAAATATAAGTTTTCCCCTCTCGATCAAAACACCATTTAATGAGTTTGGACAGTCGATCATTTATTTTGTCGTGAGGAAGCGTGGTGTACATATTAGAAAAGTCGTATGAAGATATCGTATTTGCTTCAAAATTTCTTGATTTCATTTTGTCAATCACATCCCCTGAATTTTTAATAGACCAAAAGAAGTTAACGCCATTCCTGTTCATGACAGTTTCACAGTATTTTGCCACGTGTTCCTTTACAGCCGTGAGTGCTGACGTCAGATTTCTAGACAAAATTGTTGTCGAGCAGTTGGTAGAACTAGCAATGTATCGAAACTTGTAAGGAGACTTGTGAAGTTTTGGTATACAGTATATTGTAGGGAGATCATATTTAGAAATAGGGATGTTAAAAGAAGAAATTTCACTGTTATGTTTGTTCAAAATATTGGGAACACTTTCGTTGCTTTCGATATAAGTATTAGTAGAGGAAAGTTCCGAAACTAAAGTTGATATGTAGTAGGGTTTCAAATAATTATGGTGTTGTTGGCTGCTTTGTCTGCAGGCGCGAAGATATATTTTTCATGTAAATTACGTAGCTTGGATTTGAAATATCTTTCAGATTTAGAAATTGGATTTTCAAAAAGATGAGGATTTTTGTGGTAGTTATCTATTCGAATATCGGTAATATCCAAAATGAGGTTTTTCCAGTCATTCAGAGCATGCGATTCTACTCCTTCCGATTTACACCATCGTTGGTATAGACATCTAAAATGCGTAAAATATATGTGTGGTACAGGACATCTTTTAGATTTAATACTTAAACAGATTTAGGTGTTTTAGTGCAAAATCTTTAATTTTTCCAAAAATTATATATCCATAGACAACTCAATAAAAATGAATGTAATTGTAAACGTCTTTATATTGAATAGCATCATTTAAGAACAGATGAATTGGCAACATGGACCAGACATGCACGTTTCGGGTACTTACTTAAGTGATCTAAAATTCATTTATCTTCTTTGTACAAACAAAATTGTGTTTGTTTTCTTTGTACAAAAAAAAGTGTTTATCACAAAAAGACATCTAAAATGCGTAAAATATTTTTGTGGTACAGGACATCTTTTAGATTTAATACTTAAACAGATTTAGGTGTTTTAGTGCAAAATCTTTAATTTTGCCAAAAATTATATATCCATAGACAACTCAATAAAAATGAATGTAAGTGATCTAAAATTCATTTATCTTCTTTGTACAAACAAAATTGTGTTTATCTTCTTTGTACAAAAAAAATGTGTTTATCTTCTTTGTACAAAAAAATTTTGTCTTCTTTTCACAAAAAATGTCTTTATCTTCTTTGTACAGAAAAGTTTTTGTGTTTATTTTCTTTGTACAAAAAAAGTGTTTATCTTCTTTGCACAAAAATAATTGTGTTTATTTTTTTTGTACATAAAAATTGCGTTTATTTTCTTTGTGCTAAAAATTGTGTTTATCTTCTTTGTACAAAACAAAATTTTGTAATTACCTTCTTTGTACAGAAAAGATTTTCTTCGTACAAAAAAATTATGTTTGTCTTCTATGTACAAAAAATTGTTTGTTGATCTTCTTTGTACAGAAAAAATTTTGTGTTTATCTTCTTTGTACAAAAAAAATTGTGTTATCTTCTTTGTCCATTTTTTTTGTGTTTATCTTCTTTGTACAAAACAATTTTGTGTGTTTCTTCTTTGTACAAAAAATGGGTTTATTTTCTTTGTTCAAAACAAAATTTTGTGTCTATCTTCTTTGTACATAATAGTTTTTGTGTTTATCTTCTTTGTACCAAAAAAATTGTGTTATCTTCTCTATCCATTTTTTGTGTTTATCTTTTTTGTACAAAAAATTGTGTGTTTATCTTCTTTGTGCAAAAACATTGTGTGTTATCATCTTTCTTCAACATTTTTTGTGTTTATCTTCTTTGTGCAAAAAAGTTTTGTGTTTTTTTTCTTTGAACAAAAACATTTTTGTGTTCATCTTCTTTGTACAAAAAAATTGCGACTCCAAATTTTGCATAGGCTTGATTCAGTAACATAGTTGAATAAAATATATGACTAAAACAACATTGAACATTGTGCTAGAATGTTAACCTCCTCAAATTTTAATGATATTCCATCTAGAATGAAAGGACAAGTTTTCAAAATAGCAACGTATTTAATTATGTACATACGAACATTTAAGTATGTGGGTTCCATCTAATATCTTATTATAAACTTCTGAAAATAAATAAGCAAAAAATGACTGAAACTATGTAGATGATAATTCCTAGCACATTACTTACCTAGAACCGTTATACATAATATGAGATAACATTTTACAGTCCTCATTGGAGATTCCATTGCCATCTCAATTTCAAATGAGCTGTAGAATCCAGATAGATTGACAAAAACCGACATAAATCGTACGTGATAAAATCGCGCTATGGATTAATAATTAAATATTTGTAGCCTGATATTTTGTGTGTTTTATTATCCTGTCTTATCATCAAGTAAAATCAGAGACATATATATGAATTAGAATGCCGATGTAGAAACAATAATTGATTTAGAAATAAAAAGCTTTGAAATGAAAAACAAATGATCCCCAATGACCATGATGGCTGCAGTTGATTTATTAATAGATGATTGCGAATGCAAAATTCATTTTGTGGGCAAGCTGTAGCATTTCGAGTTCTGCAGTTACGAAAAATACTGTAATCACATAGTATATTTTCACATAGTATATTTTCTGATTTTCCCAGAACTTTGTATTTCAAGAGAATGAAATAGAACTTATAAGTACAGGTGGTCCTCTATAAGACTACTAGGATTGCTGTGGTATTATTTGGATCCGCCAGCAGGGGTGCCATCGCAAACATGAGTAGGTAACACCCTTACATCAGACTGAATTCGAAAAAATTGTTTTCAGAAAAAAAAACAGATGTCTCCCCCTCCCTCTAAGTTACTTTGACCTTGGTCACATGGCCTTGGGCAAGATGATGTGAAACATTTGAGTCATGGGCAACATCATACTAAATATGAAAGTGATCGAGTAAACGACTCGAGTCAAGAGATATAGCCCGGACAGGAATGTATGTACAATTTCATTGAAAACGTACAAAGTGACCTTGACCTTGGTCATAAGACCTTGGGTCCAGGTGATGTGAAATGACAAATATGGACAATGATTATATCCCAATACATAGTAAAAAATCGATAATTCAGGAAATCGCAAACCAAAAACAGGAACCAAAGAAAACAAACAAAATCCTCCACCACATGAAAAGAAGCGAACTCCCAATTAGGAGTGAGAAATATGGATAATGACCATATCCCTGTATACAGCACAAAATCGATAATTCAGAAAAACAGAAACCGAAGGCATACAAAATCAGGATAAAACAGGAACCAAAGATAACAACAACAAAAAAACTCCACCATATGAAAAGGTGCGAACTATATATATATATGCATATTCCATGATAATGTTGAATTTTTCCATGTAAAGGATTTACTTTCTCTGTATAATTGGGACCCTTTTTTCAGCAATTCTCTCAACTTGTCGTTCTTGACTACACTAAGGTCACCAGTAATCACGTGTCCACAAGGAGAATAGTTGAAATCCGATGAAGAACATTCGCAAGGAAATGGATGTAGTGAATTATTACTTAAATCAATACACTGAAGGAATCGTTTGTAATTGTAAATTTGATATGCAACTGTTGTTGTGTAACTATAGGAAATACAAGGAGTTTCTTTTATTTTGAAGTATGGTGGGATTTTTTCCGTGACAGTTTTGTGATTCAAAATTTTACCAAGATTCAATTTATTTTGTTGGCAAATCTTGTTTTTCTCATCTGATCTATCTTATTTAACTGCTTGAAATAAACGAAAAGTAGAAATGTCCATAATGACCCCTTGTAGTCTGTATTCTGCGGAACGTGTATTGGTAAATGTGAGGTCCTTAGTATATTCGTAGATTTCGTGTAAATTCCGTGAAGGAACAAAGTATAATTTGGTACGAATATGATGCAGGCCTAGAGGCTCATTCAGGTCAAAAGCAACAACATACTAAAATATGAAAGTGATTCGGCAAACGGTTCAGGAGATATAGCCCAGACACAATGTGTGACAGACGGACGCGTAGGCAAATACGTCTCCTCTCCGTTGGGGGGGAGGGGGGGGGGACATAATTCCACGGAACAAGATAGAATCTGAAAAGGGTAATAAAGACAATGCTAATGCACTCTGTTAGTTACACACATTCTCATTGGTTGAGCGGTGAAAAAAACTGCAAGGGGATTCACGTTCCACTGTAGATTTTGCTATGATGTCATGCGTTCCTATACCGACGTCGTTTAAAACAGACGTTTTCTATAGCTCTTAACTGACCAAAGCATTAGAATAGGGTTACCATACTGAAGTTTTACAAAACCTGACAGGATATCGGCGAATATCCGTGTTACCGCGCGGCGTCATAACTCAATTTCTGACAGGGGATTCGCCGATACCTTGTCAGTTTTTGAAAAACGCATGTACGTTAATCAAACTTTTTGTATTCTGATTTTTTTCATACTAGTATGTGTTTGTCTTGCATGTATTCCCCTCAAAGTAATTATTTGTGACACGTGCTTTTATGGTCATGACTACCAAGTGAGCGGTGAAAGGCCATTCAGGAGGGGGTGGACAGGGTGTGTTCAGTGCTCCATCACTAATGATGTAAATTCTAAGTAAAATGTGTCACGTGATTTAATTCTATGTTTTGATTGGTTGTACACTTCTAACATGCTGATGGCTGAATAAATGTTGCAAACTGTTGGACGCTCTCATGTTTCGTCACAGAACATGGTGTCAGAAGTCTCCCGGACGCCAAGATAGAGATTTTCAGTTACTTTAATGAACAATTACCCGTACCGCTAAGGCGATGGCTAAGTTTCACCCCCCTGAATGCTTCAATTTTGGAAATCCAGCCGAGTGGCCTGACTGGAAGCAGCGATTTTCGCGATTCAGAATGGCAACAAAGCTAAACAAAGAAGACGAGGAGTGTCAGATAAGTTCTTTGATATACGCGATGGGTAAAGAGGGTGAACATGTTTTCGGCAGTCTCACATTTGACAATGAGGGAGATGACAAGAAATATGACGCTGTCATTAAGAAATTCGACGAGTATTTTGTTCCTAAGAGAAATATCATACACGAGAGGGCAAGGTTTCATCAAAGGAAACAACTGGCCGGCGAGTCAGTCGAGGCTTTCATACGATCGCTTTATGAAATTGCTGAACACTGCGCATTTAATGATAAAAATGAGCAGATCAGGGACAGATTAGTCCTTGGGGTAGCTGATAAGGAAGTTTCTGAAAAATTGCAGCTCAAATCAGACCTAACATTAGAATCAGCCATTGAGATGGCACGTCAGAGGGAACTCGTCAAAACTCAGATGAAAGATATAGATTCCCCGAAAGCACTGGATGCCGTTCAACGTGAGAGATCCGTTGGCAGGGGACAATCGAGTGGTCGCGGTCACAGTCGTAATTATAGGTCAAGGCCGGGTGGTAGGGGTCACCATCCCAGGCATAGAGGATCAGGTCGCTATCAAGGTCATCAAGCTCGATGTCAAAATTGTAACGGTACACACGCACAGGAGACCAGATGCCCAGCGAAAGGGAAACAATGTCACCGTTGTCGCAATATGGATCACTTTGCTTCATGTTGTCGTAAAAATGTTAACGAAGTCGTTCACGAAGAGCACGAGTCCGATAACTCATTTTTTCTAGGATCGGTCACTACTTGTAACGATAACTCGGAAGCTTGGAATGTGAAGCTCAAAATTTGTGGAAAGCCAGTTGTGTTCAAAATCGACTCGGGGGCTGACACTTCTGTAATCTCAGACAAATTGTTTTATTCTTTACCGAAACGCCCCAAACTATCCCCTGTCAAAGGGATCGTATCTGGCATCGGTGGCGTAGTAAAATGCGAGGGCGAATTCAAAACCCACACTTGGCACAACGGTAATGAATACGTGTTTCCGGTACACGTGATCAAGGGTACACAAACTAGTCTACTCGGAAGAAGCACAGCTGAGAAACTCGGACTTATAAAACGTATATTTGAGGCGGAGAGTGTCTTTGGTACCGTCGGCCGATTAGACTGCGAGCCCGTCAAAATAACGCTCAAAACTGATGCAAAACCATACTGCCTTACCACGGCAAGACGTGTAGCGTTCCCGTTAGTGGGTAAGGTTGAGACGGAGCTTAACCGACTTGAAAAGGAGGGCATTATTAATAAAGTGGTCAAACCCACGGACTGGTGCGCGCCAATGGTACCGGTTGTTAAGCGAAATGGAAACGTTCGCATTTGCGTTGACTTAAAGAAACTTAACGAGGCAGTGAAAAGAGAACATCTTATGTTGCCCAATCTAGACGACATATCCCCGAAACTTCAGGGATCAAAGATATTTTCGAAACTAGACGCGAGTAACGGCTTTCATCAGATCCCGTTGGATGAAGACAGTTGTCACCTGACTACATTCATCACACCCTTTGGACGCTATTGTTTCACACGCGTTCCTTTCGGCATAACGTCCGCATCCGAAATTTTTCAACGTAAAATGTCGGAACTATTGAAGGGCCTCATTGGCGTTGAGGTGATCATTGACGATATTCTCATTCACGCGGCTACCATGCATGAGCATGATGAGCGACTCAGCAAAGCTTTAGAACGCATAAAGGCTTCTGGGATGAAGCTCAACCGCGATAAATGTGAGTTCCGGAAACCGGAAATAGAATATTTTGGACATGTAATAAGCGCGGACGGTGTCAAACCTAGTTATGCTCGCATAGAAGCCATTCGTGAGTTACCAGCACCAACCAACGTAACCGAACTTCGCCGAATTATCGGAATGATTAATTATCTGGGTAGGTTCGTACCCAACATGGCAACCATCATAAGTCCGATCACAGAGCTTCTGAAGGAAGATGTAGCGTGGACTTGGGACTTCCCACAGCAAAAGTCCTTCGAGGAGGTCAAGAAACTTCTCACAAACAGCCCTGTACTTGCATTTTACGATGCTAACAAATCAACAATTGTCAGTGCTGATGCAAGCAGTTTTGGACTAGGAGCGGCTTTGTTTCAGATAGATGACGGGGAACTGAAACCGGTAGCATTCTGTTCGCGCAAACTGACACCCGCAGAGATGAAATACGCGCAGATCGAGAAAGAGTGTCTCGCTTCCGTGTGGGCTTGCGAGAAATTCTCACGTTACCTTGTTGGTCTTGACTCTTTTACTCTATATACCGACCACAAGCCACTCATACCGCTTATGAACACGCAGGACTTGGACCGCACCCCGCTGAGGTGTCAGCGACTGCTCATGCGCCTAAGACGATTCAATGTTAAAGCTGAGCACGTTTCCGGGAAAAAGTTGTTTGTGCCCGACACCTTGTCGCGCAGTCCGATTGATAAACCGTCAAATAATGAACTAGCTGACGAAGTTGCAGCTTACGTACACTCTGTTGAATCTACTCGACCGATATCCGATCAGAAATTGGACCAAATCCGCATGGAAACTGCGAAAGACCCGACTTTGCAGGAAGTTATGAGCTATACTCGATTTGGATGGCCAAACCACAGCCGTTCGATGAAGGATGAGTGCAAGGAATACTATAATTCCCGTTCAGAATTATCTATTTCTGAAGGATTAGTAATATATCGCCACCGCATTACGATACCGGAAGTGTTACGCTCCGAAATAATCGAGAAGATTCATGAGGGGCACCAAGGAATCAACAAGTGTCGCGAGCGAGCAAATACATGTGTTTGGTGGCCAGGAATTGTCAACGATATTCGAGTCAAGATATCTTCATGTCAGTTTTGTCAAGTAAACCGACCGTCACAGCGGAGGGAACCGTTAATAACTACGTCATTACCGGAGAGGCCGTGGCAAAAGCTTGCGGTCGACTTATGCGAATATGAAGGAAAGCAGTTCTTAGTCCTCGTCGACTATTATTCGAGGTATCTAGAGATCGCGCATCTACCTACAATCACCAGTGCTCAGGTGATCGGAAAGCTCAAAAATATATTCGCACGTTTTGGAATTCCAGAGGAATTAGTGTCCGATAACGGGAAGCAGTTTGTTTCCGAAGCATTTCATGATTTCGCAACGTCGTACAACTTTAAACAGACATTTTCTAGCCCGCACTATCCCCAAGCAAATGGGATGGCGGAGAGCAGCGTGAAAATCGCAAAGAGAATCTTACGACAAGACGACATTTTCAAGGCTCTATTGGCATATCGCTCTACCCCGATCGAATCGACAGGGGTGAGTCCCGCGCAGCTACTAATGGGTCGGCAGATACGCACTACATTACCGACATTGTCATCATCACTCCAGCCAAAGTGGCCGGAATATGAGGAAGTTCACAACCGAGACAATGCAACCAAGATACGCACACAGGAATATTACAACAGACGATATTCCGCTAGTCCGCTATCCAAATTGCATCCCGGAGATGCAGTTCGTATAAAAACGGATAAGGAAAAACGCTGGAATTCATTTGGCACTATCACCGGAACGGACCATGCCAACCGTAGCTACACCGTTTCAACTCCGACCGGAAACTTCCGTAGGAACCGTCGTCATCTGCAATCCATACCTGGAGATAGTGTACCGCAAATATCTCGTTCTCCGGTTGATCAGGATTTAGAAATCTCGCAACCGAAAATTTCAGTTCCGATTGAACCGTCCGTCAATGATCGCTTTGAAGACAAAATTGAACCCGTCTTGCAACCCGATATCGCAAATTCTGATGTTCTGAGGACCAGGAGTGGCCGTGCTGTCATCAGACCTAAGCACCTGAATGACTATGTCTGACTGAACAATTTGTTTCATTTCATAATCATTGACATTTACAATGTAATTTGATATTTGATTTTAAAAGTTAATGAAAGGAATTCATTAAGTTTCAAAGACTTTAATTTCTGAGAATCACATTTCACGCAATGTAATTTACAATTTATTAGATGTTTGAGGTCGAACATTGTAACTGGAATTGTTAGGGTATAATTGCTAATAATAATCATTTACTCAGTATCTGAATTAATATTCATGCTAAAAGGGGGAGATGTTCAGTGCTCCATCACTAATGATGTAAATTCTAAGTAAAATGTGTCACGTGATTTAATTCTATGTTTTGATTGGTTGTACACTTCTAACATGCTGATGGCTGAATAAATGTTGCAAACTGTTGGACGCTCTCATGTTTCGTCACAGAACAGGGTGAAAGGGTGGGGGCGGGAAAAGGAAGGAGGGGAGGGAGGAAAGCGGGAAGGGGAGAAATGGGAGGAAGGGGTGGCAGAAGGGAGGAATGAGGGATGGGGGTAAGGGAAGGGTGAAAAGGAGGGGGAGGGAGGAGGGGCGGGAGGGGAGAGGTACCCCCCTGTCCGCCCCCAATGCAGGCATTTTATCAAGAGGATGTTGGGCGAAATATGGCAGTCATGCACTTCTTAATTGTTTGTTTTAATATTTGTATTTGGCGACACTTAGAAATAAAATAATTGAATTTGTCCATCCTTGTCTAAATGAAGAGTATATATCTATCTATCTATGTATACTGCTAGGCCCTCGTGCGAGTGTTCTAAGCAGAGTGCGCGTCTGTGCAAATTAGTCTTAAAAACGGAAGTGCAATATTAAAACCGTATATGTACATTAGTTAAAAGGTAATAGGGGCCTAGATGGGGGACCTGGGAAACAGCATCTCTGAGTATACGTACTAGTCTTATTATAGAATAGGTCAATCCAATTACTTTATGCATATTAAGTATACATCTACTTCTCCAAAAGACAGTAGTAAAAATTACAGTGCAGCCCAATTTTTTATCTGTATTTGCACACGTATGAATTTAAAAACAAATTAGAATAAAGGCAAAGCAAGCGTTTTGCATGTTCTACATCATTGAGCAAAATGATTTTAAGCCAAAGTTCACAGTGCCTTAAATTGGTCTTTGACCTTGATAATCAATAGGGTTCATCCTCTCCCTTTGGGGAACATTTGTGGAAGATTTATATGACGATTGCTTTGTCTTCTATGCTGTTCACAAGGATTCTAGGCCGAAGTCCACAGTGACCTTGACCTTTGATCCGGTCAACCCTTGATCTTGAAAATCAATAGGGTTTATCCTCTCCACATGGGCTACATTTGATGAAGGTGTGATGTTTCTATGATGATTGCTTTGTCTTCTATGCTGTTCACAAGGACTTTTAGCCTAAGTCCACGGTGACCTTGACCTTTGACCCTTTGACTTAGAAAATCAATAGGACTCATACTCTCCCTCTGGAAGGTTTGATGTTACTATGATCATTACTTTGCCTTCTACGCTGTTCACAAGAATCCGGACACACAGACGCACGTCCCCTCCGCAACAGAGTTGCGAGGGGACAATGATCGATGTAGATTTGCCATTCATGTGTTCCCAAACCCCCTCTCCTCCCGACCGAAATCCTGAAAGTGAACGGAATTTTAGCGGCACATGAAACATGAGCCAAACTCGATTCCCGCACCCTCCAGTAATAACTTTGACCTATACCATCACAAAACATACGTTCACCGCCATCGTTGGAAAATATCCATCCATGTGTTAGCATAAGATGTTTCTAAAAATATCTCTTTTCGTTCAGATTAATCTATAGTTATATTTTACGACACAAGTCGAGTCACCTGTGCAATATTTTGAATTAGCAATAAATTACATTGATTTCATTCAGATAAATACTGGGCTAGGTTGGGTCTATTTCCGCTAACTTTGTTGAAGTACTTCATACCGCGGGAAAAACCCCCTAATCCTGAGTCATGCACCGTATGTACAGCTTTTGTTTGTAACCAATTTGTAAATTAGGTACAGACACTCTACAAGTTCATGATGGGGATGATATAGCAAAAAGATGGAGGGTTAGTATTAATAACGATTGTATTATGATAGCAAATCTTTACTTAATACCTTTAGAAAACGGTAAATATTGTATATGAGTAATGTATATATACGTATGTATATTTATCTGTTATTATTACTTCCTTGCCACGATGAAGAAATTGTTCGTAACATCAGCTAACGAAAATATTTTTTCTTGTTTATATGAAAAGCGAAGGAAGGGTTTACACGGTGTAATGATTTTGGGTACGGAATGCGATGAAGCACGTCGTTGTACTAACCTATCCATTCGTATAAATTAAGTTTTTTCTTCAGTTTGTGCATGCATCTTGTAGATGCATTTTGTACATAACACTTTCTTGTAATATTATCCGAAGGGAAATATGTTGGATGGTCTTGATATAGAAAGTAATTCCACCGCCCATGGGTTAAAACAACTAGTATATATGAACAGGCTAGGTATACACGAGGGTCCTAAGACCTTTACTCATTATAGTTCATATATACTTGACTCATTTCAAACCCCCTTATCTTTTTTATTGCAGCTGAAAAGTCGATCGATGACAGGTGTCGCAAATCAGTGGCGTAGCTACCATATATGTATTTATGCTAAAACAACCCTTGTTTTTCACAAAAATTTCTTTTTTTAAAATACTTAATTTAAATGCTTTTCTTTCAAGAATATTTTTTGTTGAGCTACCGGAGGCAAAGCCTTTCATTCATAACGCCTTCAGCTTCAGGTCGCAATGTGGCCCTCATACTCCTTGTATCGTGAAAAGCATCGATCTATTTCATTTTGTCCAAGATGCACCATTCATTGCGTATGTAAATCAATGGCTAGTGTCCCAACGACTGGCCTGCAGTCTCGTGTCCGTAGTACTCCGTACCCAAAATAATTGCGTTATCCCCCCCCCCCCCCCCGATGAAAACAACACATGTTTAATGTTACACTTGACTCATTTGATACCCCATACCTTTTTCGCAATTTTAAGGTGGTGACAGGAGCCGTCTGTTGCCTGATCCTGGAACTGGCGGGAAATATTTCTCAATAGCAGACGATGACGAGTCGGATCAAGAATTCGACAGAGGAAACATCCACGGACATCAGAATCCATTCGAAACTCAAATCAAAGAGGAAGTAAGTACATTAGGTTTAATTCATGGGTGGACTTGGTTACGTAGGCTTGGGATGGCGGGAGATAAATACTTCTATAAATATAGCAGACGATGACGAGTCGGATACAGAATTCCACAGAGGAAACATCCATGGACATCAGAACATACAATAGGCATAACTCATGGGCGGATCTGGGGGGAGGGGGGGGGGCGTGAAATGCAAATACTTCTCCATAACAGGCGATGAGGAGTCGGATCCCAAATTTGACAGAGAAAACATCCATTTACATCCGAAACTCGCATCAAATTCATAAATCCCATAACTTAATATTGCCGAAAAATGAGTGACTCCATCTTGAATAATTTCCTTTTCATATGCAAAATATGAATTTCTCCTAGAAATAACAAGAGGCCCAAGTGGGCCTATATCGCTCCCCTGAGAACCATGTCACTATTGCTGAATGACTGAATACATGCACATTGTAATGGTGATTGTTAGTGTGGTCCATCCTTAAAGTCATGTAAAAAAAAATCCAAAAAAATATTTTGGCACAGAATCTGTATGAAAGCATTATATTAATGGCATCAAGTGTGATTAATATAACAGCAAAGGAGCTGATAAGATAAGGGCTGTATTTAGTCCTGAATCTCGTCAAGTATTTCTTCTACATAATGATCTGTATGCAAGAAAAACTTGATAATTACTAAAATGTAATGTATTTGGAGATTCCTCATACAACTTTTATTTTGGTAAGCTTATTTCTAGATACTTAAATTACAGTCTAAAGAGTAGGGGGTAGCCATGTTGAAAAGAAGCTAATATCGATCAAAAAACGTTGAAAATTAAGAACAATCTGGCTAATATGGATATCTATAAACTTTGAAACATAATGATAGTCTGAACAAGATACTAGAAATTAAATTCAAAAGACTGGTATCAATTTTTGCCATAAATTTTAAAATCTTGAGTCTGAAATATCGTTGTATTTCGTATTCATTGACTACAATGTAGGCATTTTACCGTGAAATACACATTGTGTAGAAATAAACTGCACACTCCTGTTTATTTCATTCCAAAATCTTGTGCATTTCATGTGAACATGTTTAGAATAAATAAATGAATGACTTTAAAAGGGAAAAAATCAAATTTTGCTTATATTATGGCCTTAAACACAGAGTTGTAAAAAGCCCCCCCCCACCCTCCCTTTTTCAGTTTTTTGTCTCTGGGGCATCGTTCCCCCCTTAGCTACAGAACCCCACTACATTCTCAAAATCCTCGGGAAGGGATTACTCATTAGATGTTTCTTCAAGAAATCAGTCCGTATACAATTCATCTAAGAGAGTCTAAGACAAAGGAAATTCGAGCTAAGTTTATAAATGATGACAAGTATGGAATTGTTCCAAGTACATGAATAATAACAAGCATGAAAGTGTTCCCAGTATATGCACATTAAATAAAATCTATTAAATACCGGCAGTACAATTTTGTTTGCACGATAGATCATCTATTAATCTCCTGAAATGTATCACGTGTACAGTACTAACACGGTGGGTAATCTCGCAACGCAGAACAATTTATTTTTCAATATTTTTGCGCAAAATAGATAATTTATTACAAAAAGGGAAATGTGATGCAGTGTAACAACGCCCTAACTATGAGTTGTATCCAAAATAAGGTGGATATTATAGCTTTTTATAATGCACCAACACGATCGGCGTTCTACTTTCACTTTCATCTACACCAATCATGCCGATAGTTTTTCGGCTTTATAAAAGGATATTACCTCTCTTACTTTCGATAAAACTCGTATCTAAGGCATCCTTACACTGCATCACATTCCCCTTTTTGTGAAAAAATAATTTGTAATACACGAAATTTTAGATAAACCTAGTGTTCTGCGTTGCGAGATTACCCCACCGTGACTATTAAATGGGCGTGGAGGAATTAACCAATCAAATCTGTAACACAAGATATATGGCGACTTTGTTTACCATAGATACAAAAATAAAGCGGAGAAAATAATCATTATATAGGGAAATTGTTATATAATATGCATGTATGGAAAAAGTCAACATCTCAAAAATAAATTCAGAGTATATATTTGATTGCATGTGTGCCTGAGTTATTTCGACGTACGAAAATAAGTACACAAAGCCAAACTAGCTTGTCTGTTTAAAAAATCATGAAAAATCTAAAGGTTGATATTTTGACAGAATTCTTTCACACTTTCTATTCTAACGATAAATATAAAAAAAAGGAGAAAAAAAACTGCAAAAGTGGGGTCCTGCCGGGGTTTGAACCACTACTCTTGGGTATGGAAAACCTACATTGTATCTATGAATGTTTTTCCGTAAAAATCCAAATGAGGATATCTTGACAAAATTCTTTCACTTGTAGGGAACCATGAGTACCTCATACCTACCAAGTTTTATGACAATCTAAGAAAAAAAGTAAGTTAGATATGATAAATATGCAGTAAATGAGTGTGTAAAATCATACACTTATTGAGTTATTTAAAGAAATAGTGCAAAAATTAGCATTCCTGACTAAGTCCGAAGAGACGTCAAAAAAGCGTCAAAAATTTGAGTTCGGAGTGGAACCAAAAATAACAACACTTCTTAAGACATCTCTGTAGATCATCCTGATGCTTTCGGTTTGTCGATACGTGCTTCCGTTCTGAAGAAGAAGTTTGTCAAAGGAGGGTACCCCCTGTGACCTACTTTTGCCTGTGGTGGCGCCACCTGTTGAGGGATCCGGACGAAAAACAACAACACTTGTAGGGGACCATTAGTACTTTATACCTACCAAGTTTCATCAAAATCCCTTTAGCCATTCTTGAGAAGAAGTCGAAAATGTGAAAAGTTTACGACAGACAGACGACACACGACACACGACACACGACAGACGACGGACGACGGACGCCGGACGGATCGCTATGACAATAGCTCACTAGAGCCTTTGGCTCAGGTGAGCTAAAAAGGGAAAAAAATTTTGTTGGGGTCCCGCCGGGGTTTGAAGCCACTCCCCATGGGTCCATTGGGCATGGAAAACATACACTATACCTATGTACAATCTTAAAAAATATTCCTTAAAAATCCAAAAGTGGATATCTTGACAAAATTCTTTCACTTGAAGGGTACCATGCATGAGTACCTCATATCTACAAAATGTCATGACAATCTGAAGAGTGGTTATAGAAAAGAAGCAGAAAATGTATGAAAATCACCCCCCCCCTTCCTTTTTACATAAGAAAAAAATTCATAAAAAATCAAAAAAATAAAATTTAAGCATAAAATTCATATCAAAGCAATGATTAAGTTAGATATGATAAATATGCAGTAAATGAGTGTGTAAAATCATACACTTATTGAGTTATTTAAAGAAATAGTGCAAAAATTAGCATTCCTGACTAAGTCCGAAGAGACGTCAAAAAAGCGTCAAAAATTTGAGTTCGGAGTGGAACCAAAAATAACAACACTTCTTAAGACATCTCTGTAGATCATCCTGATGCTTTCGGTTTGTCGATACGTGCTTCCGTTCTGAAGAAGAAGTTTGTCAAAGGAGGGTACCCCCTGTGACCTACTTTTGCCTGTGGTGGCGCCACCTGTTGAGGGATCCGGACGAAAAACAACAACACTTGTAGGGGACCATTAGTACTTTATACCTACCAAGTTTCATCAAAATCCCTTTAGCCATTCTTGAGAAGAAGTCGAAAATGTGAAAAGTTTACGACAGACAGACGACACACGACACACGACACACGACAGACGACGGACGACGGACGCCGGACGGATCGCTATGACAATAGCTCACTAGAGCCTTTGGCTCAGGTGAGCTAAAAAGGGAAAAAAATTTTGTTGGGGTCCCGCCGGGGTTTGAAGCCACTCCCCATGGGTCCATTGGGCATGGAAAACATACACTATACCTATGTACAATCTTAAAAAATATTCCTTAAAAATCCAAAAGTGGATATCTTGACAAAATTCTTTCACTTGAAGGGTACCATGCATGAGTACCTCATATCTACAAAATGTCATGACAATCTGAAGAGTGGTTATAGAAAAGAAGCAGAAAATGTATGAAAATCACCCCCCCCCCTTCCTTTTTACATAAGAAAAAAATTCATAAAAAATCAAAAAAATAAAATTTAAGCATAAAATTCATATCAAAGCAATGATTAAGTTAGATATGATAAATATGCAGTAAATGAGTGTGTAAAATCATACACTTATTGAGTTATTTAAAGAAATAGTGCAAAAATTAGCATTCCTGACTAAGTCCGAAGAGACGTCAAAAAAGCGTCAAAAATTTGAGTTCGGAGTGGAACCAAAAATAACAACACTTCTTAAGACATCTCTGTAGATCATCCTGATGCTTTCGGTTTGTCGATACGTGCTTCCGTTCTGAAGAAGAAGTTTGTCAAAGGAGGGTACCCCCTGTGACCTACTTTTGCCTGTGGTGGCGCCACCTGTTGAGGGATCCGGACGAAAAACAACAACACTTGTAGGGGACCATTAGTACTTTATACCTACCAAGTTTCATCAAAATCCCTTTAGCCATTCTTGAGAAGAAGTCGAAAATGTGAAAAGTTTACGACAGACAGACGACACACGACACACGACACACGACAGACGACGGACGACGGACGCCGGACGGATCGCTATGACAATAGCTCACTAGAGCCTTTGGCTCAGGTGAGCTAAAAAGGGAAAAAAATTTTGTTGGGGTCCCGCCGGGGTTTGAAGCCACTCCCCATGGGTCCATTGGGCATGGAAAACATACACTATACCTATGTACAATCTTAAAAAATATTCCTTAAAAATCCAAAAGTGGATATCTTGACAAAATTCTTTCACTTGAAGGGTACCATGCATGAGTACCTCATATCTACAAAATGTCATGACAATCTGAAGAGTGGTTATAGAAAAGAAGCAGAAAATGTATGAAAATCACCCCCCCCCTTCCTTTTTACATAAGAAAAAAATTCATAAAAAATCAAAAAAATAAAATTTAAGCATAAAATTCATATCAAAGCAATGATTAAGTTAGATATGATAAATATGCAGTAAATGAGTGTGTAAAATCATACACTTATTGAGTTATTTAAAGAAATAGTGCAAAAATTAGCATTCCTGACTAAGTCCGAAGAGACGTCAAAAAAGCGTCAAAAATTTGAGTTCGGAGTGGAACCAAAAATAACAACACTTCTTAAGACATCTCTGTAGATCATCCTGATGCTTTCGGTTTGTCGATACGTGCTTCCGTTCTGAAGAAGAAGTTTGTCAAAGGAGGGTACCCCCTGTGACCTACTTTTGCCTGTGGTGGCGCCACCTGTTGAGGGATCCGGACGAAAAACAACAACACTTGTAGGGGACCATTAGTACTTTATACCTACCAAGTTTCATCAAAATCCCTTTAGCCATTCTTGAGAAGAAGTCGAAAATGTGAAAAGTTTACGACAGACAGACGACACACGACACACGACACACGACAGACGACGGACGACGGACGCCGGACGGATCGCTATGACAATAGCTCACTAGAGCCTTTGGCTCAGGTGAGCTAAAAAGGGAAAAAAATTTTGTTGGGGTCCCGCCGGGGTTTGAAGCCACTCCCCATGGGTCCATTGGGCATGGAAAACATACACTATACCTATGTACAATCTTAAAAAATATTCCTTAAAAATCCAAAAGTGGATATCTTGACAAAATTCTTTCACTTGAAGGGTACCATGCATGAGTACCTCATATCTACAAAATGTCATGACAATCTGAAGAGTGGTTATAGAAAAGAAGCAGAAAATGTATGAAAATCACCCCCCCCCTTCCTTTTTACATAAGAAAAAAATTCATAAAAAATCAAAAAAATAAAATTTAAGCATAAAATTCATATCAAAGCAATGATTAAGTTAGATATGATAAATATGCAGTAAATGAGTGTGTAAAATCATACACTTATTGAGTTATTTAAAGAAATAGTGCAAAAATTAGCATTCCTGACTAAGTCCGAAGAGACGTCAAAAAAGCGTCAAAAATTTGAGTTCGGAGTGGAACCAAAAATAACAACACTTCTTAAGACATCTCTGTAGATCATCCTGATGCTTTCGGTTTGTCGATACGTGCTTCCGTTCTGAAGAAGAAGTTTGTCAAAGGAGGGTACCCCCTGTGACCTACTTTTGCCTGTGGTGGCGCCACCTGTTGAGGGATCCGGACGAAAAACAACAACACTTGTAGGGGACCATTAGTACTTTATACCTACCAAGTTTCATCAAAATCCCTTTAGCCATTCTTGAGAAGAAGTCGAAAATGTGAAAAGTTTACGACAGACAGACGACACACGACACACGACACACGACAGACGACGGACGACGGACGCCGGACGGATCGCTATGACAATAGCTCACTAGAGCCTTTGGCTCAGGTGAGCTAAAAAGGGAAAAAAATTTTGTTGGGGTCCCGCCGGGGTTTGAAGCCACTCCCCATGGGTCCATTGGGCATGGAAAACATACACTATACCTATGTACAATCTTAAAAAATATTCCTTAAAAATCCAAAAGTGGATATCTTGACAAAATTCTTTCACTTGAAGGGTACCATGCATGAGTACCTCATATCTACAAAATGTCATGACAATCTGAAGAGTGGTTATAGAAAAGAAGCAGAAAATGTATGAAAATCACCCCCCCCCTTCCTTTTTACATAAGAAAAAAATTCATAAAAAATCAAAAAAATAAAATTTAAGCATAAAATTCATATCAAAGCAATGATTAAGTTAGATATGATAAATATGCAGTAAATGAGTGTGTAAAATCATACACTTATTGAGTTATTTAAAGAAATAGTGCAAAAATTAGCATTCCTGACTAAGTCCGAAGAGACGTCAAAAAAGCGTCAAAAATTTGAGTTCGGAGTGGAACCAAAAATAACAACACTTCTTAAGACATCTCTGTAGATCATCCTGATGCTTTCGGTTTGTCGATACGTGCTTCCGTTCTGAAGAAGAAGTTTGTCAAAGGAGGGTACCCCCTGTGACCTACTTTTGCCTGTGGTGGCGCCACCTGTTGAGGGATCCGGACGAAAAACAACAACACTTGTAGGGGACCATTAGTACTTTATACCTACCAAGTTTCATCAAAATCCCTTTAGCCATTCTTGAGAAGAAGTCGAAAATGTGAAAAGTTTACGACAGACAGACGACACACGACACACGACACACGACAGACGACGGACGACGGACGCCGGACGGATCGCTATGACAATAGCTCACTAGAGCCTTTGGCTCAGGTGAGCTAAAAAGGGAAAAAAATTTTGTTGGGGTCCCGCCGGGGTTTGAAGCCACTCCCCATGGGTCCATTGGGCATGGAAAACATACACTATACCTATGTACAATCTTAAAAAATATTCCTTAAAAATCCAAAAGTGGATATCTTGACAAAATTCTTTCACTTGAAGGGTACCATGCATGAGTACCTCATATCTACAAAATGTCATGACAATCTGAAGAGTGGTTATAGAAAAGAAGCAGAAAATGTATGAAAATCACCCCCCCCCTTCCTTTTTACATAAGAAAAAAATTCATAAAAAATCAAAAAAATAAAATTTAAGCATAAAATTCATATCAAAGCAATGATTAAGTTAGATATGATAAATATGCAGTAAATGAGTGTGTAAAATCATACACTTATTGAGTTATTTAAAGAAATAGTGCAAAAATTAGCATTCCTGACTAAGTCCGAAGAGACGTCAAAAAAGCGTCAAAAATTTGAGTTCGGAGTGGAACCAAAAATAACAACACTTCTTAAGACATCTCTGTAGATCATCCTGATGCTTTCGGTTTGTCGATACGTGCTTCCGTTCTGAAGAAGAAGTTTGTCAAAGGAGGGTACCCCCTGTGACCTACTTTTGCCTGTGGTGGCGCCACCTGTTGAGGGATCCGGACGAAAAACAACAACACTTGTAGGGGACCATTAGTACTTTATACCTACCAAGTTTCATCAAAATCCCTTTAGCCATTCTTGAGAAGAAGTCGAAAATGTGAAAAGTTTACGACAGACAGACGACACACGACACACGACAGACGACGGACGACGGACGCCGGACGGATCGCTATGACAATAGCTCACTAGAGCCTTTGGCTCAGGTGAGCTAAAAAGGGAAAAAAATTTTGTTGGGGTCCCGCCGGGGTTTGAAGCCACTCCCCATGGGTCCATTGGGCATGGAAAACATACACTATACCTATGTACAATCTTAAAAAATATTCCTTAAAAATCCAAAAGTGGATATCTTGACAAAATTCTTTCACTTGAAGGGTACCATGCATGAGTACCTCATATCTACAAAATGTCATGACAATCTGAAGAGTGGTTATAGAAAAGAAGCAGAAAATGTATGAAAATCACCCCCCCCCCCTTCCTTTTTACATAAGAAAAAAATTCATAAAAAATCAAAAAAATAAAATTTAAGCATAAAATTCATATCAAAGCAATGATTAAGTTAGATATGATAAATATGCAGTAAATGAGTGTGTAAAATCATACACTTATTGAGTTATTTAAAGAAATAGTGCAAAAATTAGCATTCCTGACTAAGTCCGAAGAGACGTCAAAAAAGCGTCAAAAATTTGAGTTCGGAGTGGAACCAAAAATAACAACACTTCTTAAGACATCTCTGTAGATCATCCTGATGCTTTCGGTTTGTCGATACGTGCTTCCGTTCTGAAGAAGAAGTTTGTCAAAGGAGGGTACCCCCTGTGACCTACTTTTGCCTGTGGTGGCGCCACCTGTTGAGGGATCCGGACGAAAAACAACAACACTTGTAGGGGACCATTAGTACTTTATACCTACCAAGTTTCATCAAAATCCCTTTAGCCATTCTTGAGAAGAAGTCGAAAATGTGAAAAGTTTACGACAGACAGACGACACACGACACACGACACACGACAGACGACGGACGACGGACGCCGGACGGATCGCTATGACAATAGCTCACTAGAGCCTTTGGCTCAGGTGAGCTAAAAAGGGAAAAAAATTTTGTTGGGGTCCCGCCGGGGTTTGAAGCCACTCCCCATGGGTCCATTGGGCATGGAAAACATACACTATACCTATGTACAATCTTAAAAAATATTCCTTAAAAATCCAAAAGTGGATATCTTGACAAAATTCTTTCACTTGAAGGGTACCATGCATGAGTACCTCATATCTACAAAATGTCATGACAATCTGAAGAGTGGTTATAGAAAAGAAGCAGAAAATGTATGAAAATCACCCCCCCCCCCTTCCTTTTTACATAAGAAAAAAATTCATAAAAAATCAAAAAAATAAAATTTAAGCATAAAATTCATATCAAAGCAATGATTAAGTTAGATATGATAAATATGCAGTAAATGAGTGTGTAAAATCATACACTTATTGAGTTATTTAAAGAAATAGTGCAAAAATTAGCATTCCTGACTAAGTCCGAAGAGACGTCAAAAAAGCGTCAAAAATTTGAGTTCGGAGTGGAACCAAAAATAACAACACTTCTTAAGACATCTCTGTAGATCATCCTGATGCTTTCGGTTTGTCGATACGTGCTTCCGTTCTGAAGAAGAAGTTTGTCAAAGGAGGGTACCCCCTGTGACCTACTTTTGCCTGTGGTGGCGCCAGCTGTTGAGGGATGCGGACGAAAAACAACAACACTTGTAGGGGACCATTAGTACTTTATACCTACCAAGTTTCATCAAAATCCCTTTAGCCATTCTTGAGAAGAAGTCGAAAATGTGAAAAGTTTACGACAGACAGACGACACACGACACACGACACACGACAGACGACGGACGACGGACGCCGGACGGATCGCTATGACAATAGCTCACTAGAGCCTTTGGCTCAGGTGAGCTAAAAAGGGAAAAAAATTTTGTTGGGGTCCCGCCGGGGTTTGAAGCCACTCCCCATGGGTCCATTGGGCATGGAAAACATACACTATACCTATGTACAATCTTAAAAAATATTCCTTAAAAATCCAAAAGTGGATATCTTGACAAAATTCTTTCACTTGAAGGGTACCATGCATGAGTACCTCATATCTACAAAATGTCATGACAATCTGAAGAGTGGTTATAGAAAAGAAGCAGAAAATGTATGAAAATCACCCCCCCCCCCCCTTCCTTTTTACATAAGAAAAAAATTCATAAAAAATCAAAAAAATAAAATTTAAGCATAAAATTCATATCAAAGCAATGATTAAGTTAGATATGATAAATATGCAGTAAATGAGTGTGTAAAATCATACACTTATTGAGTTATTTAAAGAAATAGTGCAAAAATTAGCATTCCTGACTAAGTCCGAAGAGACGTCAAAAAAGCGTCAAAAATTTGAGTTCGGAGTGGAACCAAAAATAACAACACTTCTTAAGACATCTCTGTAGATCATCCTGATGCTTTCGGTTTGTCGATACGTGCTTCCGTTCTGAAGAAGAAGTTTGTCAAAGGAGGGTACCCCCTGTGACCTACTTTTGCCTGTGGTGGCGCCACCTGTTGAGGGATCCGGACGAAAAACAACAACACTTGTAGGGGACCATTAGTACTTTATACCTACCAAGTTTCATCAAAATCCCTTTAGCCATTCTTGAGAAGAAGTCGAAAATGTGAAAAGTTTACGACAGACAGACGACACACGACACACGACACACGACAGACGACGGACGACGGACGCCGGACGGATCGCTATGACAATAGCTCACTAGAGCCTTTGGCTCAGGTGAGCTAAAAAGGGAAAAAAATTTTGTTGGGGTCCCGCCGGGGTTTGAAGCCACTCCCCATGGGTCCATTGGGCATGGAAAACATACACTATACCTATGTACAATCTTAAAAAATATTCCTTAAAAATCCAAAAGTGGATATCTTGACAAAATTCTTTCACTTGAAGGGTACCATGCATGAGTACCTCATATCTACAAAATGTCATGACAATCTGAAGAGTGGTTATAGAAAAGAAGCAGAAAATGTATGAAAATCACCCCCCCCCCTTCCTTTTTACATAAGAAAAAAATTCATAAAAAATCAAAAAAATAAAATTTAAGCATAAAATTCATATCAAAGCAATGATTAAGTTAGATATGATAAATATGCAGTAAATGAGTGTGTAAAATCATACACTTATTGAGTTATTTAAAGAAATAGTGCAAAAATTAGCATTCCTGACTAAGTCCGAAGAGACGTCAAAAAAGCGTCAAAAATTTGAGTTCGGAGTGGAACCAAAAATAACAACACTTCTTAAGACATCTCTGTAGATCATCCTGATGCTTTCGGTTTGTCGATACGTGCTTCCGTTCTGAAGAAGAAGTTTGTCAAAGGAGGGTACCCCCTGTGACCTACTTTTGCCTGTGGTGGCGCCACCTGTTGAGGGATCCGGACGAAAAACAACAACACTTGTAGGGGACCATTAGTACTTTATACCTACCAAGTTTCATCAAAATCCCTTTAGCCATTCTTGAGAAGAAGTCGAAAATGTGAAAAGTTTACGACAGACAGACGACACACGACACACGACAGACGACGGACGACGGACGCCGGACGGATCGCTATGACAATAGCTCACTAGAGCCTTTGGCTCAGGTGAGCTAAAAAGGGAAAAAAATTTTGTTGGGGTCCCGCCGGGGTTTGAAGCCACTCCCCATGGGTCCATTGGGCATGGAAAACATACACTATACCTATGTACAATCTTAAAAAATATTCCTTAAAAATCCAAAAGTGGATATCTTGACAAAATTCTTTCACTTGAAGGGTACCATGCATGAGTACCTCATATCTACAAAATGTCATGACAATCTGAAGAGTGGTTATAGAAAAGAAGCAGAAAATGTATGAAAATCACCCCCCCCCCTTCCTTTTTACATAAGAAAAAAATTCATAAAAAATCAAAAAAATAAAATTTAAGCATAAAATTCATATCAAAGCAATGATTAAGTTAGATATGATAAATATGCAGTAAATGAGTGTGTAAAATCATACACTTATTGAGTTATTTAAAGAAATAGTGCAAAAATTAGCATTCCTGACTAAGTCCGAAGAGACGTCAAAAAAGCGTCAAAAATTTGAGTTCGGAGTGGAACCAAAAATAACAACACTTCTTAAGACATCTCTGTAGATCATCCTGATGCTTTCGGTTTGTCGATACGTGCTTCCGTTCTGAAGAAGAAGTTTGTCAAAGGAGGGTACCCCCTGTGACCTACTTTTGCCTGTGGTGGCGCCACCTGTTGAGGGATCCGGACGAAAAACAACAACACTTGTAGGGGACCATTAGTACTTTATACCTACCAAGTTTCATCAAAATCCCTTTAGCCATTCTTGAGAAGAAGTCGAAAATGTGAAAAGTTTACGACAGACAGACGACACACGACACACGACACACGACAGACGACGGACGACGGACGCCGGACGGATCGCTATGACAATAGCTCACTAGAGCCTTTGGCTCAGGTGAGCTAAAAAGGGAAAAAAATTTTGTTGGGGTCCCGCCGGGGTTTGAAGCCACTCCCCATGGGTCCATTGGGCATGGAAAACATACACTATACCTATGTACAATCTTAAAAAATATTCCTTAAAAATCCAAAAGTGGATATCTTGACAAAATTCTTTCACTTGAAGGGTACCATGCATGAGTACCTCATATCTACAAAATGTCATGACAATCTGAAGAGTGGTTATAGAAAAGAAGCAGAAAATGTATGAAAATCACCCCCCCCTTCCTTTTTACATAAGAAAAAAATTCATAAAAAATCAAAAAAATAAAATTTAAGCATAAAATTCATATCAAAGCAATGATTAAGTTAGATATGATAAATATGCAGTAAATGAGTGTGTAAAATCATACACTTATTGAGTTATTTAAAGAAATAGTGCAAAAATTAGCATTCCTGACTAAGTCCGAAGAGACGTCAAAAAAGCGTCAAAAATTTGAGTTCGGAGTGGAACCAAAAATAACAACACTTCTTAAGACATCTCTGTAGATCATCCTGATGCTTTCGGTTTGTCGATACGTGCTTCCGTTCTGAAGAAGAAGTTTGTCAAAGGAGGGTACCCCCTGTGACCTACTTTTGCCTGTGGTGGCGCCACCTGTTGAGGGATCCGGACGAAAAACAACAACACTTGTAGGGGACCATTAGTACTTTATACCTACCAAGTTTCATCAAAATCCCTTTAGCCATTCTTGAGAAGAAGTCGAAAATGTGAAAAGTTTACGACAGACAGACGACACACGACACACGACGGACGACGGACGCCGGACGGATCGCTATGACAATAGCTCACTAGAGCCTTTGGCTCAGGTGAGCTAAAAAGGGAAAAAAATTTTGTTGGGGTCCCGCCGGGGTTTGAAGCCACTCCCCATGGGTCCATTGGGCATGGAAAACATACACTATACCTATGTACAATCTTAAAAAATATTCCTTAAAAATCCAAAAGTGGATATCTTGACAAAATTCTTTCACTTGAAGGGTACCATGCATGAGTACCTCATATCTACAAAATGTCATGACAATCTGAAGAGTGGTTATAGAAAAGAAGCAGAAAATGTATGAAAATCACCCCCCCCCCCCTTCCTTTTTACATAAGAAAAAAATTCATAAAAAATCAAAAAAATAAAATTTAAGCATAAAATTCATATCAAAGCAATGATTAAGTTAGATATGATAAATATGCAGTAAATGAGTGTGTAAAATCATACACTTATTGAGTTATTTAAAGAAATAGTGCAAAAATTAGCATTCCTGACTAAGTCCGAAGAGACGTCAAAAAAGCGTCAAAAATTTGAGTTCGGAGTGGAACCAAAAATAACAACACTTCTTAAGACATCTCTGTAGATCATCCTGATGCTTTCGGTTTGTCGATACGTGCTTCCGTTCTGAAGAAGAAGTTTGTCAAAGGAGGGTACCCCCTGTGACCTACTTTTGCCTGTGGTGGCGCCACCTGTTGAGGGATCCGGACGAAAAACAACAACACTTGTAGGGGACCATTAGTACTTTATACCTACCAAGTTTCATCAAAATCCCTTTAGCCATTCTTGAGAAGAAGTCGAAAATGTGAAAAGTTTATGACAGACAGACGACACACGACACACGACAGACGACGGACGACGGACGCCGGACGGATCGCTATGACAATAGCTCACTAGAGCCTTTGGCTCAGGTGAGCTAAAAAGGGAAAAAAATTTTGTTGGGGTCCCGCCGGGGTTTGAAGCCACTCCCCATGGGTCCATTGGGCATGGAAAACATACACTATACCTATGTACAATCTTAAAAAATATTCCTTAAAAATCCAAAAGTGGATATCTTGACAAAATTCTTTCACTTGAAGGGTACCATGCATGAGTACCTCATATCTACAAAATGTCATGACAATCTGAAGAGTGGTTATAGAAAAGAAGCAGAAAATGTATGAAAATCACCCCCCCCCCCTTCCTTTTTACATAAGAAAAAAATTCATAAAAAATCAAAAAAATAAAATTTAAGCATAAAATTCATATCAAAGCAATGATTAAGTTAGATATGATAAATATGCAGTAAATGAGTGTGTAAAATCATACACTTATTGAGTTATTTAAAGAAATAGTGCAAAAATTAGCATTCCTGACTAAGTCCGAAGAGACGTCAAAAAAGCGTCAAAAATTTGAGTTCGGAGTGGAACCAAAAATAACAACACTTCTTAAGACATCTCTGTAGATCATCCTGATGCTTTCGGTTTGTCGATACGTGCTTCCGTTCTGAAGAAGTTTGTCAAAGGAGGGTACCCCCTGTGACCTACTTTTGCCTGTGGTGGCGCCACCTGTTGAGGGATCCGGACGAAAAACAACAACACTTGTAGGGGACCATTAGTACTTTATACCTACCAAGTTTCATCAAAATCCCTTTAGCCATTCTTGAGAAGAAGTCGAAAATGTGAAAAGTTTACGACAGACAGACGACACACGACACACGACACACGACAGACGACGGACGACGGACGCCGGACGGATCGCTATGACAATAGCTCACTAGAGCCTTTGGCTCAGGTGAGCTAAAAAGGGAAAAAAATTTTGTTGGGGTCCCGCCGGGGTTTGAAGCCACTCCCCATGGGTCCATTGGGCATGGAAAACATACACTATACCTATGTACAATCTTAAAAAATATTCCTTAAAAATCCAAAAGTGGATATCTTGACAAAATTCTTTCACTTGAAGGGTACCATGCATGAGTACCTCATATCTACAAAATGTCATGACAATCTGAAGAGTGGTTATAGAAAAGAAGCAGAAAATGTATGAAAATCACCCCCCCCCCCCTTCCTTTTTACATAAGAAAAAAATTCATAAAAAATCAAAAAAATAAAATTTAAGCATAAAATTCATATCAAAGCAATGATTAAGTTAGATATGATAAATATGCAGTAAATGAGTGTGTAAAATCATACACTTATTGAGTTATTTAAAGAAATAGTGCAAAAATTAGCATTCCTGACTAAGTCCGAAGAGACGTCAAAAAAGCGTCAAAAATTTGAGTTCGGAGTGGAACCAAAAATAACAACACTTCTTAAGACATCTCTGTAGATCATCCTGATGCTTTCGGTTTGTCGATACGTGCTTCCGTTCTGAAGAAGAAGTTTGTCAAAGGAGGGTACCCCCTGTGACCTACTTTTGCCTGTGGTGGCGCCACCTGTTGAGGGATCCGGACGAAAAACAACAACACTTGTAGGGGACCATTAGTACTTTATACCTACCAAGTTTCATCAAAATCCCTTTAGCCATTCTTGAGAAGAAGTCGAAAATGTGAAAAGTTTACGACAGACAGACGACACACGACACACGACAGACGACGGACGACGGACGCCGGACGGATCGCTATGACAATAGCTCACTAGAGCCTTTGGCTCAGGTGAGCTAAAAAGGGAAAAAAATTTTGTTGGGGTCCCGCCGGGGTTTGAAGCCACTCCCCATGGGTCCATTGGGCATGGAAAACATACACTATACCTATGTACAATCTTAAAAAATATTCCTTAAAAATCCAAAAGTGGATATCTTGACAAAATTCTTTCACTTGAAGGGTACCATGCATGAGTACCTCATATCTACAAAATGTCATGACAATCTGAAGAGTGGTTATAGAAAAGAAGCAGAAAATGTATGAAAATCACCCCCCCCCCCTTCCTTTTTACATAAGAAAAAAATTCATAAAAAATCAAAAAAATAAAATTTAAGCATAAAATTCATATCAAAGCAATGATTAAGTTAGATATGATAAATATGCAGTAAATGAGTGTGTAAAATCATACACTTATTGAGTTATTTAAAGAAATAGTGCAAAAATTAGCATTCCTGACTAAGTCCGAAGAGACGTCAAAAAAGCGTCAAAAATTTGAGTTCGGAGTGGAACCAAAAATAACAACACTTCTTAAGACATCTCTGTAGATCATCCTGATGCTTTCGGTTTGTCGATACGTGCTTCCGTTCTGAAGAAGAAGTTTGTCAAAGGAGGGTACCCCCTGTGACCTACTTTTGCCTGTGGTGGCGCCACCTGTTGAGGGATCCGGACGAAAAACAACAACACTTGTAGGGGACCATTAGTACTTTATACCTACCAAGTTTCATCAAAATCCCTTTAGCCATTCTTGAGAAGAAGTCGAAAATGTGAAAAGTTTACGACAGACAGACAACACACGACACACGACAGACGACGGACGACGGACGGATCGCTATGACAATAGCTCACTAGAGCCTTTGGCTCAGGTGAGCTAAAAAGGGAAAAAAATTTTGTTGGGGTCCCGCCGGGGTTTGAAGCCACTCCCCATGGGTCCATTGGGCATGGAAAACATACACTATACCTATGTACAATCTTAAAAAATATTCCTTAAAAATCCAAAAGTGGATATCTTGACAAAATTCTTTCACTTGAAGGGTACCATGCATGAGTACCTCATATCTACAAAATGTCATGACAATCTGAAGAGTGGTTATAGAAAAGAAGCAGAAAATGTATGAAAATCACCCCCCCCCCCTTCCTTTTTACATAAGAAAAAAATTCATAAAAAATCAAAAAAATAAAATTTAAGCATAAAATTCATATCAAAGCAATGATTAAGTTAGATATGATAAATATGCAGTAAATGAGTGTGTAAAATCATACACTTATTGAGTTATTTAAAGAAATAGTGCAAAAATTAGCATTCCTGACTAAGTCCGAAGAGACGTCAAAAAAGCGTCAAAAATTTGAGTTCGGAGTGGAACCAAAAATAACAACACTTCTTAAGACATCTCTGTAGATCATCCTGATGCTTTTGGTTTGTCGATACGTGCTTCCGTTCTGAAGAAGAAGTTTGTCAAAGGAGGGTACCCCCTGTGACCTACTTTTGCCTGTGGTGGCGCCACCTGTTGAGGGATCCGGACGAAAAACAACAACACTTGTAGGGGACCATTAGTACTTTATACCTACCAAGTTTCATCAAAATCCCTTTAGCCATTCTTGAGAAGAAGTCGAAAATGTGAAAAGTTTACGACAGACAGACGACACACGACACACGACACACGACAGACGACGGACGACGGACGCCGGACGGATCGCTATGACAATAGCTCACTAGAGCCTTTGGCTCAGGTGAGCTAAAAAGGGAAAAAAATTTTGTTGGGGTCCCGCCGGGGTTTGAAGCCACTCCCCATGGGTCCATTGGGCATGGAAAACATACACTATACCTATGTACAATCTTAAAAAATATTCCTTAAAAATCCAAAAGTGGATATCTTGACAAAATTCTTTCACTTGAAGGGTACCATGCATGAGTACCTCATATCTACAAAATGTCATGACAATCTGAAGAGTGGTTATAGAAAAGAAGCAGAAAATGTATGAAAATCACCCCCCCCCCCTTCCTTTTTACATAAGAAAAAAATTCATAAAAAATCAAAAAAATAAAATTTAAGCATAAAATTCATATCAAAGCAATGATTAAGTTAGATATGATAAATATGCAGTAAATGAGTGTGTAAAATCATACACTTATTGAGTTATTTAAAGAAATAGTGCAAAAATTAGCATTCCTGACTAAGTCCGAAGAGACGTCAAAAAAGCGTCAAAAATTTGAGTTCGGAGTGGAACCAAAAATAACAACACTTCTTAAGACATCTCTGTAGATCATCCTGATGCTTTTGGTTTGTCGATACGTGCTTCCGTTCTGAAGAAGAAGTTTGTCAAAGGAGGGTACCCCCTGTGACCTACTTTTGCCTGTGGTGGCGCCACCTGTTGAGGGATCCGGACGAAAAACAACAACACTTGTAGGGGACCATTAGTACTTTATACCTACCAAGTTTCATCAAAATCCCTTTAGCCATTCTTGAGAAGAAGTCGAAAATGTGAAAAGTTTACGACAGACAGACGACACACGACACACGACACACGACAGACGACGGACGACGGACGCCGGACGGATCGCTATGACAATAGCTCACTAGAGCCTTTGGCTCAGGTGAGCTAAAAAGGGAAAAAAATTTTGTTGGGGTCCCGCCGGGGTTTGAAGCCACTCCCCATGGGTCCATTGGGCATGGAAAACATACACTATACCTATGTACAATCTTAAAAAATATTCCTTAAAAATCCAAAAGTGGATATCTTGACAAAATTCTTTCACTTGAAGGGTACCATGCATGAGTACCTCATATCTACAAAATGTCATGACAATCTGAAGAGTGGTTATAGAAAAGAAGCAGAAAATGTATGAAAATCACCCCCCCCCCCTTCCTTTTTACATAAGAAAAAAATTCATAAAAAATCAAAAAAATAAAATTTAAGCATAAAATTCATATCAAAGCAATGATTAAGTTAGATATGATAAATATGCAGTAAATGAGTGTGTAAAATCATACACTTATTGAGTTATTTAAAGAAATAGTGCAAAAATTAGCATTCCTGACTAAGTCCGAAGAGACGTCAAAAAAGCGTCAAAAATTTGAGTTCGGAGTGGAACCAAAAATAACAACACTTCTTAAGACATCTCTGTAGATCATCCTGATGCTTTTGGTTTGTCGATACGTGCTTCCGTTCTGAAGAAGAAGTTTGTCAAAGGAGGGTACCCCCTGTGACCTACTTTTGCCTGTGGTGGCGCCACCTGTTGAGGGATCCGGACGAAAAACAACAACACTTGTAGGGGACCATTAGTACTTTATACCTACCAAGTTTCATCAAAATCCCTTTAGCCATTCTTGAGAAGAAGTCGAAAATGTGAAAAGTTTACGACAGACAGACGACACACGACACACGACACACGACAGACGACGGACGACGGACGCCGGACGGATCGCTATGACAATAGCTCACTAGAGCCTTTGGCTCAGGTGAGCTAAAAAGGGAAAAAAATTTTGTTGGGGTCCCGCCGGGGTTTGAAGCCACTCCCCATGGGTCCATTGGGCATGGAAAACATACACTATACCTATGTACAATCTTAAAAAATATTCCTTAAAAATCCAAAAGTGGATATCTTGACAAAATTCTTTCACTTGAAGGGTACCATGCATGAGTACCTCATATCTACAAAATGTCATGACAATCTGAAGAGTGGTTATAGAAAAGAAGCAGAAAATGTATGAAAATCACCCCCCCCCCCCCTTCCTTTTTACATAAGAAAAAAATTCATAAAAAATCAAAAAAATAAAATTTAAGCATAAAATTCATATCAAAGCAATGATTAAGTTAGATATGATAAATATGCAGTAAATGAGTGTGTAAAATCATACACTTATTGAGTTATTTAAAGAAATAGTGCAAAAATTAGCATTCCTGACTAAGTCCGAAGAGACGTCAAAAAAGCGTCAAAAATTTGAGTTCGGAGTGGAACCAAAAATAACAACACTTCTTAAGACATCTCTGTAGATCATCCTGATGCTTTCGGTTTGTCGATACGTGCTTCCGTTCTGAAGAAGAAGTTTGTCAAAGGAGGGTACCCCCTGTGACCTACTTTTGCCTGTGGTGGCGCCACCTGTTGAGGGATCCGGACGAAAAACAACAACACTTGTAGGGGACCATTAGTACTTTATACCTACCAAGTTTCATCAAAATCCCTTTAGCCATTCTTGAGAAGAAGTCGAAAATGTGAAAAGTTTACGACAGACAGACGACACACGACACACGACACACGACAGACGACGGACGACGGACGCCGGACGGATCGCTATGACAATAGCTCACTAGAGCCTTTGGCTCAGGTGAGCTAAAAAGGGAAAAAAATTTTGTTGGGGTCCCGCCGGGGTTTGAAGCCACTCCCCATGGGTCCATTGGGCATGGAAAACATACACTATACCTATGTACAATCTTAAAAAATATTCCTTAAAAATCCAAAAGTGGATATCTTGACAAAATTCTTTCACTTGAAGGGTACCATGCATGAGTACCTCATATCTACAAAATGTCATGACAATCTGAAGAGTGGTTATAGAAAAGAAGCAGAAAATGTATGAAAATCACCCCCCCCCCCCCCCTTCCTTTTTACATAAGAAAAAAATTCATAAAAAATCAAAAAAATAAAATTTAAGCATAAAATTCATATCAAAGCAATGATTAAGTTAGATATGATAAATATGCAGTAAATGAGTGTGTAAAATCATACACTTATTGAGTTATTTAAAGAAATAGTGCAAAAATTAGCATTCCTGACTAAGTCCGAAGAGACGTCAAAAAAGCGTCAAAAATTTGAGTTCGGAGTGGAACCAAAAATAACAACACTTCTTAAGACATCTCTGTAGATCATCCTGATGCTTTCGGTTTGTCGATACGTGCTTCCGTTCTGAAGAAGAAGTTTGTCAAAGGAGGGTACCCCCTGTGACCTACTTTTGCCTGTGGTGGCGCCACCTGTTGAGGGATCCGGACGAAAAACAACAACACTTGTAGGGGACCATTAGTACTTTATACCTACCAAGTTTCATCAAAATCCCTTTAGCCATTCTTGAGAAGAAGTCGAAAATGTGAAAAGTTTACGACAGACAGACGACACACGACACACGACACACGACAGACGACGGACGACGGACGCCGGACGGATCGCTATGACAATAGCTCACTAGAGCCTTTGGCTCAGGTGAGCTAAAAAGGGAAAAAAATTTTGTTGGGGTCCCGCCGGGGTTTGAAGCCACTCCCCATGGGTCCATTGGGCATGGAAAACATACACTATACCTATGTACAATCTTAAAAAATATTCCTTAAAAATCCAAAAGTGGATATCTTGACAAAATTCTTTCACTTGAAGGGTACCATGCATGAGTACCTCATATCTACAAAATGTCATGACAATCTGAAGAGTGGTTATAGAAAAGAAGCAGAAAATGTATGAAAATCACCCCCCCCCCTTCCTTTTTACATAAGAAAAAAATTCATAAAAAATCAAAAAAATAAAATTTAAGCATAAAATTCATATCAAAGCAATGATTAAGTTAGATATGATAAATATGCAGTAAATGAGTGTGTAAAATCATACACTTATTGAGTTATTTAAAGAAATAGTGCAAAAATTAGCATTCCTGACTAAGTCCGAAGAGACGTCAAAAAAGCGTCAAAAATTTGAGTTCGGAGTGGAACCAAAAATAACAACACTTCTTAAGACATCTCTGTAGATCATCCTGATGCTTTCGGTTTGTCGATACGTGCTTCCGTTCTGAAGAAGAAGTTTGTCAAAGGAGGGTACCCCCTGTGACCTACTTTTGCCTGTGGTGGCGCCACCTGTTGAGGGATCCGGACGAAAAACAACAACACTTGTAGGGGACCATTAGTACTTTATACCTACCAAGTTTCATCAAAATCCCTTTAGCCATTCTTGAGAAGAAGTCGAAAATGTGAAAAGTTTACGACAGACAGACGACACACGACACACGACACACGACAGACGACGGACGACGGACGCCGGACGGATCGCTATGACAATAGCTCACTAGAGCCTTTGGCTCAGGTGAGCTAAAAAGGGAAAAAAATTTTGTTGGGGTCCCGCCGGGGTTTGAAGCCACTCCCCATGGGTCCATTGGGCATGGAAAACATACACTATACCTATGTACAATCTTAAAAAATATTCCTTAAAAATCCAAAAGTGGATATCTTGACAAAATTCTTTCACTTGAAGGGTACCATGCATGAGTACCTCATATCTACAAAATGTCATGACAATCTGAAGAGTGGTTATAGAAAAGAAGCAGAAAATGTATGAAAATCACCCCCCCCCTTCCTTTTTACATAAGAAAAAAATTCATAAAAAATCAAAAAAATAAAATTTAAGCATAAAATTCATATCAAAGCAATGATTAAGTTAGATATGATAAATATGCAGTAAATGAGTGTGTAAAATCATACACTTATTGAGTTATTTAAAGAAATAGTGCAAAAATTAGCATTCCTGACTAAGTCCGAAGAGACGTCAAAAAAGCGTCAAAAATTTGAGTTCGGAGTGGAACCAAAAATAACAACACTTCTTAAGACATCTCTGTAGATCATCCTGATGCTTTCGGTTTGTCGATACGTGCTTCCGTTCTGAAGAAGAAGTTTGTCAAAGGAGGGTACCCCCTGTGACCTACTTTTGCCTGTGGTGGCGCCACCTGTTGAGGGATCCGGACGAAAAACAACAACACTTGTAGGGGACCATTAGTACTTTATACCTACCAAGTTTCATCAAAATCCCTTTAGCCATTCTTGAGAAGAAGTCGAAAATGTGAAAAGTTTACGACAGACAGACGACACACGACACACGACACACGACAGACGACGGACGACGGACGGATCGCTATGACAATAGCTCACTAGAGCCTTTGGCTCAGGTGAGCTAAAAAGGGAAAAAAATTTTGTTGGGGTCCCGCCGGGGTTTGAAGCCACTCCCCATGGGTCCATTGGGCATGGAAAACATACACTATACCTATGTACAATCTTAAAAAATATTCCTTAAAAATCCAAAAGTGGATATCTTGACAAAATTCTTTCACTTGAAGGGTACCATGCATGAGTACCTCATATCTACAAAATGTCATGACAATCTGAAGAGTGGTTATAGAAAAGAAGCAGAAAATGTATGAAAATCACCCCCCCCCCTTCCTTTTTACATAAGAAAAAAATTCATAAAAAATCAAAAAAATAAAATTTAAGCATAAAATTCATATCAAAGCAATGATTAAGTTAGATATGATAAATATGCAGTAAATGAGTGTGTAAAATCATACACTTATTGAGTTATTTAAAGAAATAGTGCAAAAATTAGCATTCCTGACTAAGTCCGAAGAGACGTCAAAAAAGCGTCAAAAATTTGAGTTCGGAGTGGAACCAAAAATAACAACACTTCTTAAGACATCTCTGTAGATCATCCTGATGCTTTCGGTTTGTCGATACGTGCTTCCGTTCTGAAGAAGAAGTTTGTCAAAGGAGGGTACCCCCTGTGACCTACTTTTGCCTGTGGTGGCGCCACCTGTTGAGGGATCCGGACGAAAAACAACAACACTTGTAGGGGACCATTAGTACTTTATACCTACCAAGTTTCATCAAAATCCCTTTAGCCATTCTTGAGAAGAAGTCGAAAATGTGAAAAGTTTACGACAGACAGACGACACACGACACACGACACACGACAGACGACGGACGACGGACGCCGGACGGATCGCTATGACAATAGCTCACTAGAGCCTTTGGCTCAGGTGAGCTAAAAAGGGAAAAAAATTTTGTTGGGGTCCCGCCGGGGTTTGAAGCCACTCCCCATGGGTCCATTGGGCATGGAAAACATACACTATACCTATGTACAATCTTAAAAAATATTCCTTAAAAATCCAAAAGTGGATATCTTGACAAAATTCTTTCACTTGAAGGGTACCATGCATGAGTACCTCATATCTACAAAATGTCATGACAATCTGAAGAGTGGTTATAGAAAAGAAGCAGAAAATGTATGAAAATCACCCCCCCCCCCTTCCTTTTTACATAAGAAAAAAATTCATAAAAAATCAAAAAAATAAAATTTAAGCATAAAATTCATATCAAAGCAATGATTAAGTTAGATATGATAAATATGCAGTAAATGAGTGTGTAAAATCATACACTTATTGAGTTATTTAAAGAAATAGTGCAAAAATTAGCATTCCTGACTAAGTCCGAAGAGACGTCAAAAAAGCGTCAAAAATTTGAGTTCGGAGTGGAACCAAAAATAACAACACTTCTTAAGACATCTCTGTAGATCATCCTGATGCTTTCGGTTTGTCGATACGTGCTTCCGTTCTGAAGAAGAAGTTTGTCAAAGGAGGGTACCCCCTGTGACCTACTTTTGCCTGTGGTGGCGCCACCTGTTGAGGGATCCGGACGAAAAACAACAACACTTGTAGGGGACCATTAGTACTTTATACCTACCAAGTTTCATCAAAATCCCTTTAGCCATTCTTGAGAAGAAGTCGAAAATGTGAAAAGTTTACGACAGACAGACGACAGACGACACACGACACACGACAGACGACGGACGACGGACGCCGGACGGATCGCTATGACAATAGCTCACTAGAGCCTTTGGCTCAGGTGAGCTAAAAAGGGAAAAAAATTTTGTTGGGGTCCCGCCGGGGTTTGAAGCCACTCCCCATGGGTCCATTGGGCATGGAAAACATACACTATACCTATGTACAATCTTAAAAAATATTCCTTAAAAATCCAAAAGTGGATATCTTGACAAAATTCTTTCACTTGAAGGGTACCATGCATGAGTACCTCATATCTACAAAATGTCATGACAATCTGAAGAGTGGTTATAGAAAAGAAGCAGAAAATGTATGAAAATCACCCCCCCCTTCCTTTTTACATAAGAAAAAAATTCATAAAAAATCAAAAAAATAAAATTTAAGCATAAAATTCATATCAAAGCAATGATTAAGTTAGATATGATAAATATGCAGTAAATGAGTGTGTAAAATCATACACTTATTGAGTTATTTAAAGAAATAGTGCAAAAATTAGCATTCCTGACTAAGTCCGAAGAGACGTCAAAAAAGCGTCAAAAATTTGAGTTCGGAGTGGAACCAAAAATAACAACACTTCTTAAGACATCTCTGTAGATCATCCTGATGCTTTCGGTTTGTCGATACGTGCTTCCGTTCTGAAGAAGAAGTTTGTCAAAGGAGGGTACCCCCTGTGACCTACTTTTGCCTGTGGTGGCGCCACCTGTTGAGGGATCCGGACGAAAAACAACAACACTTGTAGGGGACCATTAGTACTTTATACCTACCAAGTTTCATCAAAATCCCTTTAGCCATTCTTGAGAAGAAGTCGAAAATGTGAAAAGTTTACGACAGACAGACGACACACGACACACGACACACGACGGACGACGGACGCCGGACGGATCGCTATGACAATAGCTCACTAGAGCCTTTGGCTCAGGTGAGCTAAAAAGGGAAAAAAATTTTGTTGGGGTCCCGCCGGGGTTTGAAGCCACTCCCCATGGGTCCATTGGGCATGGAAAACATACACTATACCTATGTACAATCTTAAAAAATATTCCTTAAAAATCCAAAAGTGGATATCTTGACAAAATTCTTTCACTTGAAGGGTACCATGCATGAGTACCTCATATCTACAAAATGTCATGACAATCTGAAGAGTGGTTATAGAAAAGAAGCAGAAAATGTATGAAAATCACCCCCCCCCCCCTTCCTTTTTACATAAGAAAAAAATTCATAAAAAATCAAAAAAATAAAATTTAAGCATAAAATTCATATCAAAGCAATGATTAAGTTAGATATGATAAATATGCAGTAAATGAGTGTGTAAAATCATACACTTATTGAGTTATTTAAAGAAATAGTGCAAAAATTAGCATTCCTGACTAAGTCCGAAGAGACGTCAAAAAAGCGTCAAAAATTTGAGTTCGGAGTGGAACCAAAAATAACAACACTTCTTAAGACATCTCTGTAGATCATCCTGATGCTTTCGGTTTGTCGATACGTGCTTCCGTTCTGAAGAAGAAGTTTGTCAAAGGAGGGTACCCCCTGTGACCTACTTTTGCCTGTGGTGGCGCCACCTGTTGAGGGATCCGGACGAAAAACAACAACACTTGTAGGGGACCATTAGTACTTTATACCTACCAAGTTTCATCAAAATCCCTTTAGCCATTCTTGAGAAGAAGTCGAAAATGTGAAAAGTTTACGACAGACAGACGACACACGACACACGACACACGACAGACGACGGACGCCGGACGGATCGCTATGACAATAGCTCACTAGAGCCTTTGGCTCAGGTGAGCTAAAAAGGGAAAAAAATTTTGTTGGGGTCCCGCCGGGGTTTGAAGCCACTCCCCATGGGTCCATTGGGCATGGAAAACATACACTATACCTATGTACAATCTTAAAAAATATTCCTTAAAAATCCAAAAGTGGATATCTTGACAAAATTCTTTCACTTGAAGGGTACCATGCATGAGTACCTCATATCTACAAAATGTCATGACAATCTGAAGAGTGGTTATAGAAAAGAAGCAGAAAATGTATGAAAATCACCCCCCCCCCCTTCCTTTTTACATAAGAAAAAAATTCATAAAAAATCAAAAAAATAAAATTTAAGCATAAAATTCATATCAAAGCAATGATTAAGTTAGATATGATAAATATGCAGTAAATGAGTGTGTAAAATCATACACTTATTGAGTTATTTAAAGAAATAGTGCAAAAATTAGCATTCCTGACTAAGTCCGAAGAGACGTCAAAAAAGCGTCAAAAATTTGAGTTCGGAGTGGAACCAAAAATAACAACACTTCTTAAGACATCTCTGTAGATCATCCTGATGCTTTCGGTTTGTCGATACGTGCTTCCGTTCTGAAGAAGAAGTTTGTCAAAGGAGGGTACCCCCTGTGACCTACTTTTGCCTGTGGTGGCGCCACCTGTTGAGGGATCCGGACGAAAAACAACAACACTTGTAGGGGACCATTAGTACTTTATACCTACCAAGTTTCATCAAAATCCCTTTAGCCATTCTTGAGAAGAAGTCGAAAATGTGAAAAGTTTACGACAGACAGACGACAGACGACACACGACACACGACAGACGACGGACGACGGACGCCGGACGGATCGCTATGACAATAGCTCACTAGAGCCTTTGGCTCAGGTGAGCTAAAAAGGGAAAAAAATTTTGTTGGGGTCCCGCCGGGGTTTGAAGCCACTCCCCATGGGTCCATTGGGCATGGAAAACATACACTATACCTATGTACAATCTTAAAAAATATTCCTTAAAAATCCAAAAGTGGATATCTTGACAAAATTCTTTCACTTGAAGGGTACCATGCATGAGTACCTCATATCTACAAAATGTCATGACAATCTGAAGAGTGGTTATAGAAAAGAAGCAGAAAATGTATGAAAATCACCCCCCCCCCCCTTCCTTTTTACATAAGAAAAAAATTCATAAAAAATCAAAAAAATAAAATTTAAGCATAAAATTCATATCAAAGCAATGATTAAGTTAGATATGATAAATATGCAGTAAATGAGTGTGTAAAATCATACACTTATTGAGTTATTTAAAGAAATAGTGCAAAAATTAGCATTCCTGACTAAGTCCGAAGAGACGTCAAAAAAGCGTCAAAAATTTGAGTTCGGAGTGGAACCAAAAATAACAACACTTCTTAAGACATCTCTGTAGATCATCCTGATGCTTTCGGTTTGTCGATACGTGCTTCCGTTCTGAAGAAGAAGTTTGTCAAAGGAGGGTACCCCCTGTGACCTACTTTTGCCTGTGGTGGCGCCACCTGTTGAGGGATCCGGACGAAAAACAACAACACTTGTAGGGGACCATTAGTACTTTATACCTACCAAGTTTCATCAAAATCCCTTTAGCCATTCTTGAGAAGAAGTCGAAAATGTGAAAAGTTTACGACAGACAGACGACACACGACACACGACACACGACACACGACGGACGACGGACGCCGGACGGATCGCTATGACAATAGCTCACTAGAGCCTTTGGCTCAGGTGAGCTAAAAAGGGAAAAAAATTTTGTTGGGGTCCCGCCGGGGTTTGAAGCCACTCCCCATGGGTCCATTGGGCATGGAAAACATACACTATACCTATGTACAATCTTAAAAAATATTCCTTAAAAATCCAAAAGTGGATATCTTGACAAAATTCTTTCACTTGAAGGGTACCATGCATGAGTACCTCATATCTACAAAATGTCATGACAATCTGAAGAGTGGTTATAGAAAAGAAGCAGAAAATGTATGAAAATCACCCCCCCCCCCCTTCCTTTTTACATAAGAAAAAAATTCATAAAAAATCAAAAAAATAAAATTTAAGCATAAAATTCATATCAAAGCAATGATTAAGTTAGATATGATAAATATGCAGTAAATGAGTGTGTAAAATCATACACTTATTGAGTTATTTAAAGAAATAGTGCAAAAATTAGCATTCCTGACTAAGTCCGAAGAGACGTCAAAAAAGCGTCAAAAATTTGAGTTCGGAGTGGAACCAAAAATAACAACACTTCTTAAGACATCTCTGTAGATCATCCTGATGCTTTCGGTTTGTCGATACGTGCTTCCGTTCTGAAGAAGAAGTTTGTCAAAGGAGGGTACCCCCTGTGACCTACTTTTGCCTGTGGTGGCGCCACCTGTTGAGGGATCCGGACAAAAAACAACAACACTTGTAGGGGACCATTAGTACTTTATACCTACCAAGTTTCATCAAAATCCCTTTAGCCATTCTTGAGAAGAAGTCGAAAATGTGAAAAGTTTACGACAGACAGACGACACACGACACACGACACACGACAGACGACGGACGACGGACGCCGGACGGATCGCTATGACAATAGCTCACTAGAGCCTTTGGCTCAGGTGAGCTAAAAAGGGAAAAAAATTTTGTTGGGGTCCCGCCGGGGTTTGAAGCCACTCCCCATGGGTCCATTGGGCATGGAAAACATACACTATACCTATGTACAATCTTAAAAAATATTCCTTAAAAATCCAAAAGTGGATATCTTGACAAAATTCTTTCACTTGAAGGGTACCATGCATGAGTACCTCATATCTACAAAATGTCATGACAATCTGAAGAGTGGTTATAGAAAAGAAGCAGAAAATGTATGAAAATCACCCCCCCCCTTCCTTTTTACATAAGAAAAAAATTCATAAAAAATCAAAAAAATAAAATTTAAGCATAAAATTCATATCAAAGCAATGATTAAGTTAGATATGATAAATATGCAGTAAATGAGTGTGTAAAATCATACACTTATTGAGTTATTTAAAGAAATAGTGCAAAAATTAGCATTCCTGACTAAGTCCGAAGAGACGTCAAAAAAGCGTCAAAAATTTGAGTTCGGAGTGGAACCAAAAATAACAACACTTCTTAAGACATCTCTGTAGATCATCCTGATGCTTTCGGTTTGTCGATACGTGCTTCCGTTCTGAAGAAGAAGTTTGTCAAAGGAGGGTACCCCCTGTGACCTACTTTTGCCTGTGGTGGCGCCACCTGTTGAGGGATCCGGACGAAAAACAACAACACTTGTAGGGGACCATTAGTACTTTATACCTACCAAGTTTCATCAAAATCCCTTTAGCCATTCTTGAGAAGAAGTCGAAAATGTGAAAAGTTTACGACAGACAGACGACACACGACACACGACACACGACAGACGACGGACGACGGACGCCGGACGGATCGCTATGACAATAGCTCACTAGAGCCTTTGGCTCAGGTGAGCTAAAAAGGGAAAAAAATTTTGTTGGGGTCCCGCCGGGGTTTGAAGCCACTCCCCATGGGTCCATTGGGCATGGAAAACATACACTATACCTATGTACAATCTTAAAAAATATTCCTTAAAAATCCAAAAGTGGATATCTTGACAAAATTCTTTCACTTGAAGGGTACCATGCATGAGTACCTCATATCTACAAAATGTCATGACAATCTGAAGAGTGGTTATAGAAAAGAAGCAGAAAATGTATGAAAATCACCCCCCCCCCCCTTCCTTTTTACATAAGAAAAAAATTCATAAAAAATCAAAAAAATAAAATTTAAGCATAAAATTCATATCAAAGCAATGATTAAGTTAGATATGATAAATATGCAGTAAATGAGTGTGTAAAATCATACACTTATTGAGTTATTTAAAGAAATAGTGCAAAAATTAGCATTCCTGACTAAGTCCGAAGAGACGTCAAAAAAGCGTCAAAAATTTGAGTTCGGAGTGGAACCAAAAATAACAACACTTCTTAAGACATCTCTGTAGATCATCCTGATGCTTTCGGTTTGTCGATACGTGCTTCCATTCTGAAGAAGAAGTTTGTCAAAGGAGGGTACCCCCTGTGACCTACTTTTGCCTGTGGTGGCGCCACCTGTTGAGGGATCCGGACGAAAAACAACAACACTTGTAGGGGACCATTAGTACTTTATACCTACCAAGTTTCATCAAAATCCCTTTAGCCATTCTTGAGAAGAAGTCGAAAATGTGAAAAGTTTACGACAGACAGACGACACACGACACACGACACACGACAGACGACGGACGACGGACGCCGGACGGATCGCTATGACAATAGCTCACTAGAGCCTTTGGCTCAGGTGAGCTAAAAAGGGAAAAAAATTTTGTTGGGGTCCCGCCGGGGTTTGAAGCCACTCCCCATGGGTCCATTGGGCATGGAAAACATACACTATACCTATGTACAATCTTAAAAAATATTCCTTAAAAATCCAAAAGTGGATATCTTGACAAAATTCTTTCACTTGAAGGGTACCATGCATGAGTACCTCATATCTACAAAATGTCATGACAATCTGAAGAGTGGTTATAGAAAAGAAGCAGAAAATGTATGAAAATCACCCCCCCCCTTCCTTTTTACATAAGAAAAAAATTCATAAAAAATCAAAAAAATAAAATTTAAGCATAAAATTCATATCAAAGCAATGATTAAGTTAGATATGATAAATATGCAGTAAATGAGTGTGTAAAATCATACACTTATTGAGTTATTTAAAGAAATAGTGCAAAAATTAGCATTCCTGACTAAGTCCGAAGAGACGTCAAAAAAGCGTCAAAAATTTGAGTTCGGAGTGGAACCAAAAATAACAACACTTCTTAAGACATCTCTGTAGATCATCCTGATGCTTTCGGTTTGTCGATACGTGCTTCCGTTCTGAAGAAGAAGTTTGTCAAAGGAGGGTACCCCCTGTGACCTACTTTTGCCTGTGGTGGCGCCACCTGTTGAGGGATCCGGACGAAAAACAACAACACTTGTAGGGGACCATTAGTACTTTATACCTACCAAGTTTCATCAAAATCCCTTTAGCCATTCTTGAGAAGAAGTCGAAAATGTGAAAAGTTTACGACAGACAGACGACACACGACACACGACACACGACAGACGACGGACGACGGACGCCGGACGGATCGCTATGACAATAGCTCACTAGAGCCTTTGGCTCAGGTGAGCTAAAAAGGGAAAAAAATTTTGTTGGGGTCCCGCCGGGGTTTGAAGCCACTCCCCATGGGTCCATTGGGCATGGAAAACATACACTATACCTATGTACAATCTTAAAAAATATTCCTTAAAAATCCAAAAGTGGATATCTTGACAAAATTCTTTCACTTGAAGGGTACCATGCATGAGTACCTCATATCTACAAAATGTCATGACAATCTGAAGAGTGGTTATAGAAAAGAAGCAGAAAATGTATGAAAATCACCCCCCCCCCTTCCTTTTTACATAAGAAAAAAATTCATAAAAAATCAAAAAAATAAAATTTAAGCATAAAATTCATATCAAAGCAATGATTAAGTTAGATATGATAAATATGCAGTAAATGAGTGTGTAAAATCATACACTTATTGAGTTATTTAAAGAAATAGTGCAAAAATTAGCATTCCTGACTAAGTCCGAAGAGACGTCAAAAAAGCGTCAAAAATTTGAGTTCGGAGTGGAACCAAAAATAACAACACTTCTTAAGACATCTCTGTAGATCATCCTGATGCTTTCGGTTTGTCGATACGTGCTTCCGTTCTGAAGAAGAAGTTTGTCAAAGGAGGGTACCCCCTGTGACCTACTTTTGCCTGTGGTGGCGCCACCTGTTGAGGGATCCGGACGAAAAACAACAACACTTGTAGGGGACCATTAGTACTTTATACCTACCAAGTTTCATCAAAATCCCTTTAGCCATTCTTGAGAAGAAGTCGAAAATGTGAAAAGTTTACGACAGACAGACGACACACGACACACGACACACGACAGACGACGGACGACGGACGCCGGACGGATCGCTATGACAATAGCTCACTAGAGCCTTTGGCTCAGGTGAGCTAAAAATCTAAGAACACTTTACTTGTTTTAGTTTCAGATCTACCCCCCTGAAAGTGAGACGGAGCTGATAAGAACCTATGATATTCCTGTCGATATGAGACTTTATACACTTTTGGCCGCAATATTTTGTTTCCTTCCAACTGGATTAGTTGCCCTCAACTACGCATTCAAGGTATCTTTGACCAAATCAATCTTTTTCAAAGAAAATAAAGGGATGGGGCGGGGGTTCGAGATATTGACAAGATTTAATTAATATGTCGTTTTTTGAAAAAATAAGCTAATTATCCCAGGTATATTTATGACGTTTTTTCCTGTCTGTTTGTCTGTCCGAAATGTTGACCTTGGTCATAACTTTTTAACAATATTGATTATATTTTGCATGTGGATTGCTTGTGAAAAGACATTGAATTTGACCTCGTGACCTTTGAGTTTGGCCTACTCTTAGGAAAATATACTTTTAGTGAAAAGCCCATCTCCGAAGATAATAAATATGCTCATATTTCACAAGCGTTTTCCTTATGCTAAGATTATTGACCATGACCTTTGAGTTTGATCTATTTTAAAAAAGGAAAATTCTCTTTCAGCAATTCTCAGTCCTGTTCTAAATGAAAAGCTATTGAGAGAAAAGTGGGGGGGGGCAAGGGGGGGGGGGGGGGGGGGGGTTTGAGGGGGGTGAGGTGATGTGGTGTTGGGTAGGTTGTGCTTCACAAACACATTGTGCTTGCTCACAAATCAGAATGGTTTGTTTTTACGACGAAAATTTAAAATCATTTTGCAGTACTGTATGCAGGTAGCATAGTCAATGAATTTCAACTTTTTGGTAACAATTTTAACACATCCCTTTCCGATTTTCAGGCCAGGACAGATTATTTGAATGGTAACAGATTTGCGGCCAGTAAGAAAACGGAGAAAGCCAGACTCTGGTGCAAAGCAACTCTAGTCATTGGGATTTTAATATTATCAGTGGCATTTTTGACTCTAATTTTTGTTTTTTCTCTTGACTCTGGATGATAGCATTATACACCTAGTCTTATATACCGACAGATATAATTGTTTACTCTGTATATTTTACATGTGTATATGCCAATGTGCCTTTTTTACAATAAAATTCTACGTGAAGCTTTTGAGGTAGTTGATTTTTCTTTCTTTTCAGATTCTTGATTTTCTACTTTGGGCTTTTTGTTCCCTTCTCATTTTCGGTATCTGATGCAAGTAATTGTGATGTCATCAAATTCTATAGGAACAAGCATAAAATTCAGGGAAAACATGTTTCAAATACGACGTTTCTAATAGAAATTTTATTACGTCATAATGCGTTTACGTCAGATACCGTCCCAAAAGGGAAATAACTCTGTATATCGAAAAAGACTTAATATGAAATTCAACTATCTTTGCTTTTGCTGTGTGTACAGAATCATACACAGAAGCTCTTTACTCAACACATTTTTTCAAGGAGTAGGTTGTCTGGATACATGTACTTGATCTACATGTAAAATAAATCGGTAAATTATATGTTGCTTAGCAACAATTCTAGATAACTCAACGGGTGTAATATTATGTTTCTTATGACAAAAGTTTGGATACAATGTAGGTATGATCCACTTTCTAATTGACAGAAATTGGAAACATCAATCGAGTAAATACATACATGTATAGATCTAGATTATTTTAAAAAGAGCAGGTAATACCACATGACCTTGACCTTCAAATTTATACTAATAGTATTTTTATCTCCTATCATGTTTTATTCAGAAAAGACACCTAAAATCACAAGATACGACTGGAAAATATGTTACGACGATCTAAAGTATGCATATTTTTACTATTGATGTATTGATTGTACACATACTGCCACTTAAACTGAAGTTTGCCAGATGTGCGAATAACAGACACAATTTTTTCTTAATTTTCATTCAATTGTCTAACATTTTTCATTTTAAAGATTTTTTTTCTTTTAGTCGAGTCCTACAATGTCAGCATCACATTGTCTACATTGTATACTACTATGGCAATCATCAACACAAAATCTCACTTGATGGAATTTATTACATAAAAGAAAATTGACCCAATTTTATACATTTGCTAATAAATCTTCATTAAATAATTACTAACAACACAAATATTCATATATACTGGTACACATTCAAATATCACTCATTCAAAGTAGAAAAGAAATTACTTGTATAGACAACATGGCAAACATTCTATGTTACCATCAGTACTCATAATGGTGGTTAATTTTTGTGTGTTTGGTGTTTTACTTCAAGTAGGGGCTAGGTGAAGCCTTAGTATGGAGAAAAGGATACAAGTATTGTCTCAAGGATTACTCATGTGAAATAGGAAAGTTCAATCACTTACTATTTAAAAATTTTCTGAAAGACAGGTCACAATATTGACCATTCCGATGGTGAGAAACAAAGACCTGAATTTTGTGACCTCAAAATGTTTTTTTTTTTTTTTGGACAAAAAAACTGATAACCTTAGTCATTAGTCGACATTCATGATATCACAAATCATTTAGGAATTTCGGTGCAATTGGAAGGGTCACATGGGTCAGTCCCAGAAAGATGTCATGATAATAGTTGTGAATCTTAAGATTTATATACAGACAAATATCATTGTATCTAGGTAAATGAGAAAAGTTTTAAAGAGCAATGCATATTCATGAGACTTGAATGTGCATCATTCTCAACCAAGAGTCACGAATATGCATTGCTCTCTACCAAGTCTCATGAACATGCATAGTTCTCTACCAAGTCTCATGAATATGCATTCTTTTCCAAAACTCATGAATATGCATTGCTCTCTACCAAGTCTCATGAATATGCATTGTTCTCTACCAAGTCTCATGAATATGCATTCTTTTCCAAGACTCATGAATATGCATTGCTCTCTACCAAGTCTCATGAATATGCATTTTTCCCAAGTCTCATGAATATGCATAATCCTCAACCAAGACTCATAAATATGCATTTAATTACACACAAACAAATTTCAATAATCACATACATTCTTGCACATACAGATGGACAGGCACCCAACTCTATGACACCTTGATAAAGTTATACTTTTCAGGTAACATAATAAAAATCAATATAATATTTTCTTACATCAATGTACTGTCTATTTAGAAGGATGTTGAATGACGATGACTTTTATGTACATGTATATGGATGAACGTGAATAAGGTATAACACATCTACGTGACAAAGTTTTCGTTAATTTGACACAACCTTTCCCGTGTCCTCTTTCCCTTGATATTTCTTCTTTCCATGTGAAAATGGTAAATATCTGTATTTTATCATATGCTGAAAAGTGGAGATCAGAAAATGGTATTATATATGAAATTTGTATGCCAGTGTCTACTAGTACATGTATACATGTATACATGTATATAAAATAATTTATAGCTAGAAAAATTGATATTCAGTTAATTCAATTTACTATAGATATTATGAAATTATTGACTAGGGATGATGGCAATATATGATTTGTTGTACCTGAAGACCGAGGGCTACATTTTGTCTGAAGGTCCAACAAATCATATTTTGCCAGAATTCCCAGTCAATTATTGTTTTGTTATACCTTCCACAAATATTTCTCAAAGGAACTAAATGATCATGTTTACATTAGCTTTTGCCATTTTGAGAAAGGGCGATGGGACTACATAGGTAGGGTTTATGATGTCATCAATAATGAACTATTGACTGCTCAGCACAATATTGATGTTAACAGAGAAACTACCAGGTACTGACTGCTTGGTCCAGTATTTCAATTTATAGGCATTTTTGCTACACAGTTTTTACATATAGAGATACTGATGAAGGCAGAACGATAATTCCTAAGGTGAGAAATTTTGAATGTTGCTCTATATTGCATTAAATTTAAAAAAAACATCAAGAACATGTGACAGCAACAGCCTTTCTACAAGCATTAATACATGTATAAAGTTTTTCTTTATACGTGTGGTAGCTAATTGTACATGGGAACATTTCATTTATAAGGAATTAAACTCTACTGGCCATTTAAATCAAAACAATTTCATCCTGACTGATTAAATTATAATTTCAAAATAATGATTGAATAGCTTTGTGTAATTTTATGAATAAACAATGTTACATGAAGACCTGATATTTGAGAAATGACTGTCTTACTTTTGGTGATTCTGGTTGGTCACATGCAAATTCGCGATTCATGGAAAATTTGCACGTGTCCAACCAGAATTACACCCATGAACACCAAAAGTAAGACAGTCATTACTTATATTTACATTTATTCTAATTGACTGTCATTTTTATTTGCATGCACGTTGCACATTTTGCCTGTAACAGCGTCAAATGTAATTTAACTTTAGTAAATTCTCCCTACATGCAAAACTTGAACATGGAGTCTCAATAGCAACCCAAGTTATTGGAATATAATTCTAGTTGCCTAACGGGCATTTAACATTTGGAATCTAATAGTAATGTAAATATTCAATACTGTTTGACCTTTCCGATTGTGAGAAACTTCATGACGTCAAAATGAGTTTTTGTCGTTTGAAAGAGCTTTGAAGCTTGTTAATTTGTTTGAGAAAGAAATAATTTGAAGTCACCATACTTAGAATTTTGTATTCTTCAATCGTATCGTCAAATATCAACAAAACATAATTCTTTTATTTGAAACATACTAAACATTATTAGTGCTGATTTGATGTATAAGTGTTATTTCATATGCAACATATACATGTAGATGAAAATTTATTATACCAAAACTAGGACATGTTAAAAGCGACGCCTAGAGTTGAATGATGTTATGAAGGGGCCACAACTTGTCCCGAATCCTCTTTTCCTTCATACACTATCTTGCCGGTTGAAAAAGGTAGGTATCTGTACTTGATCATATGCTGAAATTAAATTTCTACGTTCCTATCATTTGCCTACAGTATCTCCATACTTTATTTCAATGATAAACGAATAATACACACCTATGATGTTCATTATCCTGAATTTTTATTTTTCAAGAAAAAATTAATTTGATGTCAACTTACATGTATGAGTTGCATTCTTACAAATTAAGTATAGATTTCATACGAATATAAGGTAGGTAGCATTCCAAGGAATGCATGTATTGCCTGAAAAAACATAGTGACATTTAAGGATCACTTTTTGTTAAGTGCAACAGACAGACAAACTAACAAAAGGATGATCCTTAAGCATCAGAATGCTTTGCAGGCATGTCAAAAATACAAGTTTAGATAGAGGGACTACCGTATAGCCAGAAATTTTTGCGAGTATCCGATTTCGCGATTTTATGGCAAAATATGGTGCATTTATTTTCGCGAATACAATTTTTCGCGATTCCTAAATTACAAACAAATACATGTATGTCCACATGATGTTATTGTTTTATACCTTTCATTATTGAAATTTAAGTTAGTTTTATCATAAGATTACACTCAATTCACATCTCTGATTTACGTTTAATCGGGGAAAGTCAAGAAAAAGACATGCATAATAAGAATAAAATGTAACTGTTATACCACTTTATGTTATACCTTATCAATTACAATTTTTTCGCGAGAATAATTTTTTGCGATTCCAAATCACTCGCAAATATAGCGAAAATTAGTATCTTGCGAAAATTTCTGGTTATACATGTATGGTATTTACTCAATTGTTGCTAACACAATTTCATACAACTTTTGGGGTAAAAAGCATTCAAATATCAAATTTTTGAAGTATCTTGACCAAAACATCATTCAACTCTCTTTAGACATTCTAGTACTAAATACATTGTATGACAATTCATGTGACATGCATGAAGGTTTGACCTTCGGACGTAACAACATCAACTCCTATTTCCTAAAGTTTGAATGACTGTGTTTTAACCCAATGGGGATTGGAGAGTTGGTAGTGTAGTTGAGATTACTTGTGCATGAAATGGATCTAAAAGTTAGGCTATATGGTCAGATTGGTAAATTTGTTAGGTGTAAACTATACTAATTAGGGGATACATTCATGTATATATGCTTTGCGGTGACATACATGTAACAGGGCTCTCGATCGGCCAAATTTGAGGCCAATTTTCTGTCCCATTCCCAATGAAAGATTCTAATTTTCAAGTAAAAAGGTGTCCAAACCTATTTATATATTTTCCCAATTTTTGAGAACATGCTGCTATTTTCCCCAATTTCAAAGGCTGTGGTGCAAGAGCCCTGCATAAAGATAAGACGTGTATGTACATACCTTAATTTGACGTTTCATAGTAATAACAAAGAGGATAATGAAGTACATCACTAGAATGGGCCAGAACACTGGTATATTCAATGCTTCAAAGAAGGTACATATCATAGCTATCAAGATGGCTCGAGATGAACTATACCTGTAAAAAAGGTAAAAAATCTATAAGCACATGTGTACTTGTAAAAACTATAATTTGAGTACATGTGTACTTGTAAAAACTATAATATGAGTACATGCGCACTTGTTTAATTTTGGTACATGTATACTAAGCCTTGTGATTTATATTTCAAATTACACATGACATAAGAGCTAGCGACAATCATGCGAAATGGATTTAAGTTAACAAAATGTACCTTTGGGTAAGAAAGGTGTAAAGGACTCTATGTAATAAATTAAATATAGAAAGAGGCTATGTAATTGATCAAAGCTCATATGAAAAGAAATTCTAAGGTCATGGTATGTGTCTGTAGATTAATCCCTGGACGCATGACTTTCAAAGATCCCGAGTCCTAAGTCCATTTGAAGCATCCAGGAAACATCTAGGAGCTTTATTGAGAATACTTTATCTGAATCTTGATGTATAACACAGCCAAGTTAAGAGACAAACTTCTTACCAAAACTTAAATTCAGGTAACCTCCTCATAAAAGGACGAAATTCTTCATTAGCTTTTGTAGGCAGAGATGGACCATCCTCTGTAATGTAAAGTCAAAGCATGACCAACTTCATAAAACTTCTACAATATGTGACAATCTGTATGTGTACTTATTTTAGCGCAACCAAATTTTAGCGGAAACAGGGCTCACACTGGCTCAAAATTTGGTGTCGCAAGATTGCGCGATGACACAAAATTGTGCTGTAGCACAATATTGTGCGACGATAAAGTTGCTGAAAAAACTTTGATTTTTCTCAATAATAAAGATAGAGTATGTGTTGATCTATGTGTTTTATTTTAAAGAACATACAAAGTCATATTGTATTAGATCCAACAAAGTCAGAGACTAGTATCAACACTATTTCTATGATAACATAGTAAATGCAAAATATTCAGTAAGTTTGAATTCAATGACAGTACTGAGTAAAAGATGAGTTCAATTAGACCAACTCAAAAAGTCACAGAATTCTTCATAGAAGCTCTCCCATCTAATTAATAAATATCCATTGGAGGGCCTTCTATGCAAGCTTATCATCATCAATTTGCATTTTAGGGATTACTGTATTGACAAGGCAGTTGGTAGCTGCAAACATGGTGTAGGCTGAAAGAACTGCAGCTTTGCTTTTAGACCAAGCTATAGTACTGAACCCCCCCCCCCTCCTCTCCATGACTTGAACTCCTTGATAGCAAGGACAGCCTGGAATTGGCTATTGTAGCCATAGAAAGATTGACAGACCTTGAAGTTTTCCTGGGATGGGGAGGGGGTCCAAGTATATGATTGTGAAAAACATAAGACATAAAAACGGGGAAAAAATAGCATTTTAGGAAATTTCCAACTTGAAGGTGGCTCCTAACACCCTCTAGATACATGCTCTTGATCATTTATTTAATGTAGCTTGAAAACGGTCCCCTTAAATAATCTTTGCATGTTGTGAAAAAAAAAAATGTTGACCTGATTAAATAAGGTTGATGTAGCGGACCCCCCCCCCCCCCCCAATAAAAAATAAAAAGTCTGAACGTACATGAAACTTGTCTTATCTAGATGAATATGTTTTAGTAATCACAATGGCCTAGAAATAAGGTATTTTTTCCTTGTTCAATTCTTTGTTTCACATAAGACCGACGCCTATGACGCAAAATTAAAAGAAAGAAGAGGGGTGCTATTGTCGGTCCATGACGTCGAGCTCGTATGCTTTTATCCTGAATACAAAGATCTCAAAACCTCGATTTAGATGTTATTGAAGGCTTATTTTTGATAGTTTTATCGTCAGAACTTGCAGACGTTTTAAAAACGCACGGCGTCAATTTTGCTATTTTGTTTTCCGATACAGAATCAGACATTTCTAAGTTACATTTCCCAATTTTAAAAACTAAATTATATAATACAGTGGTACATCTTTTGGGGGAGAAACAAAGAATTGAAAAATGAAATAATTATGACATACTCGTGATGATCTAAACTTTTCAGTGACATCGAAAGATATAACATTTGCCGTCCGCCGTAACAAAGTTAAAATACATTTTCAAAATTAATGTAGGAATACTAAAGTTTGACAGCATATCTTCTTAATCCAATTATCTAATTAGCAGTGCTGCTGGGGCTACCTAATTACCAGTGTATTTCACACCTTTTACGGTCACCCGCTTACCTACGTTACACTTGAATGCACTTTGGATAACTTAGTATCGATCTGTGAATGCCGATTCGCGTGTTTGTCGGTACTTGAAAACTCATTTTTAGAAAATTCCTTTTGTCGCAAAACATGATTTTCTGTCGCAAATTTCAAATTTTTGTCGCAAAATGCGACATTTGCGAAGCCCAGCGCGAGCCCTGGGAAATACATGTATGATGAAAAAGGGCCAATTAACATAATAGCGATTTTTTAAATATTTAGCGTAATCTTGAATCAGCCCAATCTTAAAAGCATTAACTCCACTGAAATATGAATCCATCTAAAATAAGTACACTGACAATATCCTGCCTTTTGTATAAAAAGAGTCACTCTCATTTGGAACGATATCTGATGTTAATGCAAAGTGACACACTGAAATTACTTTAGAAACATCATCGAAAAATATTTTGAAATTAATGAACCCAACGCTGGTTTGCTTAGAATTTGATGAAGTCATAATTAGTTTACCCCAGATGCCGTGCCAGATGGGAACTAAGCTTGCACATCGAAAAATATCAATTACATGTAAATAAGTGAATAATTTTAATTATGCTTGCTTACCCTGAAGCTAGTATGAGCAAGCATTATAATGTCTGGCTTCAGTTTCATAGACACATACATGTACATGTAGCATGATTTTATGGTACAATAGATACTACATGTACTGTATTGAATATTTGACTTTCATGGGGGGGAAATTTCACAATTATAACATCAAGACGTTTCGCATGGGGGAAATATTTGTGATAAAAATGCATTTCCCATTGTAAGAATGCAACAGGGGGAAATTTTCGCGAAATCCCTCTATTCGCGGAAACTCGAAAATTACCCCCACGTGAAAATTCCACGTTTACAGCATTTACTTAGCCTAAAGATGCCATCATGGTTTTTTAAAGAAACAAATATAACCAAGCATCCTTGTTAAGACTTATTAAGCCAATATCCTTATTCTGAAAGTAAGATTGGTAGATTTTATTGCTAAATCATGCGTTACCTTCATTCATTTCTTCCTCCAACTGGAAGGCTGGATTTACTTGTGGTGTTAAAAAGGCTATAAATAGATTGAGTAAGTATATTCCCAGGGCATACGTTACAATATACCAACCCTGCAAAGAAAATGTAAATACATGTAGTTATACAACAATGAACTACATGTATCTCTGAACAGACAAGAATTATGCAACAATCTAATTATACATAACATTAACATAAAGGCTAAAACTAAACTGATCATGAACAGGAACATGTATATGTACATGTATATGTGTAGCCCAGGGTATTTTTTTATTTTGGGGAAGGTGCCTGTGCCTGTCCCACTTGGGAAAAATTGCAACATTTTGCTGAAATTCGGAAAATTTTTATACAAATTCTCACCAAAGACTTATCATAAATTAACACAGCTAGTCCATTGATTTGCTTGAACTGAGCAAGGGATGAATGAAAAATTTTAAAATGCACTTAGAAATATGAAATTTTGTGCTGACTTCATTAGGTTTTGAGTCTTATTTTCTCAAGTGATTTTTTCATAATTCCTCATTGGGAATTTCAGTGTGATTTTTTGGGGAAAAATAGAGGAAATTCGGCCTGAAAACAAAGGGAAAAAAACCTGGTGTGGCCTGTTGCATATTTGAACCTAAATATTTGACACTGACCTTGAAATGACCTTGACCCTCATTAAGCAATTAGTCTAATCAAGCCTGATCATTCCTATAACTATAAGTTTGAAGAACATACATACACGTAATTATGTATAATGCATATAACTAGTAGCTACTGAAGAGTATGAGGGGCGAAAACGTTTTGGAAATATAGACTTCAAAGTGTTGAATCATTTCTGAATTTTTATGCAATGTATGTGAACTATTCCGATAGGACTTTCTACTAACTAGTAGCAATATACATGTTTGTGTCGCTTGTTGAACATGTTGAATGTTGCAGAACTAACCATAAACGTAATAATTTATTCAAGAAAGTGTAATTTTGGGTATACTAAAGCTTACGATAATATAAACCACTAATGCAATTTTGAGAAAAAAAGCATCGTCTTTTGTTCGCTTTGACATCTGTTACAAATTTTAAGAATCTATACGCCTGCCAATATGATATGGAAAGCATTTGCTCAATAAAACGCTTAAAGATGGAAAATGTCAATTTAGTAATAAGTGTTCGGCGTAAAATGGAATAGCAAAAGTGTAGGACGTAATTAAAGGTCAGAAATCGTAAAATTACACCAAAATCGTAAATGTCTTCCTTGTATTCAGTATATTTATAACACTGACCTGGAGTATGAAAACACGGATACCATATGCTACACTTAGAACGGCTGTGAAAATCCATCGTACGGCTAAATGTGGTGTGGCCTTGTCTAATAGATTCTGGTGGAACTGAAAAAAAATAACATCATTTTTATGTTTTCACAAGGAAGTGAACAATAAGCAGTATGGTTGTGATGGTTGGTGTTACTTTTACAAATCACCAAAATATTAATAAATGTACCAATGTACTGTAAGTTGAACTTTAATATATAATTGAATTACAACAGTGAAGATCATTTTTTGAATGAAATGTCATTGCTTACATGTACATTGATCTTAAACCACTCCAGACATTGATCATTATCAAAGTTAGGGAATGTAGTGTTCACAAATTATATATGTTTAGAAAATTTGTAAACTTTAAGGACCTACTGTAGTAAGGAAATCAAAATTAGTACATTTGTAATAACAATTCGTGAAATCAAAAGACAAAATTACAAAATTAATGTTACATTTTGACCAGTTACAAATTGGTTTTATAAAATGTTGAGTAAAAGTGAAAAGCCAGAGCCATGGAGGTAAATAAATACATGTATTGTATAACTAACGATCTACCCATAGAAATGACTTCCAACTACCATACAGCCTGTACTGGTACAATGACTAGGAATTTAGGTTAATAATATAAGAAAATAATTTAACTATTCCCGTGACGTCTGTGTAACGCCTATACAAACGTACGGCGCGAAATTTTATCTATAGCTGTATAGACAATGTCACCTATTATGACGTCACTAACGGCAAGCGCCGCTACGTTAGGCCTGTTCAAATATCACGTCGCCAGTTTTGAACTTGAAAATCAACCACGCTAAAATGACTTCAATTGCAAAATAAACTAGATGATTAGATAGTGATTTAATTAAATTATAAGAAATGACTGTAATAATTTTTCTGTCTATCGATGTATAGACAAAAACCGATGCACAAACAAAATATAATCCGCTTCGCGGATTATATAGTTTGTGCATCGGTTTTTGTCTATACATCGATAGACAGAAAAATTATTACAGTCATTTCTTAAATAACCCACCATCCATATACTCCTAAAGAACTGTGTAATTCCACCACCAGATGGCGCCTTAGAGGCTCCGAGATCAGCCATATTACAATCTCTAGAAAAGACATAAACATTTAAACATGTTAAAATGGGATATAACATGATATAATGTGCATACATGAGTGTGTATCACTTTATCACATGATATACCTGTTATGCAGATTCATAAAGCCATTTCATGATAAAAATGTTATGATAACATGTTACATAGCGCTCTGCGTGAATGCGATTGGTCAAGTTTGGAGCCTCATCACGTACACTGTGACAAGTGTGACCTTTCAAATATCCGTCATACATTAAATTAAGACACAAATTCAATATCAAATATTAAAATTGTTGTTGTTGAAAAAATTATTGCATTAAAGTACTAAACAAAATTGAAATATTTTTCTCTTTACACGCAGAACATCTATACGATGAGAGACTACTTTTCGTAGCATAGGCCATTATCTAAAACCTTAAACATCGGCAACATCACGCTAAAATTAATACAGAAAACTTGTCATGCTGATCTACCGTAAAACTATTTTCTTTCAGTGAGGGAATAGTATTTGGAGGGGTCTACGATTTTTTTTCAAAATCTACTACTAGATTACATTCGTCATGCTGATGTTTTGTATAGCAACAAAACTTTCAAAGATTCAAAAATCATTCCAAGGAATGCATGTGTCGCCTGCGAAACATAGCGACACTCAGGAATCACTTTTATAGGGTGTGACATCCAAGTGTGACGGACAGACAGACAGACGGACAACGAACAAAGTGATCCCTAAGTGTCGCTATGCTTCGCAGGCGACACAAAAATCAAACTGTTATTTTCAAACGTGCTTGAACAATTCCACAATTTAAAAGTACAAGTCACAAAAACAGTTACTCCATAGAAGGTTAGACACCGAGCCATCAGGTGAAGGGTGTTAATGGGCAGAGAAAGGGGTGCAGAGACGAAGAAATAGATAGAAAAGACGGAGAAATGGACGCTTGTGGTGCCAGGGGTTTTTTTTTATTTTGGGAAAATTTGCGACAAGTTTCCTAAAATTGGAAAATTTTCATTCAAATTCTAACCAAAGTCTAACCCTAAAGTATCATTCATTAACACTGCTAATCCATCGATTTGCTTGAACTGAACAAGGAATGAATAAAAAACTTAGCAACATCACATTTTGTGCTGACTTCCAGGTTTTGAGTCTTATATTCTCATGTGATTTTTTTCATAAGTCCTCTTTTGGAATTTCAGAGTAATTTTTGGGGGAAAAAATAGAAGAAATTTGGCATTAGGACAGTCTTCATGAAAACTTTTTTTGCCATTCGGGCTAGTTGAGTGCCAAAATCTACTAGCCAACCAAAATTTTCACTAGCCATTGAAGAAATATCAAAACACTATGAAGACCCATCATTTTCTATAGATATGTCCATTAAGTAGGCCAAAATTCACGCATATACATGTAGTATGCATAATTGATAAAAATTGAACGAAGTTAAATCACCAGTGACCCGATCCTTTAAAGCAGATGTCATCCATCGTGCTCAATGTTGCAATGAATTCTTGGTACATACACTTTTTACATACAGAAAATGTACCGAGAAAAAAAAATGTAAGAACTTACTTGTTATCATTCATACATGCTAAAAAGTCGTTGATAAAATTGGTGGTTAATATCTATAAAATTTTCCGAATTTTTTCGTTAGCATTTATTTCAATGTTCAGTTGAGATTTTATTGTTCTATTGAACGTGTTATACTTGCAGACCGTAAAATAACCTGTTAGCCGAGCAGAAAACAACACACAGTTTGGTTATGGAAATATTAATCATGTACCCTGTGACAACTTTTAAATGAACAGATTTTTAATAAACATTTCATACAAATGTACTTAACCACGAGTGATAGAAATTGAGACACGACGGATATTTTTTTTCGGAAATTAGGCGGCGATTCTACTCTAAGTTTGAGCAGGGCTCGAAATTCGCGGTCGTCCGATCGTCAAAAACAACCTACTTACCTGTGGGACGACCTAGAATTGAGACTAATTCGTCCGACTGACGACCTATTTTCAAACATTCAATATATGCTTACCTCGATGAAATAATGAAAAAAAGGTTTAAATCATATTTGCTTTAAGTAAGAATAAGAAAAACTAGGAGTTTCCAGATAGCAGACTTCACGATCGGTTTTAAGTTTTCGTACGACGGTCCGTTATCAGTCGAATTTTATAATCCGGTTGTTAATTTCCTGCATGATAAATCGTTTTTTTTTTACAGTGATGTAGAAATTTATTCAAGATGTTGAACCACCTAAAAAGAAAACAAAAAGGTCCATTCTCTAACACAGAGTAACTTCCCCGGAATATTTGGCAGTGTTTGATTTGGGCTTTGGTCTCTGTATTGGCACATAGCACATTTTGGGAGTGAGACGGGTTTTGATGGGTAGCAGGAGATGCTTACTGTCTCCGGCCACCTGATCTCATCTCCAAATGAATTTAGCGTTTTCTTTTACGCAAGGAGAGAATGTGTCAACAGAGCAAGAGGAAGACTTAGAAACAGATGCACGTGAATATGACTCTGATGAGTTAAAATGAGGTATTTGTTGAAAAAGAAATGGAATCTATGTAAAATGTTCAAATTAGCGGAAATAAAGAATGACAGCTTAGTTTTTCAGTTTAATGGTTTAGGGCAAGTAAAAATGGTTTCGGGCAACCTGATATTCAAAGCAGGTTGCCCGAATGACAACCAAAGACTTTCACGAGTTTCAAGGCCTGTTTGAGGTGAGAAATGAGAACCCTGCATTTCAGTAAAAGCCACTAGCCAGTCGGGCTAGTTCAGCAGCAAATTTTGGTAGCTTGAGGAAATATTTGGTAGCCGGGCAGTTGGGCTAGTGAGTTTTCATGAAGACTGTTAGGAAGGGGCCGAAATTCAGCCCAAAAACAAGGAAAAATAAACACTGGTGGTGTTGAATTTATCGGCTCTTTCTTGTAACAGGATTAGATAGATTTTAAGACTGATTTTCTTCCTGCTTTAAGCGTTTGTTTAAATGTTGTCCGCTGTTTTCGAATCAAGGGATGTGTACATACTCAGACAACATATACATGTACGTGTTTTTAAAAAAAATGAAGAATCAATTGCCTTACTTCGCAACTTCTGGAAATCCATACTAGTATTGACTTTTTAGAGTAATAACGATAATTTATTGTATGTTTAGTAGTCAGTGTACACATATAATTTTAGAAATTATGTAAACGTTAACAGCCAAAAAGAAACGGCTCCATGTACACGTTTAAACGTTTCACCCTTAATTATGTCATCCCAATTTGGAATATTGCTTTGATTAAACGGACGGACATATTAAGGGAGAAGAATAGAAACATATGAAATATATTTCGAAAGAGAAAATGTCAACTTTAAAACAGTTTAAAACCCGGCGTTCTTGATCAGAGGAAATTCTAGGTATGAGACACCCGAACATAGAAAAGGTATGAAATTTACATGCCTTATGATTACCTTTTTGAAGGATTGAGTTTCTTTTCTAGTAGATATCAATGTTAATTAGTAATTTTAACTCATATTTCTGTTCCTCCACGTCGGTAAATCTCGGACGACATCCGGTAAGTGCTAGCCCTTTCGTGTTAAAGCAAGTCGGACTTTCAGACACTTCGAGAAACATGTTACCTGGCCACGGAGCGTTCTTATAAGACGCATTTCACGGCTTCTCTCATCCTCCTACTCCTCCTTCTTCCTTAATGGAGGTATTCTCATCTTCAAATGATAAAATAAACAGACTGGCGGATTCAGGGGGGGGGGGGGGGGGTTGCGGAGGGGGTGCCTGCCCCCGGTACTGACCCAATTTTTTTTCAAAAACAGGTATATTTTCGCGAATTTCAGTAAAAATCGGCAAAATTCGCCCCTTGACTCCGGCAAAGGGTGCGCTGGATCCGCCACTCAGTGACTGAGAGTATGTATATAGTCCTTGCCGCGGGATGTAGTAAAATAAGAAGAAAAGAAAGAAAAAAACATCACGATAAAATTATGAAAATGGACGATGATTCTTTTTCAGAGAAACTAGGTTCTAAAAAGTACTTACTTGAATTAAGAAGTACCGATTTGCATGTCAAACAATAGTACCCCCCCCCCCCCCCGTTTTTTGCCGGGAGTTGACAACTTGTCACAAAATCAGGCCAATTAAGGTCACAATTAAGTTTGTATTATCAAGAGGAAAGTCTTGTCGCAAGAAAAAAGGTCATAATTCATCAAAAAGTATGTCAAACACCTAGGTCCAAAGTCGATTGAGGTCACAAATTTTGGTATCAACTGAGAAAGGTCTTATTTCTCAGTTGATACCAAAATTTGTGACCTCAATCGACTTTGGACCTAGGTGTTTGACATACTTGACGCCGAGACATGGGTCTAAAGATACGAACGTTCGTATCCGGAGCCACTGCCTATTCTTTAAACGATGCAAGAAATACCCATACGAAATTTGAAAGTCCTATCAATTACATGTATCACTAGAAAAGGAATACCGGCGAATTTGTTAAAAAATTATGTCCAAGGTTACAGTTTTGTGATTGAGTGACAGACAAACAGACTTATATAATGGGAAAATGTCCTCGCCCTTTTGCAAAAGCGAAAAAAAAAACCACATGCACACACCAGGAAACAGACAAAAATGATAAATCAAGAAAATAATCACTAATAATGGGCGTATACATGGATGTATGTTGTACTACTTTTAATGTTAAACGGAGAGGGCAAATCTAAGTTGGACAACTTGTGCCCAATCCGATGTAATGTTATATTTGATTGCAATAAATATGTTTAATCGAATCTACTAGCTGTTCAAAATTCATGCTTTGTTTTGCTTCGACCTTTTGTCCATTGGTCTCGTTGGTTAATGTGCTATCTTTTAGTCTTTAAATTTGTGCGTGGTATTTTGATGTCGTATTTGGCGTTCCTTTTCCCTTTTGCGTACCCTTTTGTGTACGTCTACTCGATCTGTGTTTTCACTTGGGTTGTTTCCGATGTTCTGCTGTGGGTGCTGCATCCGAGTCTTGTTGGAGATCCCCTACTTTCTTTTGACCCCCAAATTGGTAGCGATACTCCTGACCTCATATCTCAATTATTTCAAAAGATCCTTTGAAAACAGCAATGACGGCATGCAACTTTTTTTCAGCTTACTATATAATTATAATGTACAAATACGAGTCCAACTTCCTTGGTCGGAAATGAAAGGGGTTGGGAGGGGATTATACTGGCAAATCTTAAGATAGGAATTACAGCATCCAAGTCCGTATGTACATTGCATATAGGCGCAGTTCATAACTTATTTCATGTGCTTGATCTGGAGTTTCTGCATTTTAACCATGAATTTTGCATTTTGTTCGTAAGTAATCACTATATGGCCTGAGGGTCTTTTTTTTATATGCGATTTTTTTTTTGCAAAGCTGTGACCTTCAAAATATAAACAGTAAAATATACATGTATATTCGCCATTGTTGACCAAATTCTGTTATAGATGAAGAAGATGGTCTCCACAATGACCCTATGGTGACAACTAGAACAAGACACCCAGACACAAACAAAATACCAGACTGAGTGTGCTCAATATTTTCTACCAAATTTAACATATGACACTGACCTGTGGTCTGTGACCTTGACAAAATACTTCCTTACATTTTGAGCAGAATGCTCACTTCATATTTCGAGGACTACAAAGATTGATGTGGTTCTATCCTGTGACCTTGACATTTGTTAGTATACATGCAGTTCTCTCTTCTGTTGCTTTAAAATATTTTCTATCAATTTCAGTGAGTGACCTAGACCGTTGGTCTTTGACCTTCACAGAACTCTTCCTTACACTTTGAGCAGAACGCTAACTTCATGTATTTGAATATTACACAGTTTGATGTGACCTTGACATATGATAGTCTACAGTTCTTTATTCTGATGCAATAGATGCACCCAAGAGAAGAAACTGCTCTTCAAATAATTTGAAAAATTGTATTTTTAAACCTAAGTATTTAGGTTCATGACTGTCAAGATCATTGTGACAATTGGCAAATACCTCTGTGGGCATTTTGGATATTAATAATAATTTTCAACAAAATTTCATAAAAGAATGAAATCGATATGATTTTCAAGGTCAAATATTTAGGTCATCATCATATCCCATTTTTAAAATAGAAGCAATTTACAAGAGGACCTTCACCTTCATAGGATTTCCACCTTTTTTCATTTTTCAAATATACATGTGTATTATATGACAAGACAAATTATAACTTTTGTCTGCATACAGAATAGAATAATCTAAAAGTAAACAATTTTTCATTTATACATTTTTAATGCTTTCTTCTACAGTTGCAAATTCAATTCTGACCTGCAACTTACATCACTTAATATGTTATAATCTTGTACACGTATATATAATATTGCAAGATATAATTCAACAAAAATAAGCGTCTAATAGTAAACGAATATTTGTCTAATATGCCTTCAGAGCACGCAGAAAAACGAAGGTTAAAATTAATGCATAATCTGTATCCAGTCTTTTCGTTATACAGAGTTACCTCCCATTTGGGACGGTACCTGACTTAAAGTAATTATTGTGATGCCATCAAATTCATTGGAAACAAGTGTAAAATTCAGAGTAAACATAAATATTTGAATTACTAAATATACATGTACTACATTTCATTGCGTCATAATGCACATACAGTCCCAAATGGGAGGTAACTCTGTATCAAAAAGACGAAATAGAAAGTCATGGTACTAAATAAGGGGTATAATGATATGTCTACTGATTACAAATCAATCATCATGCATTATTTCTGTATAAAATCATGCCATTTGGTGAAAGTTTTACATAATATTTGAGCACTCATACTTTTAGAAAGTAATTTTTAAAATAAATTCTCTCTTCAGGCAGCAATTCATTCAAAGTCAATATACAAATAGTAATATCTAGAAAATCACAGACATACTCAACAAGTGTCGATAGAATTTTTTAAAATTCCATTAAAATCTTAATCCTACATATCTATCATGATTGTAAAAATTTAAATGATAACAACAATTAAAATATCAGCACTAGAAGTCCTCGCTAATTAGACTTTGGACAAAAAAAAAATGTCAGCAACATTTCAGTGCCATCTGATTTAAATGATGATGTTTATATAAACCATAGCCAATATCAACATGGCCATACATCAAATAATAATAAGAAAAACCTTTCAGCAAAATAACTATTAATATAATATGATGCCAAAATGAGAAAAGTCTACTATGGAATAAAGCAGGGAACAGAATTTTTGAGTAACATACTGAAATACTTTCAATGAGCAGAGTATTTTTGAAAAGAAGAGAATCTGACAACAAGTAAATGAAATATGAGAATTGCATCACAGAATTAAAGAGTTGAGAATTTATTCTTGGACCTCTGACCCCAATATTCATAAAGGCTTTTCGCTTTTACCATGGCGATTGTTTGTCGATTCTAGAACACAAGCCTTAGGTTTATTCAGCAACCTGAACACAATTTTTAAGTATGACCTTGACCCTTGACCTTGATAAATCAATAGGGTTCTACATTTACTTAATATTCTTTGGGTGATCATACACGTACATGTATGTAGTGAGAAAATGTATGAAGTTTATGGGCTAAGGGCTCAGTCTGCATTCAGCCAAAAAGATAGAAGAGACAGACAATTGGACAGACAGACATTTGGACAGACAGCATCAAACTTAAATACTCTCATCTGAGGAGGAGTGCATAAAAACGATAATTTAAAAATAGAATGCCCTAATTACAAGGTATCACAATCAATTACAATGTTACTACATGTACATTGGAGGTCTGTTATCATACAACATACATTTGTATATACATGATCCATAATTTTATAAGTCATCACCGATTCATTCTTATGTTAGTGAAATAGAGGTAACTTGTCATACAACATTTACTGGTGTAAAGATAGGCAAAGTTAAACATGTGTATGAATTTAATTTTCTTCAAAAATGGTTAAGAAATTGCAAAAATTTTAATGGTATCAAATGGTGGTGATTACAATAGATTCATACTAATTTATGATGACATATCTTAATTGGCAGATCCAGAAAAAGGCAATTACTACAATGATCTTAAACAGTGACCTTGACCTGCGACCTCCAATAAATAATGAAGTTTCCTCCTTTTCATTTTCCTTCCCCATGGCTTTGTTTTACAAACATAAAACAGAATGTCTTACATGTATGCTCCAAAGGTTCCAAATAATGTCAAAAATGACCTTGACTTGAGACCTTGAAAATTAAGATTTTGTCCTCTCATAAAGGCCAACATTTGTGTTGGATGACTTTATGTTTTACATTAGTTTGCCTTTGTGTTAACACTGAATAATGTTTTCAATGTTGCCTCTTACATGAATTATGACCTTGAAATTTGAGCTATGACCTTGAATATCTATAAATACTTTTTGTTTTCAGCAAATGTAAGAATGTCCAATATTCCCATTTTTGTGTCGCCTGCGAAGCATAATGACGCTTTGTCCATTGTCCGTCTGTCTGTTCGTCTGTCACACTTGGATGTCACACCCTATATAAAAGTAATTCCTAAGTGTCACTATGTTTCGCAGGCAACACATGCAAGTTTTCTATTGCTTACGCAATAACATTAAATTTATTAAAATTGCCAAATGTGACCTTTTAAGATCCCAGCTGAGGATATTCTAGAGACAAATTTAAGATTTTTTTTCAACTCCCACTCACCCACACACCCTCCCTACGCTCCCCCTTATCCCATCAAATGTCAACTTTAATTGAAATGAAATGAGGATGCCTGAATCTGCCTTTAACAATATGTCACTGAAATTGAACACAAAGGGAAAATTATTGCACAACCTGTAGCAAGCACTACTTCATACAAGTCAAATAATTTTGAATCATAATACATGTATTATTACTGTATACAGAGAAAATTTTGCCCCCATTTTATTTTCGCTCTTTATTGCCCAGAGGGCGAATTTAAGACTGGGCGAATTGAATCTAACCAAGGATTGTTTAGCAAAATTCAACAGAGGGCAAATTCAACACTGGGCAAATCAGTCTCATATCTCGAAAGAGTGAAAATATGACTGGGCAAATTTAAAGCTGTATACAGTAATATCTTTGATTAATCATCATGATCATGAGTTGTATAACTTACATAATTCTATTAAAAATAGCCTTTGGTGATTTTTTTTTTATCAGATACACATTGTCATACTCGGTAAACAATAGATTTTCTATGATAAAGTTCTAGCTTAATTCATAATTCACAAATTATACCGAACAATTATTTCTAAAAATAACCTTTTACATGGACACAAAAATGAATGACCAAAAAAAAACTTACAACAACAATAATTTCGATTTGAAATATTTCGGCATTTGATTGACTTATCATATAAATTTACATCTGTATGTATACAAAATACAAGTTACATAATCTTGAAACAAACATATTGTATTTAAAATCATTTCTATATCTAAAATGATTTCTATTTCAGCTGTAGTTCTTGACATCAGCATGGATAAATTAAGCAACACAATAATGAAATATTTCTGAGACAGTAATGACCTAGCCTATCAAAAAATATATGTACTATAATATAAGGTGTTTTGGGGTAGGGAACCAAGGGGGAATAATTTACTCTTCACATGTGTCTTTTTTTCCATACATGCATTACTAAATACAGATATTTACTTTGAAAGAAATATTCCCCATTGTTTCCTTAGTACTCCTGAAAACTTTGCATCTCTATGCAGGACTTCACTACCTAACAAAATGTATAGTAGATAGTACTGACCAAACATAAAATTTATTATAATTTTGTACAATGAATACATTAAGAGAATTATTTGGCAGTCTGTATATTACAATTCTAATGTCTGATTATGGTAACATGGGTAATGCACATCAAAAGAGAAAATATCTCTTTCAAATCATGAAAATTTCAGTGATGAATTTGACCCTCTATGAAAATAGTGGAATCAGAAATACTGGAATTTAAATGACCATAAAATAGATAAGTGTTACCATGGTTACAATAGAATAACAACAGAGGATTGAGGAACTCCTCCAGTCCATGTCTTAGGCTGAAATCACATCTAAAATTTACACCACAGCCAATTGTGCCTCATATGAAATTTGTGTGAACTTTACATGAACTTAACATAAAAGTTCACATGAAATGTATGTGAAATATGTGAAACAAGCACGAACATGGAATTTAAATGAAAATTTTTAACATGAAATTCATGAGAAGTTTCCGACATAAATTTTATGTGAATTGCATGAACATGATGCAGGTCACAAAGAAAACTTAATGTGATGTAAATTAATGTGAAAATTGTTTTACATATTAAATCTGATGTGAAATTCATATGCATATTCATATTCATGATGCTCATTTCATATGAATTTCATCTGAGGCACAAATGGCTGTGTATAATCTAGTCTAGTTGACAAAAATAAAGATATTTGCCCTGATTTATAATCATATTAATTTTGTATATACAAAAGCATAAGCTCCCTCAATAAGCACGGTTCATAATTTCGGTTTATAATTTAATAAGAGTTGGAAGGGACAAGAATACTTGGAAAAAACAAGGTGTGTAGTCAATGATAAATGTTACTGATTAACATTCAATGCATAATCATGATAATGTACATAAATCATAAAAGCATGTTATAATAATTGGCAAGCATTGGTATAGAGACCAAATCAGATATCCTCTATTAGGCCCCCTTAATGGAAGCAGATACAACGAACATGTTTATAAACTTAACAAATGGCACTATAATTTAACCTGTACAAGCACTCGTTAAATGTTCAATCATATTATTTCAAGCAGATAATATACTGGTAGTAGGTCTATAATATCAGTGTGAACAGCTTCCTTGAATAAATCAATACAAGCCTATCAAAATAGAGAGGTTTAGTTACAAGTTTCAGCACAACTTGTGCGTATGAAGTCATCGCTTCCTGCGATCATTGATCAAATGACATCATGACGTGACGTATAGATACGAGTTATGGACAAGTAAACGGCAATCTATTATCTACACGCAACTTGTATGTATGATGTCATCACTTCCTGTGATCTTTGATCAAATGACGTCAAGACGTGACGTATAGCTACACCTTATGTAACCTGCACTCTACACGTAACGATGACAGAACAGGTAACTTATTTGAAAATTTCAATACTTCTTATTGATCGAATTTTGTATTTTTTAGGATTCTAAATTTCATTACGTCCAGAGTTTTCAAATTTTGATGTAACATTTCTTGCAGATTGAAAAGAAGCAAGCTAGTAACACATACACGTTACTACATAACCTTACCTAGATCTACTCCGAAACTTATGTATAACTAAACAGAAACTTACGTATAACTAAACAATGTCTTTGGATTGTGACGTCAAACAATGATGTGTACATGCAAGTCATACGTACACGTTGAAAGCACTTGTAACTAAACCTTTCTAATATTGTGATACATGTCAAATATTTGGTCTTTTCAAAATACAGAATATTAATTTCCCATTTGGGAAGTTATCTGACTTAAAATGATTGCGATGTCATCAAATTCTACAGAAATCAGTGTAAAAATTCGGCGGAAAAATACTTCAAATATGATGTTTTATAGGAATTTCATTACATCATAATGAATTTACATCAGATACCGTCCTAAATGGGAAGAAACTCTGTTCAACAAAACGATGGAATACATTCCTCACTTGTAAATAATACACACTAAATCATACCTACAGAAATAATATCAGATTGTCTAGAACCTTTGAAGGTAATATACATGTATATTACATAAAAGTTTTAAATTTGACTTTCTATCAGCCAAAAATGTAATATCAAATCTCATATCTTAGAGAAGAATTTTCAATAGCTGAAACCATCATTTTAAGTACTTCAACTTTACTTTGATAATCATCAATCTATATATTGAAATTAAATGTTTCAAATAACTTTTTTCATTTTTTTCACTGTCCGAAACCCACAGTCTATGAAAAAGTCGGAATCTGATGACATTTCAAAGGTACATAATCAATTTATCTCCTACTCTCACTACACATCATTCTGCTAGTTATTCTGCGGCACCTATCCTACTAAAGTTTAAAATTGCCTCTACTATATTCCCTTTATTCTACATGTATTCAAACAGGAAATTGTAATAAACATGATAAGAAGCTGCAGTACTGGCCTATATAAGTTAAGGTGCCGGACCTGACTATATTAAATGCCATCCAACACAGTCATTAAAACCTATAAGCTTTAACACGTCGCATACATGGTTTGTAATATCTATTGTTCGATAGGCAGATCTATACAGCGATACATGTAGGTGAGATCATTTCATAGGTGGTTGGTTCAATGGTGTAAATTTCCGGTTAACGTTTAGGCAAGCTAGACACATACCATACGCTAACAATACAACAGTACCGAATCTGTTACGTACACGTACGTTTTACAAAAATCGTTCAGTTTCCGTAACTAGACACTAGAACGTATTAATACATCAACAGTTCAATAGTATTGGCTACCTACATACAAGTACATGTACACTGTACGTGCACAATCTTCTTTTGTCTATACCCTAAACCTCTCTGGTTATATTACTCTCCCTTTGTAAGGGTCCACATGACACAAATTCGTTACAAACACAGGAGTACACAAGGGCCGACATCACAAGCCTATGTTGCACAAAAAGAACCTTTGAATAAGGATTCCTGACGCACAAATTTGCAATCATCAGAGTACTGCTTTCCTTAGCGACCACAAGAAAGACGTCACAGGTCTACATTAAACACAAATTGTACAGCTTTCCGTAATGATCACAAAAAAAAGTGTCTCACGTGCATCAAGGAGTTGAGGTCAAAGGTCTACATAGTAGAACAATTTGTATCCCCTAAATAAAGATACATGACGCACAAATTCACAATCACCCGAGTACGGCTCTTCTTTATAACCACGAAATTAGAGTCTTAAGTGCACCATGGGACAGAAGTCACAAGCTTTTATTGTACAACAATTTGAACTCCTAAATAAAGATTCATGACGCACAAATTCACAATCACCAGAGTACGGCTCTTCTTTATGACCATGAAATTAGAGTCTCAAGTGCTTTAAAGGGCAGAAGTCACAAGCCTACATCATGTACATCAAACGACAATTTTTATCCCAGAAATAAGGATGCATGATGCACAAAGACACAATTCATGAGGCACAAATTCACACTAAATTTTATATGTGTCATAGATCATTAGAGTACGGCATTCCTTCATGACCACTTGAAAAAGAGTCTCTACCTCTGTCTAAATTTGAATCTCAGCAACGGTGCACCATTCCTGGCTGAGACACGTCTCAACTAGACATACACGTACAGATCTCACTTTTATATCAGCTGTTTGATCCGCCTTTTTCCGTTTCTTTGAGTTTTGACATAGAGTCGTAATCACTAAGCGAGGGTTTTAGCTGCCTGTCAGGGCTCCCCTTCTCACCCTTGTCTATCATGCTCCGTTCTGTAACAGATTCCTCTTCGTGCTGCTGAGGTTCTAGTGTGTTCATATCATGTGTATTGTCCGCACAATCACTGCTGAGAGAACGCGTCACAAAACTCTGCTCTTGTAACTTTGGTGTCTCTGAAAGTAAATAATTGTATACTAAATTGTTTTACCATATTCACATGTATATCCCTCTCATTTTCTTATAAATGTATAATATTACGACTATTCACTTAAAAGGTGTCTCAGTAATAGTAAGTTGTATGTTTCATCATGAATATACGACCTCGACATTATTGGTGGCCTTGACCTTCACTGGGTGTTAAGTCTCATCATGCTTGAATATCCATGTAAGTTTGATGGAAGTACATGTATAAATGTACATGTTACATCTAATACATGTAAATTACACCCATAAATGTGAAAGTGTGACTACAGTACATGTACATACATATACATGTACATGACAGTGTGACTAACAGATATATACTGTAAACATGGAAATTTTTCGTGCGAGGGTAATTTTCGCGTTTTTCGCGAACAAAGGGATTTCGTGAATATTTCCCCCACATGAAAATATCCCCACTGCATTCTTACAATGGGAACGACGTTTTTATCGCAAATATTTCCCAAGCATTACGTTTTGATGTTATAATCGCAAAATTTTCCCCCAGTGAAAATAACCACGTTTACAGTACAAACAAACATGCAAATTTGATCCTTATCTGTTCATTTCATTTTGCAGACATCATTAATACTCCATTCATTGCATATTAACTTGAAGTTCAAAGACTCTAGGTGGTTGTCATTTTCAAAGTTTAACTTTGACATTTCAATCTCTTTCTTTCATACATGTTATCAAAGTGTATGAAAAAATTCTAAAATGAAATATAATTTATTACAAACTGAATGCATCAGAGTGAAACCCTTGCTGGTTGAAATTCAATGAAATATTTTCCAAACTTGATTCTGAACTTTCAGTCTCTTTCCTTTCATAATCAAAATGACTATTTGGAATTTACGAAAATTAGAATTACTTCCAGTTTGGGACAGCATCTGACATAGACTTATTCACGGTGGGTAATCTCGCAACACAGAACAATATGTTTTTCTATAATCTCATGTGATATAGATTATGAATCACAAAAAGGGGAATGTGATGCAGTGTAAGGATGCCATAGCTATGAGTTTTATCCAAAATAAGAGAATCATATATTTTTATAGAGCTGAAAAAACGATCAGCGTGATCCATGTAGATAAAAGTGAAAGTAGAACGCCGATTGTGTTTATGCGTTATTAAAAGCTAATATTCACCTTATTTTGGATACAACTCATAGCTAAGACATTCTTATACTGCATCACATTCCCCTTTATGTTATAAATAATCTATACTGCACAAAAATATAGAAAAATCTATTGTTCTCCATTGCGAGATTACCTACCGTGTTATTTTGACGTTATCAAATTCTATAGATCTGAAACGGTCCTTAAACCCTAGGAAATGATGGTATGCAATTGACATTACCGTCATATACCATATTAAATGGGAAATGTCATTGTATTCAAACATGAATCTATATCAAACATACCTAAATTTGTGTCAGAATTATCTATAGCTGATACTCTGTGATCGTTCGGACCTATAGGTTGTATGGAGTCCGACACGATAGCAGAGGGGTAGGAAGTTGCCGTACTAGATGATGCGGGTACTGCAGATGTACTGCTACTGACGTTAATAGCATCCCTGTTGTTACAAGCTTCCTGATTGGTTGCAGAAGGGACATTGATAGCGATGTCATCCAATCCTTGGCTTTCTATGATTGGACGTATATCAAAGTGTTCGGGATTTATATCTGAAAAGCACATTTATCAGATTTATGTTCAAATTACACTTAGCACATAGGAATACATATACATCATGTACATGTATGCCTCCTAAACTCAGAAAAATACAAAATATAAATTAGTATACACCATTTCTGTTCATGCTGCTGTTAGAAAATGAACAATTTCAAATCCATTGCTGTATAATTCTGCAGATCAACATTATAGAAATCATTTCTAACAAACTTGATCCAAATATTTGCATTTTATGAATTTCTATTCTTTTTTTTTTTTTTGTAAAAATGATAATTTTTGAAAAAAAATTGTGTCTGACCAGATGAAAAAAGTTTCTATTTACATTTTCGTTATAACAATTCATAATTTTGAATTATGTGAAGCCAATAATTATGAATCTTTCAAGTTCAGAATGGAGAAATTAGGAGAAACATGTAAAGAATTTAGAATGATTTCCTTGTTTGTATAGCTACTCATGGATGGCAGTGTATATACATGTAGAATTCTTCACTTTATCATGTTTATTTTATTTTATGAACTTCATATTTCAATAAATGTTCATGCACATACATGTATACATGTACCAGAGTAGGTATTAGACCAGTGTAGTTCAATTGACTATTAAAAATAATACAATAATTTTTTTTAACCGCTAGCTGAAAGTAATATTTAATGGCAAATTGCATAGTTTGCTGAACGATTCCTTCTAGACCAGTAGAATTTCTGGTAGCCCCAGGTGTCCAGCTTGTGAGTTTTTGTGAATATTGCTGTACAGTTCTCATGTGATTGTCCAAGTCAAAAGATTTGTTGCTTGAAAGAGATGCTACACAAAATAATAGAATATCTCAGACAGTAACTTCTCTTTGTTTAAAGGGGTGTGGATAGAAATGAATGAACATGTAAGGGTGTTACATGGTAGGGAGCGGATAACAAGAGGCCCAATGGGGCCACATCGCTCAGCTGAGTTGCAAACCAAAAAGTGATAGTGGATAATTTGGTGGAGGCCCTTGAGTACTTGCTTTCTATAAAGTTTCGTGAAATTATGAGCATCAGTTTTGGAGATGTCAAAAATGAGTAAGCCAATCACAGCCCTCGGCGGCCATATTTGTTGACAGATCGGCACGAAAAACACAAACTTGGTAGAGGACCTTGAGTACTTGCTTCCTGTAAGGTTTCATGAAATTCCTTGCCGCGGTTGCAGAGGAGAATTCGAAAATGCGTCAGCCAATCAGAGCCCTTGGTGGCCATATTTGTATACCGATCAGCATGAAAAACACAAAGTTGGTAGAGGACTTTGATTTCTTGCTTCCTGTAAAGTTTCATGAAATTCTGTGCATTTTTGCAGAGGAGATGTCAAAATGCTGGACAGATGACGGACGGCGCGCTATGACAATACATGTAGCTCGCGAGCTTTGCTCAGGTGAGCTAAAAAACATGAAAGTATTTCTTGCACAATGACATTTGTAAGTCAACATAATTTTACCTCTACTTATGGACCTGTAGTACTCCTTGACATCTTCCAGCGGGTGTGCTCCTTGCGCTGGGCTGGTTTCCGGTACGGGGGTGGGGATTGATCCACTAGATGTGACAGATGTCTGGGAATCTAGGCTCACTTTCCCTTTACCCATCTCTTCCATCTGCTTCTTCACTTGACTGATGGAATTAAAGTGAAAAAAATAACTGTGATTTTCCACTTGATAAAGGCCGAGTGGCCGAAAATTTGTGGATATAGAGTGTTCATTGTTATTTATTATATCGTAAAAAATAACATTCTAATACACTCTGTTTGTAACAAGCATTCTGATTGGCTGAACAAACTTTTAAAAAAAATTTATCTGCTGCTTCACCTTTCCGTTGAAATGAAAGTAAAAAAATAATATTCTAAATTCAATCTAGTGAATGTATTTGTAAAGTGTCTTCTGATTGGCTGAACAACTTTTGATCCTCTGAAAATCAGTCATTTTCTACAGAAGCAACAATACTTGTCATCCACAACAAGTGCCTAACTGAAGTATACTGTAAAGTTATTCCCCTTATCGCATGAACCAATCAAATTTTTACCTCTCAACTTCAGGGAATTACTGGACAATAAACAAATGGCTAAGTACTTGTAGTTGTTACTATCTATTATAAATAAAATACATGTACATGTACATGTATATCACTAATTTAAAAGTCTTATTCTTCATTAACACATTCAAACTTTAATCTGCAGAACTACATGTACATGTACCATGTGTACATGACTGTATACATGTGCATGTTTATGCCAGGACACTTACTAAAGAGAAGGTTCCTCTAAGTTGACCCCTGGGGATGAGGGAGGGATCAAAGGCGAGCAATCCTCAGCAGAGGGGGAGGCTGGGTCCTCAGCCTGGATTGGTCGTCTGTCATTGCACACATCGTGTACAATATCTCCGTTATAACGTATCTGGTTGGGCAGTCTGTTTCCTGCCTCTCCATTGCCTCTATTGACCAAAGGGTGCTGATCCTCTTCAGGCACTACATGGGGAAGGTCCCTCTCCCGATTTCCTAAAAAGATGAAAAAATACAACTATTGTAAAACTACAGCTATTCTAAATACATAGGAAATCAAAGATTACTTAGTTCGCCTATACAGGTTTTTGTCAGAAACCAGGTTAAAGTTTTTAAAAAGTAGGTCAAAGTCCAAGGTCAAGGTCACTAGGTCAAAGGTCATGGTCTCAAATGAAAGGTCTTGTCACAAGGTATCTTCATGCGAAATATCAAAGCCCTACCCTTTGTGACTTGTTGTGACTTAATTGTTCAAATTTAAGGCATTTTGTTATTAATTTGTGTTCATTACAATGATTCCTTTGAGAAATCATACTGAAAAACATTCCAAGTACATGTATATGTATATGTATGTGATTTCCGTAGTCTGGCCATCAAACAAAACATCTCAAAAATTGTCTCTTATTGGGGCCCTAATAAGCCATTCTCCGAGAAGAGTTGTCTTCACTTTACAGGTGAAAAAATTTCTGCCACAGAATTCCGAGTATCCTATCCTAATGTTACGGAAGAAAGTACTGAACTATGACGTCATTGTTGCATTAGATATGCTACATGGTGGCAAGTCTGTGGCAGTGATGTTGTAGTGTAGGGTAACGGAACGTAAACCTGAGCTGCCTGGAGTTTACTAGGAGACTAGACATACATATATCTGCCCTAAAGTAACTATGACGTCATAGCAGCATTATGTTAAAATACGCTATATAGTGGCAAGTCTGTGGCCGTGATGTCGTAGTGTAGGGAACGTAAACTTGAGCTGCCTGGAGTTCGCTAATCTTTATCTTATTGTAATCCCTCAATTGCAATTGATTAGAATATACTTACTTTGAAGTCTGCGTTTCAATCTTCCGAATTGACCATTTCGATACAGACAAAATATCGTTATTGCCACCGCTACAAGTAGAATTATGACAGCAATGACGGCAATTACTGTAATCCTGAAATACACAAACATTCACATAGTAAATTGTACTTTCCACGGCTCATATGACAAGTTAAAACATGTTAAATACATGTTTTAGTGTTGTACATTGAAAGATATTTATGCATCCATAATTAGATAAATACATGTACATTTGTAACTAGTACGGGTGAAATTATCATATTGGTTAAGAAAATAATATTTCATCAAAAACAGAACACATAAAGTAGGACAGCTTTGCTTTTTTGCATAAAATTGAGAAAATTTTGATTCAGAAGGAAATTACAAGATGCAACTAATCTGCAAGTTTAATCACCTTTACAGGCAAAACAGTAAATAACTGTAACGTTGGAAAATTGGGAAAAGAAATTATACCTCAAATTTGACCATTTCCCTGACAGCGATAATCAATTTTGAACAAAATTAGATTGATCGTATATTTAAACCTCAATGATTGTTTTCTCATTGAGCAAAAATATCCGTTAAAAGACTTTTAAAAAGGAGGCAAAGCTATCATAAGCTACAGCACAAATAAAGATAGAATCAGGAGTAAAGATATCACAAATTCAATAAATATTAGAGAAAAATCAACAGCGAAACCTACATGATAGCCATTTTGGCTCCTGATTCATGAGGCCTTTCTGATTGTGACTCCGGTACAGAAGGCTCCGTAACAATAGGTGGTCTAGGTATGGACTGTGAGGTGGTTGGAGTCTTTGACGTTACGTTTGGTTTTGATATTGGTGGCTTAGGTTTTGGTACAATTGGCGCTGAAAAAGAAGCTCAGTATGTGAAACAGGAATGCCTGTGGCAGATATGTCGGTATTAAATCCGTTATCAAAATACCGTATAACTAGAAATTTTCGCGTGTATAAAATTTTGTGATTTTATGGTAAAATAGGGTGTCATTTATCTTCGCGAGTACAATTTTTCGCAATACCTAAATTACAAACAAATATGAACACAAGATGTTACTATTTTGTACCTTTAACTATTGAATTTTAGTTAGTGCTATCATAAGACCACACTCAATTTCTCTTCCCGTTTGATAAGAAAAAAGTAAAGAATGGCACATGTACAATAAGAATAAAATTCAAATTATTTTCAAATTTATGATATACCTTATCAAACACAATTTTCCGTGTGAATTTATTTTCGCGATTCCAAATCACACGAGAATATAGCGAAAATTAGTATCTCCCGAAAACTTCTGGTTATACGGTACTTAGTAGTATACTGTATACAGTAAGCCGTCTTTTGTTCGCAGCGTCTTTCATTCACAAATCCGATAACACTGACTTATTCGCAGTGTTCAATGTTGGCGAGTATTGAGATTATGTCATTAATGTAGTTTAATTGAAACATGTTTGTGGCATTTAATTTTCGCGACACAAGCTGACTCGTAGCTTTAGATGCAAAGCGATGTATTATATCATCGCTTTAGTGCAAACGGTAATGTTCACGGGAAGATTAGCGCAGAAGTGCATGTGCGCAAAAATATTTGCAATATAAAAATTTAATACATCTCATTTGTTTCAAGACTATTCTCTTATGCACTTAGCATATCCTAGGCATGAATAATTTTACCTTTTAAGGTCTTAACACTTTTACATTCATGCATATTCGATTTAGTCCCATTCCTAAACAAACATTTCTGTTTAGAACCGGGACTAAAACAGATGTGATTGGATGTACATGTTTTAAGACCTCAAGTAAAATTATCCTTGTCTAGGTTATAATAGGTGCATAAGAGAGTCGTCTTTTTAATCAAATGAGTTTTCATATAGCAATTTTTTTTCATATAAGAAATATTTTTGCGCACATACACGTCAACGCTCATCTTCCCGTGAACATTACCGTTTGCACTAAAGCGATGATATAATACATCTAAAGCTAGCTGACTCGCAAATATCGCGAAAATATAACACCCACGAATAAAAGATGGTAAACAGTATCTAGTCATGGACACAAAGTAAACTTTTAAATTCTGAACCTTTCACCGACCAGTCATGTAAAGGCCAAGGTAAGAATTCTTCAAAAGAAGATCAGATTACTTAAGATTACTTAGGACATGTATCCATTGTTGTTTTTCATGATGTACATAAACCTAATGTTGTTGTTTTTTTTTAAATCAATTGCCTTGTGTTGCTGCTGTTTTTATGACTCAGTTGTGGGTACAGATGAGTTAAAGAAGATCCTGATGATAATCTCAACAGCACTCACAAGAGAGCACAAAATTAAGCATCAACGGACCCCTAGCTAGCTAGAGGTGGGACCGGTGCCCGGGAGGAGTAAGCATTCCCTGTTTGGCTAGCCGCACCCGCCGTCAATGTTCATGCACGAAAATGAAACAATATGTAAAATACATGCACTGTCTGAGGCTTTGTCTATATAGAAAGTGCTATGGCCACAATGTCAGAGAAAATATTCAAAACACTTACTGTCAACCTCCTTATGATGTATCTGTTGTTTTCTTTTGTTGTGATTTTGACAACTCATCAGGTGTTGTTGTTGTTTATAAATAAATAGTTCTGGTTGTTGTTGTTTTATGATTCACTTGGTGTTATTGCACTTGTTGTTTTTGAGTACTTACCAGGTGTTTTTGTTGTTATTTTACAACTCACCTTGTGTTGTTGATGTACTTGTTGTTGTAGGTGGGGATGGTGTTGTAGGTACAGGAACCTCCTTATAAGGATCTGATTATTGTTATTTTATGACTCACCTTGTGTTGTTGTTGTACTTGTTGTTGTAGGTGGAGATGGTGTTGTAGGTACACGAACCTCCTTATGGGGGTCTGATTGTTGTTATTTTATTACTCACCTTGTGTTGTTGTTGTACTTGTTGTTGTAGGTGGAGATGGCGTCGTAGGTACAGGAACCTCCTTATAAGGATCTGATTATTGTTATTTTATGACTCACCTTGTGTTGTTGTTGTACTTGTTGTTGTAGGTGGAGATGGCGTTGTAGGTACAGGAACCTCCTTATGGGGGTCCTCCTTGAAACAAGACTGACACCCAGGTAATGGTTTATAATAACCCTTAGCACATGGAACACAGTCTGAAATACATGTATCACAATTAAACATCTCTAGGCGACAGAAATTTAATTATTAGTTTTACGACTCCTCCGAATCTTATTTTACCACAATCGGAAACAAATGTAACAAACAACCTTTTCTTTCTTCATTTGAATTTCACCAGACTGTTACAGGATTTTATTTATCGTTCAAGCGTTTTAGAGTCTGTGGCTTTGTACATCTTGCATGCTAAATACTGTCAGTTTATCTGAATTGAGATTGCAAACGTAAAACAGTTCATATAAGTATATCTTTTACTTGTTTCCCAATCCATTGTATTGTGTCTATAATAACTTATGTATGCATAATGAAATAAATACCAGTTTAAACTAAACAGTTCATGAAAATGTTAAAATTCACTGATTATGTTTTTATTTTTTCCCCTCTTCTACCCTATTTTGAAAAAAAAAATAAAATCATGCTAAGGATGGTATGGATGGATTGAAAAGTAAGTTTTGTAAAATAATTGAAGTAGGCCAGAGTACAAGGACAAGCCTTTACGTCAACCTATATGTACTTTATAGTATTGTGTTTCTAGTGCATATAATTTTGGGGATTTTCCATCTTTTTGACTGACAAATTTCATACAGGACTTTAAGCTCTTTGCAAGCATATATAAATAACATGTACATTATGTCACAAAGCAAATCTGTAAGGTAAACGTCCTAAATGAGAAAATAAATCTGAGTATAAAAAAGACGCTAATTGGTAATAAAACATTTTACTGACCTCCATCATTATTCAAAGTCAGATTCACTCCGCACGCCTCGTAACGCTTGTCACAGTTACACGGATAATTTCCATAGAAACATTTATCAAGATTACACACACAGCCTTCACCTATGGGGCATGTTACATACTTTGTTCCATTCCGAGTCTCCATAGTACCTGGAAACGAAGGAGATGTAATACATGTATGTCAGGCACAGGTGTAACAATATATCGATATACATGTATTACGATATTTAATAAATTTGTATCGTATTGCGATACGAAATGCATATCACAATATATTTCACCCTAATAAATCATATGAATAAATTATGGAATCACTTTGATTTTAAGGTACATGTATTAGGGATATAATAATATCGTCGAAAGGCTAGAAATTATGTACTTCCATATCTTACTTATTTGTAGATATTTTATATTTTTTAATGTTTCATTATAAACTTACCATGATTTAATTTTTCTGTTATCAAAACTAATGGAAACAGATTATTATACCCCTAATGCCTTAATCAGTTTAATTGAAAACAAGGGTCCCATGATCCATATTGCTCATAATTGAAATGAATTACTACAAAACAATGAAAATGATTCGATGACTTGTGTGGGTTTTGTTCAAGCAAATGACATTGACAATGTGAAATTCTATTAGAAAATATGAACAGTATGGACGATAATACAAAGAGGAAACTGGTTTTACACCGAAAATGATAAAAATGAAAAGAAACAATACACGTTTATTGCAATACAGCTATAAATATCGCAATATATCGCTATTCCCATGATTAATTAAGGCATATTATGAGGGGGTGGACATGGTGAAAGGCAGGTGGGAGGAAGGGGGGGGGGGGGCAGGAGGAGGGAGAGAGGGAAGGGGGCAAAATGGGGTGGGGGGAGGGAGAGAAGGGGGCAGGAGAAGGGAGGAGGGGGGCAGAAACGGGGATGTAAGGGAAGGGTGAAAAGGAGGGGGAGGGAGGGGGGGTTGGGAGGGGGGAGGCAAGCGGTGGGAGGGGGGAGAGAGGTACCCCCTGTCTGCCCCCCAATATTATAGTTTTACCCCTAACATCAGCATGATCAGGGTTGGGTGCGATAACCTGACTTTTTGGTCCTACTTCAGAAGTTGTTCCAATTTTAATGCCTATGTTGACTAAGATTTGTAAAATGTTTATATTGAACAGAATATTTTGGTTTTCATTCCAAAAGGTGAAATTAACGCAAATGTTGACAAATGTACAAAATTTCTATATCATTACATTAAATTGCCACCTCTCATCAAATGTATGTTTCGGGTATCCATCTGGGAGCTTAACATAATTTTGTTTCTTTTTAACAAGCTCCTGACTAAACAGGTACATGACATTGTACAAAGTCATGTAAATGTATATAAAACATGTAAAGTACCATAGTGTTGGGAATCGGATTGAGTGATCAAAATCGATTATAATCAGATTCTTATAAAACACTGCAGAACTGTAAACTATTTCATGTTTTGTCCGTAACATACTTTTTATTGAGAGCAAATTTTATGGAAACTCGGCAAAATGTTTAATCGAGTATGCATACTGACCTAAGTCAAAGATGTACATTTCTGTGTACATGTATCAGTTGACTTAAATTATCAATACGACATATGAATTGTTTCTCTAGCAAAAATACCGTTTAATGATGCAAATATTTCATTCTTATAATTTTATAAATTTCCCTATTACAAATGATTTTCAAAATCACAATTGCTTATCGTAATCCAAAGGGTTTGGGAACAATGTCTCCGATAAACAGCACAACACTAGGTACCTGTTTCTCGTTGGCTACAGTTTGGAATTTTGGGAACGAAGCACTTCCTGAAGGCTTCAGGTGTCTCGGAATGGATGAGATTAGGCTGTACTTTACCATCTGTACATTTGACGCATCTCTCCTCCGCACAATTTTCATCACAATGCAATATCTCATGACCTGAAACAACAGATAGAAGAATTAACTGATGGAAAGAAGGACAGACCCTAGGGCACTTATATTCCACCCTGACTTTGCCAGTATAAGACTCCTAACGGAAATAACATTTCTTGATAAGAAAGGCCCTTATGGCAGATGTTCAAGTGACACATGTTTCACGTGTAAAGAAATACAAAGTACTGTAAATTGGTTTTTATTCATCAGATACCAATTTTCGTCATTTTCGTCAGTGCCTTTCTTGACGAAATTACGTACCGACGAATATAAATACTCATGACAAAAATAAATTGTATAGTTAGGAAAGAGTGAATTAGTCTCTTGGTAAACTTAAATATAAACTGGGAGCACTGCGGAGGAGGGAGAAAGAAGTGGAAGATTCCAAGTTTTAAGACATTGTTAAATACATGTAGTGCTATTACGACACGCAAATGGAAAATCAATTACACAAAGTCGCATTTTATGTATTTCTAATAAAATTAATATGTTTTCTTAGCAAGGTAGGTGATATACATGTCTCTAATTGTTTGTTTACCGATAACTGTTAAACAAATAATGAAAACAAATACATACGGTGGATTTGACAATTTGACTGCGGATCAAAATATTAAGTTGGCATTTGAACAGATGAATCTACATTTTAGGGACCCTTGAATGATGAATTTACGTACTGATGAAAAGGTCATTTTTAACGAATTGACGAAAATTGGTACTGACGAAAATAAAGCAATTTACAGTATTTAGTTTTAAATCATATGTAAATGTTGCTTTACCTGGAATACAGTTATATTTCTTGCGGCACATTAGATACGGCCCTCGATTTACATACATCGCCTGGGGTTCCGGACATATTGAAACAACTTGAACGCTCTGGAAGAAGAAAAAAAATAAAAGGAAATACCATCAATACAAAAAATAGAGTAACTGAATAAACATGATAAAGCTTGCAATGAAAATGGACTCGTTTTCTTTATTTTGATCACCTATGTTCAATATCATTCAAAACAGCAGGAGTCTTAGTGTTATCTTTGTCATCAGGTAACCTTTGACACTATGCATACAGTATCACCATACTGGGTTGTGATGCAATAGTATCCCAACATTACAATTTATACATTTCTTATTATGTACAGATGTAGGCAGGGCTCGCCTGATTTGGGGCCGAACTTTGGCTCGATTCCAAGAGCAAAATGGTATCTCTTATTCCCAATTTATTGACAATTTTGTTTTTCAATTTAACACCCTGGGGAAAATGTGAAAAAAAAGATTAAAAATGCTAAATTTCAAGGGATAAGGCATCGAAATCCATTTCAGAATCTATTTTTTCAAATTCTTTTAGAAAATGCTCCCATTTTTCCCAATTTCAAAAATCCCATCCCAAGTCCCTGAAAGGGGTGTGAGACCCGTGGTAACCGCTAAATGTGATCAATAGTATCAATATGCTCTATTGTTACAAGCCTACATGTACTTTATACAAACCAATTCTTGAGGGAGTTTTGTACTTTAAGTACTGACTATAAGATCACCATGATTACTTGACAGTCACACTGTTTGACTGAGCAGGTACTTAATTATCATTCTGAAATACATGTATATGTTCTATTTCAATAATTCAATGCTGCACCATATGCACATCTCAACAAATAATGTATCATCAGTGACCCTCTAAGCTGAAAGAGAGGAATTCTAAACAGTGAATATAAGTAGAGCGAAATTAGTTGAAAACAAGATTCCAATGCAAACTGCCCAAAAGGAACAATTATACCCCCTGCGAATACTTTTTCTGAGCAGATCAATTTTATTACCTGACCTGACATTAAATTTTCTAAATAGATATTCCCTCATACAGAGTAATCATTCAGGGTTACGGTCAATATATCAAATAAAATACTTAGTATGTTCAATGTTGTATGATATATATAAGACAGTCTTATGAGATGAGAGATGACAAGATTCAACATTTCAAATGCATTAAAATATCTAAGTCAAAGGGCAATAACTCTGGTATAACCTTTTTGGCTGCAATCCTCTTTCTTCATGCACATCTGCGTATGATTTTTTTATTGTGTAAAGATTCATTGAAATCCATCTAATGGTTTGGGAGGAGTTGCAATGACAAGGTTTGACATTGAAAATGCATGGAAAATCTAAGTCCAAGGGCCATAACTCAGGTCTAATTTTTTCAACAGCAATCCCCTTTCTTCATGCACATCTACATATCATGATCTTTTATTGTGTACAGTTTGAATTAAATCCATCGAATGGTTTGGGAGGAGTTGCGATGACAAGGTTTGACATTGAAAATGCATGGAAAATCTAAGTCCAAGGGCCATAACTCAATTCCTATTTTTTCAACAGCAATCCCCTTTCTTCATGCACATCTACATATCATAATCTTTCATTGTATGAAGTTTCAGTGAAATCCATCAAATGGTTTGGGAGGAGTTGCGATGACAAGGTTTGACATTGAAAATGCATGGAAAATCTAAGTCCAAGGGCCATAACTCAGGTCTGATTTTTTCAACAGCAATCCTCTTTCTTCATGCACATCTACATATCATAATCTTTCATTGTATAAAGTTTCAGTGAAATCCATCAAATGGTGTGGGAGGAGTTGCGATGACAAACTTTTGTCTACAGACGGACAGGGTGAATCCAGTATACCCTCCCCCCCCCAAGCATCGTTGCGGGGGGGGGGGGGGGGGGGGGGGGGGGGGGGGTATGATAAAGTTAATTCTTACCATATGAAATAGGATCGAGGTGGTTAGTAAGCCATGTATTGCGAGAACCATGTTGAACCTGACTTTTGCTCAGATACAAGTACAGTAAAAGGACAGATTCCACTGGATTCCAGTCTTGTGCATCTTTACCATTAATTGTCCTGTTGTCTGCAAAAAATAATAAATCGTTATAAACCAAATTCATATGATCAGATGATGTACCTTTAAAATTGAATATATGATTGCATTTATAACTACAGCAGTCAGGGGTATAACTCATTTCAGTTATATTTTTCGTCACTGAAATCAGTTATTTTTCTTGCAAGATATTTATAGAATCACCCAGAATATAACTGGTTCAGGTTACAAAACTTTCCAAGGTCAAATACGATTATATCATCCAATGCGTACAGAAAAGTTTGACTTCATCAGATACAACATTGGTGCCTCTTTAAAAATAAATTAAGGTCACAGCTGGATAAAATCATCTTTGTGCAAAATCTGGGTCAAAAATAAATATAACTGAAAGAAGTTACTTTTAAATAACCATTTTTGGTTATATTTTTTTGGTATTGCTTAAATCTTCTAATCCAGATTTTTCCTGCTGATAATCAAGTGTTCAGTATCATCTTAATACATCAATACCTTAAATTTTGTAAAATAATCCTTTACCCAATGAATAAATATGAAGCAATTCCCATAGGAATTTTTATATGCAGAAATCAGTTATTTTTCATGACCTACTTTAACATTACTGATTTTCATAGAAAGAAAAGTAACTGATTTCGGTTATAAAATTTTATCACTGAAATGAGTTATACCCCTGACTGTACAGTGGACTCCGCTTTGTTTGAAAACGTTTACAAACCCCCTGCCATCTCTCTCAATAAGCTATACGGTTATTTAATGCTTTATTTGAAAGGACAGACAGACGGACAGACACCGGACACAGGGCAATTGCTTAAGCTCGACTGGTCTTTGACCAGTAGAGCTAAAAATAAGAGGTGGAATCAGCATGATGTAAATTACTCCAGTGTTCTAACTTAAAGGTCATAGAGGTATCTTATATGCATATATAATTGTTTGCAAGATATCATAACAACATGGACAATAGAGTTATTATCCTTTTAAAATTTGAAAGACCCTATTATTGTGTTTGGAGTAAGAATTCACATTCTCTCATAATTTTTAAAGCAACAGCATTAAAATATGAAGATAAAAAAATATTGTCAAAAACCAGTTTTTGAAAACAAATACAAATACCATGGTACATATATAATATATTGAACAGCCTCGTGCAATTAAATACTTCAGTGGTAACATACATCGTCAAAGTAAAATTTTTACCAGACAATTTGTCTGGTGAAATGAAAAAATTCACCAGTCAAATTTTCATTTTACCAGACAATTCTTCTTTCGGAAATATCACCTATAAACATGGTAAATTAGAAAGAACTTCTCTTTGAGCTACTGTAAATTGGTTTTTATTCGTCAGGTACCAATTTTCGTCATTTTCGTCAGTGCCTCCCTTAACGAAATTACGTATCGACGAATATAAATACTCCTGACAAAATATAGTGTAGAAAGGAAAACTGAATCTTAAGAGTTATAATACGACAGGCAAATGATAAATCATTGAAAACTTAATACGCCCACAAAGTCACATATTATGTACTTATTACCAAATGATATGTTTTCACAACAAGCTAGGTGGTATACATGTCTCTAATTGTTTGTTTACCAATAATTGTTAAACAAACAATGAAAACAAACACATACGGCCTATACCTGAATGCTAAGTTGGCATTGGAACAGACGAATTTACGTACTGACGAAATGGTCATTTTTGAAAGAATTGACGAAAATTGGTACTGACGAAAATAAAGCAATTTACAGTATGTGTTACAGTGTATATGTACTATTAACCCCCCCCCTCTCTCTCTCTGCCTTCCAAAAAACCCCATGTATCGAAAATTTTCTTGATCACTGCAAGTCATTGACTGCAGTAACTGTTGAGTCTTTAGTTCATACATGCCATATTTTTTTCAGCCATTCTGGGACAATGATGAAAATTTTCCGGGACAAATAACAAAATTCTGGGACAAAAATTTTTAAATTCTGGGACAAATTCCGGGACATTTTTCTGACTTATAAACAAAATGTTATCATATTGTCATGTACACAATCTAGTCCCTTACTCCTTGTGTTACACATGACAAAGACTCGTCGCTTTATTTTTGGATGGGTCCAATAAGTTGGTCTTAATTATGACACATAAGATTTGTCTCCCGAGGAGTGGAATCGATATTTTACAGCATTAAAGAAGTTCTCTAGTCGTGGAGATTTTCATGTATATTACAGTTCATATCAAACTAAATTCCAACAAGAAATTTCCCCATTATGTAATCTCTTTCAGAGCTGATATAGACCAATTTATATTTTACCACCTTTTCCAATTTCTTAAAATAGCTGTACACACCGGAAGTACGTCAGAAGTGTGTAAAAGGGAACCACGTTTCATAGCGCTATATATAGAGATGTACATGCATGTTGTGGATACATGTACTATTGTACTCTTATAAATGCCAAAATAAAGGACATATCAAATAAGAGTGTATGAGTGATAAATATGATAAAAGAGCATTTAATAATGAAACCTAAAATTTACATTAAAATTACTAGTGTACATAATTTATTTATATACGTACGTACATGTGTTGATATATTTTAAATGACTTCCAGAATCCCATAGTTTATCTCAGAGAGGGATTCTAAGGCATATATAGATAAAAAATCTTAAGGAAATCAACCTTCCTTTCCCCCGGAAAGAAAATGGGGGTAAGCCGTCTATTTCGAAAAAAAAAATACTACATGTACTAGTAAAACAAAGAAAAAATCTGCATTTTTGGCGAATCCAAGGGGTCATGATGTCCTAACCGTCTAGATCACGCTTGTAGATGGTATCCTATTTACAAAATTCTATAAATTCCCCGGCAATCTGACTCCCTCCCGTTCAGCCTATTGATATCACCTGCCTTTGTTGACATTTGTACCTCTCCACTTCCAGTCGGCACGTACGTACTTCAATAAATTTAAATGTAAAAATATAAGTCATCGACATGTTCAATGTACTTATTTTTGTGAGAGGGAAAGAAAAAAGAAAAGATACGAGCTAGATTTTTTTTTTACATATATACAGGCCCCAAGTGCCGAAAAAAAAGTCAGTATGCAACAACTGTTAAAGAAAAATATTAACCCCCCTCTCGCCCGAATTTCCAGACATTACTCTCGTCTCCAGACCCCCCCCCCCCCCCATAAATAACGATACGATGTTTGACGATTGTTGTTTTGTTAAACAAAATTTTTGAATAAATGTAAACAAATAAATGTCCATCAAATGTTGTGAACATCAAACGGATCCGTATGGAACATCGAATACGCAAGAACTTCAGTTTTCAATATGCAGAGCATAACCTGTTATTTTCGATAGATTGGGGTGGGGACGTAAATTTTAACTGCGGAAGGAGTCGCGACTGAATTTCGGAAAAAATATATTTGATAATCATAAACAAGATACCATATCAAATACTTGTATATGTACACATGTATTCCGGGTATCTATTTTCTTATTGTTCTGGGCAACACAGTGATCATATTCTTTTGGAGCGGAGATAGTATTATTGATAAATTAAGTCCGTCTTGAATTCTTGTAATGTACATCGGAAATGAAAATCTCTCTCTCTCTCTCTCTCTCTCTCTCTCTCTCTCTCTCGTACTGAGATACTCGATCACTTAATGTTGAGGAAGAACACTCGTTACTTTCCGTTTAATTCTGAAACGATTAGAATTTCATTTTATTCGATATACATTACATGATCACTTCTCCCGGTATTAAATTTCAAGAAAGTTAATTTTATTCCTGAAATCCTGAGCGGAGCTAACAGACAACTGTCCAGGCCATATCATTTATTTTTATGTCGACCCTAATCATTTAAATTTTTTTACCATCACAACTTTATATAACTTCAGAAAATAAATTTCATATTATCTGAAACGGCCAAAAAATGTGTCGTCAATTTAATGACATTAATTTTCATTTTTCACCCTCTTCCTAATACAGTTGCGCCCCCCCCCCCCCACCCCCAATCCTAGCTATTTATAAGCTGATTAGAATATCAATTTGAGATCCCATCTAGACAGCTAGGAAAGGCTTTACTTAGGATTTCATATCCTATAAAATTTCGATCTCTCACCCTCCCTTCATTATTCAATATTTTCCGTGTTCATGTAATTCTTACCAGGAATGGGGAAGAACACCCCCCCCCCCACTCCACCTGGATGGATCCGACAATGAAATATTGTACAGGTCTTTTAAAAAAAAAACACTGATGTCTAATTTACTTTGAAAATGGTTAAAACGAAAAATATTTATAAATGTACCATATAAAGAAAGAGACACAATACTATATTTCACATTACGTCATCGTGTGAATGTGTAGTGTATACACACATCTGACGTCACGAATTTGTACTTTCAATTTCGGCGGAAGTTGCAGACTAGTTCTGTGTTAAATCGCTAGCTTGTTGATATGGGCCTATAAATCGCTGTTTCATGGATAAATGAGACAATATCTTTTTATGGAACTACCAATACTTTGTAATTTGAGTTTGTCCGAGTAAATGTAGGTGAAAATACCAACGAGTAGAGGACTTCTTTAAAAATCGAAAGATTTAGGTTAGCATTAATCAAAGCACCTCTCAATTGTACCGGGTTATTCAAGTTAGCTTACGTACTTTTCTCTAGCGGTTGTCGGTGGAGACTGGTCTTCTTCGCGAGCCATTGATACTTCAGAGCGTATTTATATAAATCTGTTGACTGGAAGAAGGGCACGTGGCTGAGTCGTCAACGGGTACAACTGTTTGACATTTAATATCTTTAGATTATATTTACAATACAAAGTCTGGACGTAGGCATTTTCTATCGCACGCCTATTGTAAAATTACACATAACATTACGTTTTTTTTTTTAAAATACTGGATGCCCTGTGATTATTGAAATATCTAAATAGGATAACATAATTTCCTTTAAATACCCGGGTAATTTGATACTTAAAAATTTAACCAGCGATGAGGCAGGACGGATATTTTATCTGAAAAAAGTCTTGTCGCTGTAAAATCAAAGCGGGGGCATGTCTGAGAAACAACCAATCGGCGACTTTGCACTGAAATATGGGACATTTCGGGGCAAATTTTAATTTTACGGGAATTTTCGTGTCCTGGCAGGACAGATTTTTTAGGTGTGATTTTCCGGGACATTTCCATCCCACCGGGACATCTGGCAAGTATGCTTTAGTTACTCCAAGTATCAAGTTATCAGTTATCTATAACAAGTAATAAATTAATGACAGGTTGTGGTATTTTTTAATCATAATCCGAGGTGCCAAGCATGAGCAAATCTAGAATTTTTTTTCAAGGAGGGGGGGGGGGATTGTTCCAGCCTGTGATTTTAAAATAAAATCAGGTAAATCAGGACAAGAATATTTTTTTAGCAAATTCTAGTCCCATCCCACCCCAACATGTAGAAATCCACACTTGTCTGGGTTGTGGAAAATATGTATACTATCTTTCTGATGAACAAATTATTCATACTTTCTAAAATAGTCTGTATTTACCTTTACTCAACTGAAAAAAAAAATTGTCTGCTCCTTTGTTCTAATCTTCAATATAAAGTTAAATGTCGACGATCCAGTTATGATACATGTACACTATACAGGTAAGGTGACAAGATAATAACTTTAATCCTTCAGAACTTCTAACTTGCTGTCACTCACGTGAAACGGATTGAATCTACCTAGTGGTCAGGTGAGAACTACTCACTGTAGTTATTTAAGGAAAGAGTTGTCATGTATGTATATTGATCACGGCTCGTCTATAAGGAAGTTGAAAAGTCACGGGAGTAGGTACGCGTCCAAAGACAAGTCTGGAATATGCACTGACTTTCAGAATTTTTTAAAAGGAATTTCAATTCTGTTAAGGCAGTATGGTGGAAATGGTGATAAAAAAACCCCCAGAGTCGCCACAAGTTTTACTGGCGATATGTAAAGACAGAATCTTGTTTTTATCCGCTTTTTAACTTTTGTACATAGACGTTTGTCCCCCCACGATCCTAAGTGCGAAAATACTTAAGTGGTGCAGCACTATAGTGGAAGAAGAAGAAGAAGATACGGTTCGATCCAGGAAACAAACATATTTTTGACTAGAATGCACTTTACCGACACGTAACGTCTTAATGCACTTTGGTCTTAATTATTTTTTACCGGACAATTTGTCCGATACATGGATTAATCCACTGGACAATTTCGGATTTTACCGGCTATAGCGGACAAACCGGTGACTTTGACAATGTCTGTGGTAATTAATTAATACACTTAACTGCTAAAGAGGAAGAAATAATTACCCCGAATATTTGTTTATTAATATGAATTATGGCAAAGCCATTGTGAGGACGCAGATGAAATATAATTTCAATGAATTAATACCCAATTTTCACCATACATCATTGAATATTTTTTTTTAATAAGTTGATAAGAATAAAATATGTCATACAATATTATGTGTTATTGTTATTTTTTCCAGCATCATTTTAATTTTACCGTCTTTATCAGCCTTACATTAGTTTTTTTCTTGAAATCCAGAATCATCTACAGGAGAGGGGATATTATAGACAATTTCTAGATCGACAGCATGCACATAACTCGCAAATGCGGAGAAACAATTCTCAATGTCACAAAACAATCAGTTAAAACATGAAATCGCAATGCTTAATTTTGAAACATAAATGACAGATAAGAAAAGATCAAGTGATGTCATCTTAATCTATACATTTTAATTCCTTGGACCTTGACGAAAACCAATTAAGGAAAAGAGAACTCGGGCAAGAAAAATGTGGGCACAAACCATTAAAATTGAAAAAAGAATTTTTATTTTTTTTTACTGATTTCTGAAGTATTGATATATCATATAAGATTAACATGTATCTTGATTATTCAATGAATTCAATTAAACTTTTAAATGTTTACTGTTTAAATTTCATTGGATGATGAAATGTCAGTTGTCGTATCAGGAATATGTATCCCCCCTTGCACACACCCACCCCTCTCCCCTTTTACTTTCACCGGAAAAATAAGCATTCAAAATGTAGAAGAAGGAAAAAAATTCCTTTTCGGCGCCGTCTATAGTGTTATCAACAATATATCGTTTTATGGGATGATCTGGAGAAGGGAGTTAAAACTTGCAAATTAAGTACAGTATAACATTAGTATTACAGGATTTTCCCTTCTAAATAATGTAAATGATTTTCCAATGTAATATCTGAAGACAAAATTCTTGCTCATTCCTTTACTTTAAAAGAGGGTGAAAGGGAGGGGGAGGGGTGGGAGGAAGGAGAGAGGGGGAGAGGTAGGGAGGGGGAAGAAGGAAGGGTATGGGAGGGGAGATAAGGGGGCGGAGAGAGCGGGTACCACATGTCTGCTCCCCATCCCCATAAAAGGCAAGGATGAATGGGAGGGGGAGGAGGGAGGCAGCTGGAGGGAGCGGGCAGAAGAAAGGGAGGGAGAGGTTAGGAGGTGGGAGAAAGGGGCGGGACAGGGGAGAGATGGAGAGAAGTTAGTAGAAATCTACCCCCTGTCCGCCCCACCCCTTTGAATACAATCAACCCCCCCCCCTTTCTAAAAAAAATCTGAAGCCTTCACCCCTCTACCTTGGATCCGCTTATAATTTACTACCTCCAAGGGAAAAAAATACACACTGGCAGCCTTATTCAGACATCGCGAAAGTTTTTACAACTTACCAGACATTTTTGAATTTTTGTAGGAAAAGTTGAAATATATAAACAGACCGAAGCAAATTTTACCAGGTTTGTCTGGTATGTCTGGTGACTTTCGGATTGTCTGCTTATTTCTGACAGAAAAAAATATACTTCATGCTTTGAACAGAGCCCCAGCTGCGTTGACCTATTTGTACTAAATACTGTAAATGATGACGTAAATTGTGACGCGTTGTAAACAGAACCAAAGGCAGCAGACATTTAGAAGTTTACACTGCATAGATTTCCTGTATATTCTACATGTAGATCTTATATATGTGGAGAGAAACCACATTATTCGATCTACAGGTATCAAAATATCAGCTGCAAATCATCCTCGAAAGCAGAATGAAGTTCGGTAAGTCGCTGATCGCGCTGATATTTTTTTGTTTGTTTTTTTTCTCCCAGCATATGGATTTGTCTGAGGGAGCTTTCGATGAAAGAAAGTCCGCGAAACAAAGTTGTATGCTGACGTCGCGTCGCATGCTGACGTCACGTTGTAGTTTTCAAAGAGGATATTCGGACTAAACATGATATATGTTGGAAATGATGATGCAATGTCAGTATTACGTGAAGCAAAGTACAAATCATACATTGGGACACTGGAGGAGTAAGCCAAACGAAGAATATTCAAAGGAGATCGAGAAATCTTGGTCATCGATGGGTTTCATTCTGTCGTCAAGTGACATTGTCAAAAAAAATAAGCTTGCGCTTCACGCCGATCAAATGGGCAATGGGGAGAATGACGTCATTGACCACGGTTTTGGAACCTTTAGGTATAGCATAGAATTCAATTGAAAAACACCATTTTTCCTATATATATACACGTGTTACCTTGATGAGGACTACGTCCGCGCCTGCGGCGCGGACTGCGTCCTCTATTAAGTTCTTTCAAAACTAAAGGGATATTAAGCCAAATGACAAGGTTTCCCAATTGAAAAATCCGAGAAGTATATTTTTATGGATATTCAACCGTGGTCGTTGGATTGAAATTCCAGAGCGGTACAAGGTGAGCTTAAGCATTTAACACTGAATTTTAGGGCTGTTGCGAGTTGTTTACTTGTCTGTGCACAGTCCAGAACTGTGAGAACACATCTTACTTTCTTAACGGATTTTGTAAAGTTTGAGTAGGGGATACAAATTCATAAGAAAAATCTTAAGACTTATGAACACATGGCAACGTTTTACCTTAAATATTCGAGGAAAATCAAAAATTTTAGAGCAAATCTGAGTAGGTGCGATTTCAAGCTTTTCAATGATCGAGAAGAAATCGGTCAGTTTGTTTCGTTCTCATCTAGTTCGACCTTTTTACGTTTCGTATGGAAACCCTGAACGAACCGACATGCGTTTTGCTCTTTGCTTTTTGCGTTTTGCTCTTTGCTTTTTGCGTTTTGCTCTTTGCTTTTTTCTCATTGGTATATACAGAATACTCGGTCCGAGGATAGCCGGTCTGTACGTCATCAATAATTGACTACTGAATCACATTCGTTTACTGGCATATATAAGAACTTGTGTGTTTTTGCTCTTTGCTTTTTGCTCTTTGCTTTTTGCTCTTTGCTTTTTGCTTATTGCTCTATGCACAACTTTCCTTGTACATTAATTAAAAGACAATGTCAAATGTATAGATGAATAAATAAACTGACAATTAATGTTAAAAGAGGAAACGCATGTCCTTTAATCACGTCTTTCACTCTTTGGTTATTTTTTTTTTTTATTTCCGAATTTGACTTCAAAAAGGACTTGAAAGGGGGGGGGGGGTATCTACAGTGCAGAGATCTTGGCTATCTAGTTTATCAGTACAATAAATTAACCCTCCCACTTGGATTGAATTTGTCTGAATTTCACTGAAGTGGTATATATATATTCCCCCTCGTAAGGAGGTGACACATTTTTATTTACATTCAAAATCAGTTACTGTCCTGTTCACTAATTCCAGAGCACCCCGTTTTCCCGGTTTTCTCTAAAATAAGATAATGTCATTGTAATATCTTAGCTATAGCCAGTCACGTGATTATGAAGCATCTTATCTGTATGCATGCCCACGTGCTGGTCAGTCTGCCAGCTAGCGTGTACCTCTGTGCAACTCATAGTACCATGTATATATATAAATAAATATAGAACTTAGAATTCAGCCTAGTGATCTTTTCAAGCAAATCATGACTTTATATTGTCTGTGACAATACTACATTTGGCGACGAGGATAAACTGGATTAAAAGAGAAACTCGAGTTTTAACAACCGTGTAGGACACTTGTTGTTTAAATGCCGAAAATGTCTCTTCCAACATTTCCAAAATTTGACATTCATTCCGATGGACAAAATACGTAAATCAACTTGAGAATTTATTCGTTGCTATGGACATTTCTAGCAAAAAGAGAAAAAAGGCACTACTCTTACATTACGCAGGAGAAGATGTTTTTGATATCCATCAGACCCTTCCAGATACAAGTGCAGAAGACGGATATGATCAGTCAAAATCAGCTCTGACAAACTACTTTCAACCACAAGTAAATCGCGAGTTTGAAGTATTTGAATTCCGTCAAATGAAACAACTCCAAGAGGAAACCGTGGATCAGTTTGCGACCAGACTTCGACAAAAATCTAAACACTGCGACTTTGCGGACACTGACGGAGAAATCAAGAGTCAGATAATTCAAGGCTGTACTTCAAATGATCTGCGACGCAAAGCTCTTCGTGACAACTTGGATTTAACAAAATTATTATCAACAGCAAGGGCCATGGAAATTGCAAATAAACAAGCGGACAAAATGAGGAAATCAGAAGAAACGAATGCGGTAAGACAAAAAACTTTTTCTCAGCCTAACATTAAGCAATCTACTTCTCAAAGCAAAGAAAGGAAAAAGCAAAAATGTAGGAACTGTGGAGGACGCTATCCACATCGCTCATCATGTCCTGCGTTTGGCAAAATCTGTGATTACTGCAAAAAGGAGAATCACTTTGCCTCGCAATGCCTTAAACGCAAAACTAGAGAAAGACGAAAGGTACAAAATGTCGACGAAAACAGCGCATCAAGCAGCGATGGTGAAAATTCGTCTACATCTTCAAGAAGCGACGATGAAACTACGACAAAAGGTGCATACTCATTCGGAGTTAAAGCCAAAATCCATCAAATAGGGAAACTACCTAAAACAGAAATCCGTCTGAACGACCACAAAATGAAAATTATTGTCGATACGGGTAGCTCAATCAACATCGTAGAAGAAATCACGGTAAACAAAATGCGAAACAAACCGAAACTGCAGAAATCGGATATAAGTGCGTTTGCTTACGGTCAAAAGGAAAAGCTCCGTATAAGAGGCAAATTTTCTGCATCCGTTGAATCCAAGGATAAGATCGTAACCGCTACATTCTACGTTGTGCCGGGAGATTATGGTAATCTGTTAAGTTACGCAACAGCAGTGGATCTTAATATTATACCGGTCATCCAGAAAGTGAAAATCCCGAAAAAGGAATTAACAGAAGAATATCGCGATGTGTTCGAAGGCTTCGGAAAATTAAAAGATAAAAGGATCAAAATACACATCGATGAAAATATCGCTCCTGTAGCAGAGCCTCACAGGAGAATTCCGTTTCACGTGCGAAATCAAGTAGAAGAGGAATTAAAGCGACTTGAGCAACAAGACGTCATAGAAAAAGCCGTAGGACCGACACCCTGGGTATCGCCTATCGTTGTAGCAACACGAGCGAAAAATCCGAATCAAATAAGGATATGTGTCGATATGAGGAAAGCTAATAAAGCTATTAAACGTGAGCGTCATCTTACACCGACTATAGATGACCTGATAATGGATCTTAACGGAGCTAAAGTTTTCTCCAAATTGGATCTAAGAAATGGATTTCATCAGCTAGAGCTCGAACCCGAGTCAAGGTATGTAACTACCTTCTCTACACATGTAGGATTATGGCGCTATAAAAGACTTAATTTTGGTATTTCTGCAGCTCCTGAAATATTCCAAAACGAAATTCGTCAAGCGCTACAGGGTCTCAAAGGAGTCCGTAACCTAAGCGATGACATAATAGTATTTGGATCCGACCAGAAAACTCACGATGCAAACCTCCGTGCCGTTCTTCAGAGGCTAAGAGAAAAGAATCTTACTCTTAACAAGGAAAAATGTTCGTTTAATCAGAATAAGATATCTTTCTTCGGATATGTATTCTCAGCGGAAGGAATATCAGCCGATCCAAAGAAAGTAGAGGCAATCAAGGGCGCAAAGAAGCCATCAAATCAATCGGAAATCAAAAGTTTTCTTGGAATGACAAATTACGTGTCCAGATTCATTCCGGACTATTCGACTATCACTGAACCTTTGCGAAAATTACTACGGGACAAGACTCCTTGGAAATGGACAAGTGAACAGGATAACGCATTCGAGAAAGTAAAACGTAACCTCACAAGTGACCGTGTAATGACATTCTTCGATCCTAGAAAACAGACAGAATTACACGTGGATGCAAGTCCAGTAGGTCTAGCCGCAGTGATGAGCCAAGAAAATAAAATAGTCGCTTACGGAAGCCGTGGCGTTTAAGGTTAACAACATACAACTTTAAGGTCAAGTACATGCCTGGAATTACTAATGCCGCCGATTACTTGTCTAGACACCCGCTGACCGAGTCAAAGGAATGTAATCCAGATGAACATTACATAAGGTACGTTACCGAAAATGCCGTACCAAGATCTATGCAACTGGACGAGATCATCAAAGCATCCCAGCATGATCCCGTAATTCCGCTCGTTATCGAGGCCGTGACCTTAAATCACTGGGACCCCAAAATGTGCAAAGATAATAAATCTTACAATTGTTTCTCGAGAATGCGAAATGAACTAACAATCGTCAATATCAAAGATAAGTGTATACTTTTACGAGGAACAAGGATTTGTATCCCAGAATCATTGCAGCGACGAGCAATTAGCATAGCTCATGAAGGTCACCAGGGAATCACAAAGACAAAACAATTACTGCGAGAAAAAGTATGGTTTCCGTATATCGACGATCTTACTGAACAAATGTGCAAATCGTGCATAACTTGCCTATCGTTGTCGCCTACAAACACACCGGAACCATTAAAGATGAGTGAATTACCGTCAAAACCGTGGGACGAAGTTTCTGTTGATTTTTTCGGACCAATTCCGAATGGTGATTACATCATGGTTGTAATCGACGATTATTCTCGTTTTCCGGTCATTGAAATAATGTAAACGTCTTCAAATTGAATAGCATCATTTAAGAACAAATAAATTGGCAACGTGGACCAGACATGCACGTTTCGGGTACTTAACCCTCATCAGTGATCCTAAATCCTAAATCTAAACAATGTAATATGCCAAAAAGTATGAAAGTTACTATGTCGAAAAAGGGTACCGAAAGACGTAGCAGGATGGGTGGGATATGATGCTACAGGACCCACTTTTTAGAAATTTCAAGAAATTTTGATAACAGAAATTTAGATTGCGTTGAAGAAACGATCAACCGAAATTGATCGAACTTGGCTACATGTGCCCTCGGGGACTCTTGGTCCACCAGCAGTGACACTCACCAAGTGGTATAAATGTAAACGTCTTCAAATTGAATAGCATCATTTAAGAACAAATAAATTGGCAACGTGGACCAGACATGCACGTTTCGGGTACTTAACCCTCATCAGTGATCCTAAATCCTAAATCTAAACAATGTAATATGCCAAAAAGTATGAAAGTTACTATGTCGAAAAAGGGTACCGAAAGACGTAGCAGGATGGGTGGGATATGATGCTACAGGACCCACTTTTTAGAAATTTCAAGAAATTTTGATAACAGAAATTTAGATTGCGTTGAAGAAACGATCAACCGAAATTGATCGAACTTGGCTACATGTGCCCTCGGGGACTCTTGGTCCACCAGCAGTGACACTCACCAAGTGGTATAAATGTAAACGTCTTCAAATTGAATAGCATCATTTAAGAACAAATAAATTGGCAACGTGGACCAGACATGCACGTTTCGGGTACTTAACCCTCATCAGTGATCCTAAATCCTAAATCTAAACAATGTAATATGCCAAAAAGTATGAAAGTTACTATGTCGAAAAAGGGTACCGAAAGACGTAGCAGGATGGGTGGGATATGATGCTACAGGACCCACTTTTTAGAAATTTCAAGAAATTTTGATAACAGAAATTTAGATTGCGTTGAAGAAACGATCAACCGAAATTGATCGAACTTGGCTACATGTGCCCTCGGGGACTCTTGGTCCACCAGCAGTGACACTCACCAAGTGGTATAAATGTAAACGTCTTCAAATTGAATAGCATCATTTAAGAACAAATAAATTGGCAACGTGGACCAGACATGCACGTTTCGGGTACTTAACCCTCATCAGTGATCCTAAATCCTAAATCTAAACAATGTAATATGCCAAAAAGTATGAAAGTTACTATGTCGAAAAAGGGTACCGAAAGACGTAGCAGGATGGGTGGGATATGATGCTACAGGACCCACTTTTTAGAAATTTCAAGAAATTTTGATAACAGAAATTTAGATTGCGTTGAAGAAACGATCAACCGAAATTGATCGAACTTGGCTACATGTGCCCTCGGGGACTCTTGGTCCACCAGCAGTGACACTCACCAAGTGGTATAAATGTAAACGTCTTCAAATTGAATAGCATCATTTAAGAACAAATAAATTGGCAACGTGGACCAGACATGCACGTTTCGGGTACTTAACCCTCATCAGTGATCCTAAATCCTAAATCTAAACAATGTAATATGCCAAAAAGTATGAAAGTTACTATGTCGAAAAAGGGTACCGAAAGACGTAGCAGGATGGGTGGGATATGATGCTACAGGACCCACTTTTTAGAAATTTCAAGAAATTTTGATAACAGAAATTTAGATTGCGTTGAAGAAACGATCAACCGAAATTGATCGAACTTGGCTACATGTGCCCTCGGGGACTCTTGGTCCACCAGCAGTGACACTCACCAAGTGGTATAAATGTAAACGTCTTCAAATTGAATAGCATCATTTAAGAACAAATAAATTGGCAACGTGGACCAGACATGCACGTTTCGGGTACTTAACCCTCATCAGTGATCCTAAATCCTAAATCTAAACAATGTAATATGCCAAAAAGTATGAAAGTTACTATGTCGAAAAAGGGTACCGAAAGACGTAGCAGGATGGGTGGGATATGATGCTACAGGACCCACTTTTTAGAAATTTCAAGAAATTTTGATAACAGAAATTTAGATTGCGTTGAAGAAACGATCAACCGAAATTGATCGAACTTGGCTACATGTGCCCTCGGGGACTCTTGGTCCACCAGCAGTGACACTCACCAAGTGGTATAAATGTAAACGTCTTCAAATTGAATAGCATCATTTAAGAACAAATAAATTGGCAACGTGGACCAGACATGCACGTTTCGGGTACTTAACCCTCATCAGTGATCCTAAATCCTAAATCTAAACAATGTAATATGCCAAAAAGTATGAAAGTTACTATGTCGAAAAAGGGTACCGAAAGACGTAGCAGGATGGGTGGGATATGATGCTACAGGACCCACTTTTTAGAAATTTCAAGAAATTTTGATAACAGAAATTTAGATTGCGTTGAAGAAACGATCAACCGAAATTGATCGAACTTGGCTACATGTGCCCTCGGGGACTCTTGGTCCACCAGCAGTGACACTCACCAAGTGGTATAAATGTAAACGTCTTCAAATTGAATAGCATCATTTAAGAACAAATAAATTGGCAACGTGGACCAGACATGCACGTTTCGGGTACTTAACCCTCATCAGTGATCCTAAATCCTAAATCTAAACAATGTAATATGCCAAAAAGTATGAAAGTTACTATGTCGAAAAAGGGTACCGAAAGACGTAGCAGGATGGGTGGGATATGATGCTACAGGACCCACTTTTTAGAAATTTCAAGAAATTTTGATAACAGAAATTTAGATTGCGTTGAAGAAACGATCAACCGAAATTGATCGAACTTGGCTACATGTGCCCTCGGGGACTCTTGGTCCACCAGCAGTGACACTCACCAAGTGGTATAAATGTAAACGTCTTCAAATTGAATAGCATCATTTAAGAACAAATAAATTGGCAACGTGGACCAGACATGCACGTTTCGGGTACTTAACCCTCATCAGTGATCCTAAATCCTAAATCTAAACAATGTAATATGCCAAAAAGTATGAAAGTTACTATGTCGAAAAAGGGTACCGAAAGACGTAGCAGGATGGGTGGGATATGATGCTACAGGACCCACTTTTTAGAAATTTCAAGAAATTTTGATAACAGAAATTTAGATTGCGTTGAAGAAACGATCAACCGAAATTGATCGAACTTGGCTACATGTGCCCTCGGGGACTCTTGGTCCACCAGCAGTGACACTCACCAAGTGGTATAAATGTAAACGTCTTCAAATTGAATAGCATCATTTAAGAACAAATAAATTGGCAACGTGGACCAGACATGCACGTTTCGGGTACTTAACCCTCATCAGTGATCCTAAATCCTAAATCTAAACAATGTAATATGCCAAAAAGTATGAAAGTTACTATGTCGAAAAAGGGTACCGAAAGACGTAGCAGGATGGGTGGGATATGATGCTACAGGACCCACTTTTTAGAAATTTCAAGAAATTTTGATAACAGAAATTTAGATTGCGTTGAAGAAACGATCAACCGAAATTGATCGAACTTGGCTACATGTGCCCTCGGGGACTCTTGGTCCACCAGCAGTGACACTCACCAAGTGGTATAAATGTAAACGTCTTCAAATTGAATAGCATCATTTAAGAACAAATAAATTGGCAACGTGGACCAGACATGCACGTTTCGGGTACTTAACCCTCATCAGTGATCCTAAATCCTAAATCTAAACAATGTAATATGCCAAAAAGTATGAAAGTTACTATGTCGAAAAAGGGTACCGAAAGACGTAGCAGGATGGGTGGGATATGATGCTACAGGACCCACTTTTTAGAAATTTCAAGAAATTTTGATAACAGAAATTTAGATTGCGTTGAAGAAACGATCAACCGAAATTGATCGAACTTGGCTACATGTGCCCTCGGGGACTCTTGGTCCACCAGCAGTGACACTCACCAAGTGGTATAAATGTAAACGTCTTCAAATTGAATAGCATCATTTAAGAACAAATAAATTGGCAACGTGGACCAGACATGCACGTTTCGGGTACTTAACCCTCATCAGTGATCCTAAATCCTAAATCTAAACAATGTAATATGCCAAAAAGTATGAAAGTTACTATGTCGAAAAAGGGTACCGAAAGACGTAGCAGGATGGGTGGGATATGATGCTACAGGACCCACTTTTTAGAAATTTCAAGAAATTTTGATAACAGAAATTTAGATTGCGTTGAAGAAACGATCAACCGAAATTGATCGAACTTGGCTACATGTGCCCTCGGGGACTCTTGGTCCACCAGCAGTGACACTCACCAAGTGGTATAAATGTAAACGTCTTCAAATTGAATAGCATCATTTAAGAACAAATAAATTGGCAACGTGGACCAGACATGCACGTTTCGGGTACTTAACCCTCATCAGTGATCCTAAATCCTAAATCTAAACAATGTAATATGCCAAAAAGTATGAAAGTTACTATGTCGAAAAAGGGTACCGAAAGACGTAGCAGGATGGGTGGGATATGATGCTACAGGACCCACTTTTTAGAAATTTCAAGAAATTTTGATAACAGAAATTTAGATTGCGTTGAAGAAACGATCAACCGAAATTGATCGAACTTGGCTACATGTGCCCTCGGGGACTCTTGGTCCACCAGCAGTGACACTCACCAAGTGGTATAAATGTAAACGTCTTCAAATTGAATAGCATCATTTAAGAACAAATAAATTGGCAACGTGGACCAGACATGCACGTTTCGGGTACTTAACCCTCATCAGTGATCCTAAATCCTAAATCTAAACAATGTAATATGCCAAAAAGTATGAAAGTTACTATGTCGAAAAAGGGTACCGAAAGACGTAGCAGGATGGGTGGGATATGATGCTACAGGACCCACTTTTTAGAAATTTCAAGAAATTTTGATAACAGAAATTTAGATTGCGTTGAAGAAACGATCAACCGAAATTGATCGAACTTGGCTACATGTGCCCTCGGGGACTCTTGGTCCACCAGCAGTGACACTCACCAAGTGGTATAAATGTAAACGTCTTCAAATTGAATAGCATCATTTAAGAACAAATAAATTGGCAACGTGGACCAGACATGCACGTTTCGGGTACTTAACCCTCATCAGTGATCCTAAATCCTAAATCTAAATAATGACATCCATCTCTGCGAGAACTGTCATACCTAGGCTAGATGGTATATTTGCTACATTCGGAATACCGTCAGTATGTAAGAGCGACAATGGACCACCATTTAACGGTTCAGAATTCAGCAAATTTGCGGATTACCTGGGATTCAAACACCGTAAAATAACTCCGTTACATCCAGAAGCAAACGGACTTGTCGAAAAATTCATGCAACCGTTGCAGAAAGTTATAAAAGCCGCAAACATCGAAAACAAAAATTACAGGCAGGAACTACACAAATTTCTCAGGAACTACCGTGCGACACCGCATTCTACAACTGGAATTTCACCGGCAGAAATTCTTTTCTCCAGAACAATAAAAACCAAATTACCAGAAATGCCGAAATCACCTCAAAACAGTCCATTGCGAAACAAAGATGCATCAGAAAAATCGAAAAACAAAAAGTACGCTGACTCAAAAAGAAAAGGACGAGAGTCACCTATCAAGGAGGGCGATCAAGTACTCGTAAAACAACGGAAAAGGGATAAATTAACACCCCCGTTTCATCCGAAACCGGCCAAAGTTATTCGAAGAAAGAAATCAATGATAACCGTAAATCACGAAGGAAAAGAAATAACCCGAGATGCTTCACATTTCAAACCGCTTCCAACTGGAATTTACGCATCAGACAATCAAACACCGTATCAATCGCCAACCCCGATCATTCGTAGACGACCAAAACGAAATAGACAGAAACCGGCAAGATATCGCGATTAATGATTAGTGCGGTGAAAATGTGAAATGTGAAAAAAAGTGAAAAGTCAATTAAAAATCATGTATTCGAATTTTTGATTTCAATGTTACTGATTAATTTTGCTGTTACCATAGATTGTTCAAATTTCATTGCATTCAGCTGTTATATCAATCATGTCAATCTCGTGTTAGTTTTATTGCTTTTCAGGGACTCGGACATCATTAACTTTTACACTCGTTGTTATATAGTGCTTTCTTATCGTATAGTTTAGATTAGATGAACACGTGCATTGATTCTCTATGACACTTTATTCTGAGATCAATTGAAAGACTTGTTACACTCTTTAGTTATTCACTTTAGATTTCGTATTAATTGCTTTCTTTATCTGCTCGTGTCGAGACGGTGAACCTTTGACATTACATATGAACTCTCTGTGCCGTGCTCGACACTACTTCATTTATTTTTAGATTACTTTTAAATTATTACATTTAAATTTAATCATCAGTAATAATATTTTTTAATCTATAAAGAAAAGGAGGAATGTAATATCTTAGCTATAGCCAGTCACGTGATTATGAAGCATCTTATCTGTATGCATGCCCACGTGCTGGTCAGTCTGCCAGCTAGCGTGTACCTCTGTGCAACTCATAGTACCATGTATATATATAAATAAATATAGAACTTAGAATTCAGCCTAGTGATCTTTTCAAGCAAATCATGACTTTATATTGTCTGTGACGATACTACAGTCATCTTCCAAAAAGACATCAGTTTTATAGTAATCCTTTAGTCGTAACAGAAAATATCATTGTTTTGGCTGTGCGTTAGTTAAGTTAGAAATAGGACGGAAAATAAAAAGTCTACGGTGATTTTCTATAGTAAAATCCACAGGGATTTATCACGCTAATATACCAGTTGCTCTATTTACTATATATGTGTTAAAGGGATCTAACTTGGCGTTTAACGAAAAGTCGACAAGCCATCGTTAAGTCTTCAGAAAAAGGCTAATCAATGTCAAAACCTATTTTCTGTGGTATATTTCGATAGATTAATTCATACTGAATCTTCTTACGAAATTTTACATCAGTACCTCCCTTACAAGTCGAGATATGCCCAATAACGCTCTCTTATGAGCGCCGCATTTCTAGGTCGGACAAAAAGGTGTCCGGTGATAATCAAGCAGTACAGACAATATTTGGTTACTGATAGTTTATAGTTCCGAGCACTTCAAAGACATACAACTGCATGATATCTCCTCTTCACATGCTTTGTACAATCTCAAACATCGCTGGTATATGAAAACCCCTCATACAGCTACCTCTTTGCATGCGCGTATATGTCAATCATAACTCTGCACATGTTGAATTTAATCTCACTTAAATCCGACGCTTTTCTTATTTCAAAGTCGTTAATAAGACTTTATTTGAAATTGCACTAAGCATATATGTGACTATGTTATGTTATTATGTTATGTATTTGAGATGTTCGCATCATTGAATGGTCAAGCGGTGTCTCAAGTTGATTACTGATGCCTGATTATCATCGGTCACCTTTTTGTCCGACCTAGAAATGTGGCGCCAATAAGAGAGCGGTATTGGGCATATCTCGGCTTGTAAGGGAGGTACTGATGTAAAAATTCGTATGAAGATTCAATATGAATTAATCTATCGAAATATACCACAGAAAATAGGTTTTGACATTGATTTGCCTATTTCTGAAGACTTTACGATGACTTGTCGATTTTTCGTTAAACACCGAGTTAGATCCCTTGAACACATAATAGTAAATAGAGCAACCGGTATCAATTAGCGAGATAAATCCCTGTGGTAAAATCGTTAAAAATGTGTGACGTCGGAGGCTTTGAGCAGCATATATAGCACTTGAAACGCGTTCTGAAAGGGATCCAAACAATGGTTGGAACACATTCTGAAAGGGATCCAAACAATAGAAAACAATGAATGACATAACCGAAGACAATTGGGGCAGGCAACTGGAAAATCGGTCACAAAAAATAGGGCAAGGTCAAACACTTAAAACACGTTATGAAAGGAATCCGAAACAATGGATGCACTGGGGGGCAAAAATGGGAAAATTGATCAGGGATAACAAGTGCATCATGCAAAAACTCGGACAGGGACACCACCCGTTACTTAAAACTTCTTCATGCAAAACAAAATCGGGCAAGATCACTCCATAACATCATGTCCAGGGATGTGGGGTGGGGGTCCCGGGGACATATAGTGCAAAATATCGTTTAAGATATCAAAAGAAAGGGCTCGACGAGTAGAATACAGCCCGGGGGTAGTTCGGGGTCATTCGGTGCAAAATAACAAAGGTACCAGAAGTATACCGTGTGGCATATCAAATGAAAGGTCTCGACGAGTAGAATAAAGCCCGGGGGTAGTTTGGGGTCATTGGGTGCAAAATAACAAGGGTATCAGAAGTATACCGTGTGACATATCAAATGAAAGGTCTCGACGAGTAGAATACAGCCCGGGAGTAGTTCGGGGTCATTGGGTGCAAAATAACAAAGGTACCAGAAGTAAACCGTGTGACATATCAAATGAAAGGTCTCGAGGAGTAGAATACAGCCCGGGGGTAATTCGGGGTCATTGAGTGCACAATAACAAAGGTATCAGAAGTATACCGTGTGACATATCAAATGAAAGGTCTCGACGAGTAGAATACAGCCCGGGGGTAGTTCGGGGTCATTGGGTGCAAAATAACAAAGGTATCAGAAGTATACCGTGTGACATATCAAATGAAAGGTCTCGACGAGTAGAATACAGCCCGGGGGTAGTTCGGGGTCATTGGGTGCAAAATAACAAAGGTATCAGAAGTATACCGTGTGACATATCAAATGAAAGGTCTCGACGAGTAGAATACAGCCCGGGGGTAATTCGGGGTCATTGGGTACAAAACAACAAAGGTATCAGAAGTATATAGTGATATGTCACACGGTATACTTCTGATACCTTTGTTATTTTGCACCCAATGACCCCAAACTACCCCCGGGCTGTATTCTACTCGTCCAGACCTTTCAGTTGATATGTCACACGGTATACTTCTGATACCTTTGTTATTTTGTACCCAATGACCCCGAATTACCCCCCGGGCTGTATTCTACTCGTCGAGACCTTTCATTTGATATGTCACACGGTATACTTCTGATACCTTTGTTATTTTGCACCCAATGACCCCGAACTACCCCCGGGCTGTATTCTACTCGTCCAGACCTTTCAGTTGATATGTCACACGGTATACTTCTGATACCTTTGTTATTGTGCACTCAATGACCCCGAATTACCCCGGGCTGTATTCTACTCCTCGAGACCTTTCATTTGATATGTCACACGGTTTACTTCTGGTACCTTTGTTATTTTGCACCCAATGACCCCGAACTACTCCCGGGCTGTATTCTACTCGTCGAGACCTTTCATTTGATATGTCACACGGTATACTTCTGATACCCTTGTTATTTTGCACCCAATGACCCCAAACTACCCCCGGGCTTTATTCTACTCGTCGAGACCTTTCATTTGATATGCCACACGGTACACTTCTGGTACCTTTGTTATTTTGCACCCAATGACCCCGAACTACCCCCGGGCTGTATTCTACTCGTCGAGCCCTTTCTTTTGATATCTTAAACGATATTTTGCACTATATGTCCCCGGGACCCCCACCCCACATCCCTGGACATGATGTTATGGAGTGATCTTGCCCGATTTTGTTTTGCATGAAGAAGTTTTAAGTAACGGGTGGTGTCCCTGTCCGAGTTTTTGCATGATGCACTTGTTTTCCCTGATCAATTTTCCCATTTTTGCCCCCCCAGTGCATCCATTGTTTCGGATTCCTTTCATAACGTGTTTTAAGTGTTTGACCTTGCCCTATTTTTTGTGACCGATTTTCCAGTTGCCTGCCCCAATTGTCTTCGGTTATGTCATTCATTGTTTTCTATTGTTTGGATCCCTTTCAGAATGTGTTCCAACCATTGTTTGGATCCCTTTCAGAACGCGTTTCAAGTGCTATATATGCTGCTGCTTTGACGTCGCTGTTTACTATTGTTGACACGGAGAACAATATGGTGGCGGCTTGAAATTAACATGGGAATTCCCCGTAGACATTTTATTTTTTCATATTGCGCTTTGAAGGCAGCTGATAGTGTAAGTTGAAGTTAATTTCCAGTTACGACAAAAGGGGGTCGATTCTCGGAAGCAATAATTTAAAGCAAAATTCTTCAGACGACAGAATAAATCACCAAAACAGGGTGTTCTGGATTTAGTGAATAGGACAGTAAGTTGCGCCAATTGCAGCTTAAAAACGGCCGCAAACTTTAAGATCAGGAATATTTCAAAACCATGTCGATTTTGAAGCTTGGTATATATGTGTGGTGTATATGTGTGGGACCCTTGCACCCAAAGAAATATTTCAAAAATAGAAACGGTGCAGCGACGCGCGGCTAGGTGGGTTATGAAGGATTGGAGGCAAACATCAAGTGTCACAAACATGCTTACTCATCTAGATTGGAGAACATTTGCTCAACGACGTGCTGATGCTAGGCTTGTTATGCTCTTCAAAATCCTGCATGGCTTAGTGGCAGTTCCAGCCCAGTCCTATATACCCCAACCTACCCGCTCTTCACAAGGACCCCACCCACACGCCCTACCTCAAATTCAAACCTCAAGAGATTATTGTAAACACAGTTTCTTCCCCCTCACAATTGTTCAATGGAATGCTCTCCTGCCAACCATCCCAACAAACCTGACTCTGGTTGGTTTCAAAGAGGTTGTGTGCTCGATTGAGCACATCAGTCCCAGAAAGTAAATACTGGTCAGTTTGTATCCCCTTCTCTTCATTACTTTTATTCTTCTCTCTTTCTTTATGTCTTTCCTTTTAACAAAACCTATCGCCTCATCACTTTTTTTTTATTAACATTTTTACTTTCACCCTCCTTTCAAACATGCATTGCGCTTTTAAATTCCCGCCATAATACTCAATGTTGAGGAGTCGGCAGTACAGGAAGATAGATGTGTTTTGGAAAAGGCTATAGAAAAATTTTTCACCAGGAAATATTAGCCAGAAATTTAGTAAGATGTAGACTGCTGTGTAAATCTAATTGTATGTGGATTACGTTACATATGAGGGCATATGTTAATATTACAAACCTTCAAATGTGATTCTTTTATTATTCATCGGTCATTTTATTTCATAAAGACCGCGGACGATTCTAAATATACAAGGTTTTATGAACGTTCAATGAGGTGTGGAGGTCAATAAAAAACAATGAGGGGCGGAGAAAAGAAAATTATTTCAGTCGCGGGTGTGAATTGTTTTGATTATAATGAGTATTCAGCCATAGTATAGAAAATATTGTGTTTAAAGTCCGCTTAATAAGACATCCTTTTATAAGAAATGTTAACAGAAGAAGAATAGACTCTTCTATCCCGAAAACCCCAAAATGTCATTAATAAATGTTTCAAATCAATCTAGATCCCTATAGCGATTCTTGAAGACCAATTATTCTAAATGCTTTTCAAATACATGTATATTGAGGAACGTGATGGTCAAAATAAAGAAATATTATCCTCACTTGATTAGAAAATATTTCCTTACCTCTATTTGCAATAATGTAATCACATATTTAAAACTTTAATGGAAATAGAACTCATTGTTACACTGCTATTTTTCTTCTTTGACCGAACACAGAGTACCTTTCAGAAATTCATCGGGATGTATAACAAATTGTTTTACTTCTATGGCCTAATAATCGTTACCGTTGCATATTTCCACCCGATAATTTGCATGGTCAATTTCATTTTGAAACGCAGGGGTGTACTAAATATTTAGATCTTTATTTTTCGAAAAATTGAAGAAAATCTGCGGTTTGTAAGTCGGATAAAGACCTCGTTGAGGTCTGTATGAAGGTTAGATGCCCAAGGAGAGAACAGGGTGGTGTTTAAAGACCGAGGCCGAAGGCCTCGGTCTTTAAACACCACCCTGTTGAAGGCCTCGGTCTTTAAACACCACCCTGTTCTCTCCTTGGGCATCTAACCTTCATACAGACCTCAACTCGGTCTTTATCCTATACATAAAATTTTCTGACAATGACGAACGTCGTAAGTGTTCAATAGTTTGCTTTATTTGTAACTGTAGTCATTATGGTGATTAACGAATTTTTCATATATTCGTGAACGAGAGCAGCTAATTAATAACACCTCAAACCTTATAATTTGTGCAAATGAAAACTGCCCTAAAGGGACGAATTATACCCCCCGCTGAATACTTTTTCTGAGCAGATCCATTTTATGACCTGACCTGACATTAAATTTTCCAAATAGATATTCTCTCATATTAAGTAATCATTCAGGGTTAAGGTCACTATATCAAATAAAATGCTTAGTATGTTAAATGTTTTATAATATATTATATAAAATTTTCGACAGCAATCCCCTTTCTTCATGCACTTCCACATATCATGATCTTTTATTGTATATAAAGTTTCAATGAAATCCATCAAATGGTTTGGGAGGAGTTGCGATCAGACAAGGTGCATGGAAAATCGAAGTCCAAGGGCCATAATTCAGGTCGATTTTTTTTCAACAGCAATCCTCTTTCTTCATGCACATCTACACATCATGATCTTTCATTGTATAAAGTTTCAGTGAAATCCATCAAATGGTTTGGGAGGAGTTGCGAAGACAAACATTCGTCTACAGACGGACGGACGGACAGACAGACGGACGGACAGGTTGAATCCAGTATACCCTCCCCCCTAACTTCGTTGCGGGGGGTATAATTAATCACGAAAAGTTTAAGTTATTGATGTTTTGCAATTAAGATAGATTTCTTTTAACAGTTTAAGGGAGAACAGATGCAACGTTTTATGATTAAGAGTATCCACATGTATTTAGCTTTTCAAATTCGTTTTTACACAGACATATTTTGACAACCACAGTCCCAGTTCTTTTTAAATGATGATTTGAATTGGTATGATAAAAACTTAAACAGAAGACACAAAAATTATCATGATTATCATCCAATTTTCAGAGTTTTCATACCCCAAAGTGCCGTAACGTAATTCACAAAAAAATCTTTTAAAGTTTTATTCTCCGTGAAATAATTATGTTTAACTTAAAAATTTCATGCCGATCTATTGCTATGTAGACCTTCAAACAGAATCTGAATCTATGCTAGATCAAAATATATCAGAAACTTGAATCATCTGTCATGTTTTAACATACTAGAAATAGAACATCTTACAGACAAGGAAAGTAAAGAGTTTTTGTACACATTGCTACTTTAAAGTAGTGTATTTCTTTCTTATTTCTAAGCTGATTCTATCTTCCATACCATCTCTTGTATACATCTGTGTGATTCAGTATTACTTTGTGCAATCATTGTCCTCTGTAATCAATAAAGATACCCAAAAGTGAATTACGTTACACAGCGTGAATTACGTTATGGCAGAAATTCTCGCCTGTTTTGAAAACTTCAGCATTATCTGATACCTATATTTCTCCATGCAAATTCAAATTCTTTATACATATACGTACGAGATACATTCAAATGTTGCAACTACAAACTTTACCAAATAACCCGCAAAATTAAGAATATTGTGATTAAATTGAATGCCTACTAGCTAAAAAGTGGTAAATTGTATATATTTGACATTTTAAATAGTATTTCTGCTCACAGACTAAGTATTATCACTAGCTAGCATGTCTGAAAATAAAATGATTAAGATAAATCCGATCTAGACACCTCAGGAGTGGATATTTCTCTGAATTTAGAACCTACTACGTAACGTAATTCACCGTTACGTAATTCACGGTCATGTTTTTTTTTTTATCTGTGTTTATTATCTGCCTCTCCGTACGTAAGGGAGCCTTAATCCAATTGTGATTGTCTTTATATAAAGGCATAAGCGCCCGACTACGACATGGCCAAAGATATGTACTCCGCGGATCGTATCACAGTAAAAAAAAAGCGTAACGTAATTAACAAAATAAGTGAATTTTTCAAAAAAAATAAAGTAATCAAAGGATTTTTTTCTGAAAACGAAACGAACGTAAAACATTCAATGGAAAACTATTATAGTTTGGTCCATTACAAGTCAGAAAAGTGTTGCTATGACATTATATAGTTCTAATTTTAACTCCTCCTTTGATCTCTAAAGATATTGTAACGTAATTCACCGTAAATCTTGTGACAATCGAGTTTAGTATAATTCAGAGTAAAACACTATAAAGCGTATGAACTTAACTCGATTTTTTTGAAATACTGATATTACTTTTATTAAAATATGCGCAAGATATTTTGAATTTGATACATTTTTGCGTCACTGAAAACCCATTTTATCATACACCTCAGTTTGTGACATGCATTTTTTGGCAAATGCAACCCTGATAGAAGAATCCACACATATCGAGTTCAAAGGTAACCATAAGGCATACGGAGGGATAGCAACTAATCCAAGGAATAAGTAAAAGTAAAAAAATCTTTCGGTGTTCAAACAAATATCTGTACTACATTACTAGAATACAATTATTTACATTTACTGAGGTAAATACAATGATTAAGCTCCCCGAGAAGACGTATATAGACTAGCTAATTTGAGTACTCGTGAGGAGATAAAACTGAGCTTTTTAATTAATAAAAATGCTACATGAGTTAAAGATTCTGACGATAATCTCAACAGCACTCACAGTAGAGCACAAAACTGAGTATTGACGGACTCCTAGAAAGCTAGAAGTGGGATCAGCTAGGTGCTCGTGAGGAGTTAGTCCGACTTGCAGACCTACGACGATGTTATTTGTCTTCGAGGACGAAAAAACAAAGAACACCGTCGTAGGTCTGCAAGTCGCGTATATCGGACTAGGGAGGAGTAAGCATCCCCTGTTGGCTAGCCGCATCCGCCGTCGATGTTCACGCACGAAAATGAAACAATATGATATATAAAATATATGCACTGCATGAGGTTATGTCTACAAAGGAAGTGAGCTATGGCGACAATGTCAGGGGAAAATATTCAAAAGACTTACTGTCAAACCCCTCGCGGGGAACTTTTTTACGAGCTCCACACGGCAAAGGACATAAGTACGTGTGACACAATTGAGTTAAAGAAGATTCTGACGAATCAAATATTATAGAGTTATATAGGAGAAAATGACCACACCCATTTCCCAAGACCCTATATGTAACGTGGGCATTCTTGTGTCACAAAAAAACCCATCTTCTAACATCTTTTACTTTAAATAATCGACAAAATAATCAAATCATTGTTTCAAGCTATTAAAAACAGTGCTGATCTATTTTTAGCACATGGGGAACTGTTGGAATGTTATATCTACCTCGGATGACGTCATCGTAGGTAGATATAACGTTTTATTTTTTCATCGAGGCGCTGTTTAGCCAATCAGAACGCAGGAAATATAATTTTATATATATAGTACTCGCGATCGATAAGGTGCAATCTGATAAGTCGTGCCATATTGTGCGGAGCCGGGAGCCTAGTTAATTTGTTACCAATGAAATCTTAAATAATATAATAATAATATAGGAAAATGGGTCCTTTTCGGTCAAAATATAGGGAAAATAGGGCATATCCAAAAATATAGGGTGTTGTGTATGTTTTTTTTTCTAAGCAATTCTCTTAAAAGGTATACCGCCCACGAACGTTGTTTTAAACAAAATAATTAATTACTATATGGCCTAAGAATGAAAATCGATTCCTTATTACACTTACATCCCTCCAAGGTATTAAAAAATATTATTACAAGAGAACAATTGCAATGCTACTTCATTAATTTTCTAATCATACCTTGCATATTATTCGCATTGTTAAGAGCCTCTTGGGAAATGAAAACTCCATTAAACGTCAAATACTACAGTAAAACTATAAAATCTAAGCTTATTCACACAGAGCAAACCTTCCTCGTTCGTAGAGCTAGCTGTTACATTTTTTCCGGGTGAAAATTATAATAGTTAACTGTTTACATTTATTTGAGGACATTTTATTCATGGGCGGATCCAGAAAAAAATTCCAGGGGGTCCAGCATGCGATATTGAAATCAGTAACATGAAAAACAACGAGGAAAAATCAGTTTTTGGCAAATCCGGGAGGGGAGGTTCTTGACCTCATCTCTATATCCGCGCTTGCGATTTATAATGTGGAGGATAAAATGGTTAGAGCAACCAAATATACATTGTATCATCGATAATTCATCGGATCTCCATGTCATCCATGCATGTCCCGCACCTATACATATATGCTCGTTGTACAAAATGTACTCTTAATTGCATGTATTTCCTTATGGGATTGGATGTATGTCAGCAATGGCGACACTAAGGTGTCATATTTAAAAACGTACGGTAGTTTTTTGTGTGTGAAAAATTCTGAATCTATTCAGCAATTCAGTAAGTTGTCAGAGCAGATTCCAGTAGCCATAATCACGCCCTCGTGCCTAAATTAACCATGGGATTTCTAAGGACCTGCCAGCTAAGGCTACCAGTTATAGGCCCTTCACCTCTAGTATCATTAAAAGCATCCACTTAATTTTGGCATAGCAACGTCACTATCATCTTTTCGAGACAAGACTGTGTGTAGTACTTAACCCCCCCCCTCCTCTTGTCGGATGTCATACACAAAACTGCGTCTCTGGTGAGTTTCGCTCGGAGACTTATCAGGCCAAAACTTCGAATGAATTATTACATATATAGCCATACAAGTACTGGGTGATTTTACTCTCAAAATTGCTTGTATGTGAAATTCCGATAAAATGATAGATTCTGATGTTGTTGTATATATACTCTCCGTGGGAAACTGATCGGAGACGCAGTTTTGTGTATGTCATCCGACATGGAGGAGTAAGGTATTACGTACACGTGTCCAGATGATGCGTCAAGTGCTACATGTTGTATTAAAATACAAATTACTATTAAACTTTATCAAAAGGACAAATCATCTTGCTTTTCGTGGCCAGGGATGGAAGTGTCGCTTTGGGGTCGCCAATTTCTTTAGTGAAAATATTTTGAAAACTCATTAGATGTTACTTTGTCTCACCATTGGCATGAAATACATGTGACTACCGACATATTTTATGGCCTGCTTAAGTAATCTTCAAGCATTACTTACCTTGTTACCTTGACCTTTGACCCATGACTTCAAAATCAACAGCTACACGTGTAGGTATGTAGGTGCCATCCTTTCAACATAGAGAATTGCAATAAAGATTGATGAAAATCAAGTTACATGTATCTGTGACTTCTAGATCGAGTGTCCACATGGTTTTTCTACTATTGCCAGTTGTCACCATGACAGACGACCTTGAACTTTAATCCTTGACCTTGAAAATCATAAGGCATAGTCTTCTCACTATGTGCAAGAAACAAGTAAAGTTTGATAGACATCAGAAGTATTCTAGGTCTTTTAAATTGTGCACAAGGTTTCAATAGCATAGTTGATTGTGACCTTGAACATTGGCTCTTGACCTTGAAAATCAAGTCATGCATATCTCATTATGTGCAAAATGCAAGCAAAGTTTGATTGATTTCTTGACCCTTGACCTTGAAAATCAAGAGGTGTTGTCCTCTCACCTTGTCATTGGGCATGTCACATGCAAATGAGCACCCAAAGTACTATTAAACACTGTAGAAAACGTACTGTGTGAAAAATTAGGCTTTTATATCCCAATTTTCAAAGGAAACAAACAAACCTGTATTATTAGAGTCAGACCATCTGTCTGATGTGACCTTGATATGACCTTCCTATGAAGAGTCTCTTTGATAGGTTTCATTGACGTACATTTTTGATTTCTACACTATCCAAAATTAATGTATATTGCCGAGATTCACCTACATGTATAACCACACACATGAGCGGTACTATAAATCCCCTCGTCAGCAAACATGAACAAGGAAATTATTTAGCCATATACAAAATTTCAACTAATCCTTGCATAGAATAACCAAATCAAGATTTCTGAACTTTCAAAATAGGGAATGAAACTTTGCAAAAGTGAATTTCTTAATAATTAGCCATGTCAGTCAGCCTTTATCAAAGTAAAAAAAAACCTTCACCTCTAAATAATTTAAAAAACAGTTGTAACATGAAATTTTGTTTCAGTACATCTAATTGTACCAAATGACTAAAAGGAACATTTAAAGGAAAAAATTAAGAGGCAGCACGTCACCAAGGGACATTATAAACTTAATGAGATCACAGCTCAGCTTGAATAGATTTCAACGTGTAGTATCCAATGTGAATTCATAAACAATATCATAAACTGAAATACATGCAGATGCAGAACACGTTCAGAAGAGAAAATGAAAGGGATTTTTTATCATAACAATGTCACAATTTGAAAGCTATAGTTTTGGAGATAAAAACATTCAAGAAACTAAGGAAAATTTCAATGCTAGGTTTCAAAGCTTAACCTAATTTAGTAGAGTAAGCCCCTTAGTCTTATAAATGGTTGTTTTTCTATTTGATTCTAATTCTTCAGCTCAAATACACAAAGGAATCAATTCCGACACATAAATTTATTGATCATTTTTCATTATAAAGCTGCACTTCATAAAATGTGCAAATTTGTACGTGAAAAGTACAAAATAAAGAAAGTTGAACAAATGTTTAATACACCAAAACCAGTTGCGCTAAAATACATGTAAATTACTATGATCCCTCCCTATTGAATAATGTAAATATAATGAAAACTTGTAAAAATTGTTTTATGGCAAATAATCTCATTTTCACACGAATTAATGCACCAATTTTAGGTTCGATTTGTTCTGAATAAATATTTCAACTTAAGATCACTTAAAATCACTCGACATCAGCGTCATAAATCTTTATATTTCTCCACCGCGTCTAGAAGTAATGACGCTATACCAGATTCTCTATTAGAATGTCCGGCATCTTGTACAACATGGAAATCTGCCTCCGGCCATTTCTGCGAGAGAATAAACATAGTCAGTATAGCAATACTACATTGAGAACAGATTCTGAAAAAGTAACTGCATATTCAAAATTACAAGATGCGATAATTGCAAATCTTATGTATGCTGTTGAAATTCTAGCTTATACCCCCTCTAAGGTTATTTAATCACAATATACGGTATACACCTTTTGAAAAAAGTCCTCAGTCTTGTTTTCGACCTATTGAGGTAGAAGGTAGTTTAGTTGTAGACTGAATTGCTAAATCTTGAATTTGCCTTTTTATACTTTAAATTTATCCTCCTGCATGGGTCATAGCAACTTTCTTAACTCAAAATAAAAGAATTTTAAAATATACATGTAGTTGAATCGAACATGGAAATATAGGACGAACCTTACTTAAAATTTTACAAAACCGTGGAAGAAAGTATTGGCAATTGATTCTGTGGCGTAAATTTTCATTTGAAGCCTTATTTTGTACTTATCCAGTATTTTAAGTGCACTATAAGGGCTCAAAGAAACAGACCAATGCTACATACCCTGTGCAATAGCCATGCTGTTTCCATGGGACACACCACATCGTATCGTCCCTGTACGATCGTACACGGAATGTGTCGTATCTTGTCTACGTTATCCAGTAACTGACTGTCCGAGTCAAAAAATCCTCCATGTACAAAGTAATGGCTGTAATAGAACAGAAAACAGGTATAGAAAAATAAGAATAGGACACATTAGCTATATGAAGAGTAGATGAAATAGCTGTAAAGGCACAGCGATAGTATAGACGAACAAAAGAACTAAACAAATTATGTTTGTAAAACATATGCCCCTGCTGTAGCAGTATGACTATTTGTAGTTTGACTGTAGCAGTAACAATCAGTGAAAGGAAATAAATAACCTTGACCTATTGACCCTAAATTCATAACCTTGACCTATTGACCCTAAAATCAATAAGCGTCTTGCCCTCCAGTGAATTCATTCAGCATTCATGTACATGTAATATGATCATAATTTGGTTTAAATTCATACAAGTGACAGGTTTGTCGTCAATGACTTATTATTATCTGATATTAAGATTTTAGGTCTATTCTCCAAATAGTGACCTTGACCTTAGAGCTATTGACTCCAAAACCAATAGGATTATCCTTCCCTTTTATAAGTAAGCATACTTATTCAAATACATGATTTGGCTAGGTGAAAGGGTTCTTTGGCACTTCTTCAATGTTTATCTTGAGTTATCATCTTGACCTTTGACCTACTGACCCCAAAATCAATAGGCGTCTTGCCCTCATTATAAGCAAGCATATATCCAAATATGGTGTGGATAGCATGGATGAGTGAATGGGTTCTTCAGTTAACATCCGAAAACCATGATTTTAAGTAAACTATTCCTATCAGTGACCTTGACCTCTGACCTATTGACACCAAAACCAATGGGCATCTTCCCCTTTTGATAAGTAAGCATATATCCTAATATGGTTTAGCTATGTGAAATCAACTGGAAACCATGATTTTATGTGTATTTTTTCTATAGTGTCCTTGACCTTTGACCTATCGAACCCAAAATAATTGGATATCTTCCCCTCTTGATAAGTAAGCCATACTTGCCATTGTCCCGGCCGGGACAAAAAATGTCCCGCATTTTCGACCGAAAATATCTGTCCCGGCCGGGACACGGAAAATCCCGCATTTTGGACCTTTCATAAAAAAAAAAAAAAAAAAAAAAATCAGCGTAATCATGGTAATATTATTCTTTGTCGATTTCAGTCGTTCCGTCTTTTCTTAAACTTTCATTGTTTATTTAAACGTTTCCAATTATCTACAGGTACGCTATATAGCCATATACAGTAATCAGCCGATTATCGACCTATGTTTTGATAGTAATAGGTTGATTAAAGGTCGTTCTCATGTTGGTAATTTTTTTTAGCTCACAAAACAATTCGATCATTGAAATAAATAAAGCAATAGTTATACGATGTTCGAGTGATATCATTTATGTAAGCCAAGATATGAATTTATTTTATGAGAAGAAACAACGTGATGTAAAATCTGTAAACAAAATTAAAAAAAAAAAAATACGGCAACCATGGAACGCTCTAAAGTTAACTATAATATGCTCTTTATTATTATCACGTCAAAAAAAATCTCAGTATCAATCAAAGTCCGTTTGCTTAGTGTCGTTTTACAATACCCGAGTCGTATATCGATTGTGTATTTCATTTAAATCGTCAACGTCAACGCAGGCAAGAGCGCAGATGTTTAATACTTATGTTCAGAAAGTTGTGAATATAAAACGTGAACAATGGAGTAAAAGACTTTTAAAACTTTCACAGAGAAATTAAATAGGGTAGACAAGTTCACTGAAGCGCCACTTTTAGAAATGCGTCCGACCAGGGGCCATCTACGTATACGGCGCGCGTTAATAAAGATTTATTTTTTACTCTGACGTTCTTTCGTTTGCAGAGGGCAATGATCTAGTGCAATTTTGGATTGCAATATCTGAAGTTCAACCTCTTAAAAGTGTCCCTCTTTATGTCCCTCATTGGCGTTATATTTGTCCCGCATTTTGATGATTTGTCCCTCTTTTTGTCCCTCTTTGCAACGACAAAACTCCGAAAAATTATGGCAAGTATGGTAAGCACATATCCAAGTTTGGTTGGGACAGACAAAAGGGCTCTTGAGTTATCATCTGGAAGCTGAAAGTGTGATGGAATGATGGAATGACAGACAAAGCAAACTCTTTACATGGTGGGCATAAAAATGCACAGCACATACAAGGGCTGATTGATATGTTGTGAGCCTCAGTTTTCTGGGTTGCAGAAGGTATTCTGCAGATACATGTAGATTATCTCAAGAAAGGACAAACAATTAATGGCATATTTTATGCTTAACTTCTGACACAGTTTTGGGAAAAATATTAAACTTAAGCGCCGCAGAAAGCTAACTAGATAAAGGTGTGTTGTTCCATCAGAACATTGCTCCTGTTCACAAGTCTGTCACAATCATGGCTGCCATTCATGATTATGGCTTTTATTTGATTGAGCACCCGCCTTATTCACCAGATTTGCTCCAACGGACTTTCATCTATTCCCAAAACTGAAAGCAGCTATTTCTGGCACCCACTTTCAGTCCGATGAGGACGTCATACTTGCAGTGGATGGCTTTCTGACAAGTCAAGATAAGGAGATCTTTACAAGTGGTATTGAGGCCATTAAACACCGGTGGCACAAGTGTATAACAACAACAACAACAACAACAACAACAAAATGCTTTATTCTCATAAACACAACAAGTGCATTGAAGAGAAAGTTTTCAACAAATAAATTTATAGATTATAACTGTAGGGGATTATGTAGAAAAATGATGCAAAATGTCTGATAGAATTCAAATCCTTAAATACAGGGATCACAACATATCAATCAGCCCTCATACTTGTTGTATGTGTCAGAGGGAGAAAAATAATCAGTCACAAGATGTGATCAGGGACAAGGACATCCAACCCTTATGTCATTGGTTTGTTTTCATCTATGGCTCAGCAAGCCTAATGTCATGGAACAAGCAGCAATTCCCGCAAACTTATGCTTGATTTCCTTATGTCAATGATCACACCCGGTGGTAGATTATTTTATTCTTCTATTTTTAAATCCCTGAACAAGGAATGCATAATTGATTTCATAATCACAGTCTGAATTTAAACCAATAAAATAAATTTTAAGTTTGCCTTCACATATCCATCAAAATAAAATTGGATAAAGTAACATTGAGATATATCCTCCGCATTTTAAAAAATATTTGAATCACTTTATACCTCTCTATTCTGGCAAAGGAGAGGGCCCATATGTCAGATTCCGTACGTTTCAGCATATCTTCGTCCATAACAAGCCGTGACGTTGACATCTCCCATGTACTCCAGGCCTTGGCGGCTTCTAGACGCGTTTCCTCATCCTCGCTGGTCAGGCGTCTGTGGTAGGCACTCATTATATCACCACGCTCTACCTGAAAATTTCACCAAATGGTGGTTTTTTTTTTGTTGGACTTGAATAAAATTTCTTCACAAAGACAGATTGGATATTTACAAATACCTAATTTTGATGCTGCTTCTAAAATCATTATAGGAACTTTAACTGGTAGGAAATTATTGGTAGGAAAGAGTTAGTCCTTGATTAAAATTCCAAAATCAATATCTGAAATTCATTCATTATAAATCGGTCATATCTGACTTCTGACTGTTGTGCTACGTCGGAGCATTGCCTTTGCGGTTATAAAAAATTGAAAATCAGTGACATATTATTAGTTATTAGGTTTGTTACTGACCTTACACGGAAATCTGTCGGGTTGATAAAGCCCATAGAAGGCGAGGCGCTTGCGCCGAGCCTTCTATGGGCTTTATCAACCCGACAGATTTTCGTGTAAGGTCAGTAACAAACCTAATAACTGATTTGTTTTGTCGAGGACCATTTTAGGTACAAAAATGTTGATATCAAGAACAGCAGCACGTGATTTATATTATTATCCTCCGTCTGGTTTTGCTAATTGTCGGCCATTGCCTTACAAATTTTTGAAACTGACTTTCCACAAGAATTTGTCGGGCAGTCACATGACCAAATTCAAGCATTCCCATTGGGTCAAACTAGTCCGAGGCAAAACAAAGTGCTATATACATGTTACTAAGCATTGACATGGCAGTTAAGAAAAGGCGAGCCTTCAGTAAGAATTTTTAGCACTATGTAGCGTGTAGGTCACTGATATCTTCAATATTTTGACTTATTATTGACATTGGGACTTAAGAAAAGGCGAGCCTTCAATAAAAAATTTTAGCACTATGTAGTGTTAAGGTCACTGATACAGTGTATCTACAATATATCGCCCATGTCAAACATTGTTCATATTCGAGTTTTTTTGTCTATGCATGAGGCTGGCTTCAATTCCTTTCTATAGAATTCTCTTGTGTAAGCTGATACACAATCGCATGATGACAATATAAATAGTGCATATTACAATATTAACCACAAAGGACGTGTCAAAACCTACCTAATTAAAAAATTTCTGTCATTATAATGGTAAAATGTCTAATCTAATACACGTTCTATGACGATGATAATTTTGAAAAATTTTGACGAAAAATGCATCCGGTAAAGTTTCACATATGATCAAGATACATGTACTTATCGTCCAGTAATGGGATCTAGATAGGGAATTTTACCGTTATGAAGGCAGAAATTATTCAGTGATAATATAAGTTTTTTTAAATAATTATATGCATTATCACCTTGTCATCATGCGGTAACATACCATCTTGAGACACCATTGGCTTGCACCACAGCAGACTATGAGAAGGAATTAAATCCACAAAAATGAAAACTGCCCTAAGGTAACAAAAATACCCCCTGCAGCAATATTCTTTGAAAAGTTATCTTGGATTACAGGGGTGAGGTATCATCTCCTGGTCACAAGCCCTTTCCTCAATACAAACCCTTTCTTCTATATGTCTGTATTAAAAACCCCTAGGGCGGAACTCTCTTTGTTCTCGATCGTGGCTTCCTCTTTTTTCCTTCCTACATGCTAAACCCAATATCCATTTGATATGATTTTTGGTTTTGTTTTCTCAAGATGAATGTATAAAACATATCCAAATTGAAAATTCATCGTAAAAGATGCACCGGTTGAATGCAGATCGATAGAAGTGGAAGCCACGATCTAGTACAAAAGAGTTATATAGCTATTATATAGGAAGTGTCCTCCCTTGGGGTTTTAATATAGATATATAGAAGAAAGGGTTTGTATTGAGGAAAGGGTTTGTGACCAAGCGATGATACCTCACCCCTGTGTCTTAGATGAAGGTCAAGCGTCTAGTGTGAAATTGGCCTTCGACCTTGGTTCAAGGTTATGACATACTCTTAAGTCCTACAGAACATTTATGTGAAATATTACTGAAATCCATAAACAGGGGGAGGAGTAATGCCACTGGACAAGGCTGTGAATGTGTTTATTATGACTTTGATCTTTGACCTATGTTCAAGGTCATGACACACACGTAGGTCCTAAGAAATGCTTCTGTGAAATATTATTGAAATCCATCAATAGGGGAGGAGTTGTGCCCCGGGCAATGTTTAAACAAATGGTGTCTATTGTGATCTTGACCTTTGACCTATTATGATCTTGGTTCAAAGTCATGAGGAACCTTTCTGTGAAATACTATTGAAATTCATCCACAGGGGAAGGAGTTATGATCTGGACAAGGTTTTACTACTGGAGTCTATTGTGACCTTCACCTTCACCTTTGACTTTTGACCTATTACCTTAGTGCACCGTCATGACACACCCTTACATGTAGGTCCTAAGAAACATATCAAAATCCACAAAAGGGGAAGGAGCTATATTCCGAACAAAATTTTACCAATGGTGTCTATTGTGACCTTGATCTTTGACTTATGACCTTGGTTATATTACAGATCATGACACATCCTTGTGTCTTTTAAAAAGAAACATTTCTGTGAAATATCATTGAAATCAATCCACAGAAGGATTGTATTGTACAGGAGGACAAGGTTTTAATAATAGTGTCTATTGTGACCTTGACCTTTGACCTTGGTTCAAGGTCATGACACATCCTTATGTCCTAAGGAACATTTATGTGAAATATGATTGAAATCCATCCGCAGGGGGAGGAGTTATGCCCTGGAAAAAGTTTTACTAATGGTGTCTATTGTGACCTTGACCTTTGACCTTGGTTCAAGATCATAACACATCACTAGGTCCTAATGAAAATTTCTGTAAAATATTATTGTTTGTGGGGGGTATAATAACCGAATATGAACAAAGTGATGGACGGGCGAAATATTGAATGCACCCCCTAGACTACACATACACATAATAAAATCATATAAAATGAAAAAGAAAATATAACCTTACCTCAGGTATAGGCTTTACATAGCCTTCCCATTGGTCTGGGTATATTAAACTGGCTCCATCCTGGTAGAACCATAGCAACTCACGTCTATAATAAAGAATGTTATTACAAGTACTATACGAAACTCAGGCAGCCATTTAATTAGGCCACACCAAGTTTTTTCATTGTTAAGCGTCAACGAGCGGGTGGCTACGTTTTCAGGGTACTGTTTGCAAAAAATCAAACAGTCCATTTCCATATTTTTCCATACCTTTTTACCTTTTCTTCAAGACAGTAAGTGTGGTCTCAACAATATACAGTCACTTTGGGTATTTAGTCTTACAAAGGTTAGCTAACCTGAAAATTTACTAAAATGACACAAAACGATCATTTTGTGCAACTTTCTGTTCTTCTCTACCATAGGATCCCACTCCCTTGGGTATTTCTTACGTTTTCTTTAGATATATTCATGTCTCTCTATTGTTTGTTTTTAACGGATAGGTTAACTAGGTTTACATTGCTTGACCTGATGCTTATGGCCTTATTTGGCTATCAAATACTAATTCTTTATGTAAGATTCTGAAGATTTTCAAAATAAATAAACATGTATATTACATTTTGTAAACAGACTTGCATGTATTCTAGTACCATCAAATCCTAGCGTGAAACAGAGTGAAAATTTAATAATTGACAAAAACAAATTACATACTATCCTCAACATGCATTCAGTGCACTAATGACATATATTTTCCATTATTATCTAGTACATGTATACATGTATGACTTACTAGTATAAGAGCTAAACCAATTAAACGTGCAGTCAATTACAGCGCTATATAAACTCCTCTAAAAATATTAATCCCGCAAAAACATGTGACTGTGCAACAAGGGCGTTTTAGAGTGTGCGTGTGTGGGGGGGATGGGTCAGGAATCCTGTGGAATTTACCCAAAAAAATTGTTATCCTATTTTTACATACATGTAAATTTATATATATATATTTTCAACATCATAGACTGGAGCCTCTGAAGAACTAGACTTACCACCCCCCCCCCCCCCAAAAAAAAAAACTACTAGGTCAGCCATGCATTTCTAAGAAAATTGCAGTATTTTTCATCTTACCTTCTTAGAGTGAAAATTCCCCTGAGTACCAAAGCTTTAACTTTCTCTGGGTGTGTCTGGGCGTAGGCTAAAGCCAAGGTAGATCCCCAGCTTCCCCCAAACACCAACCATTTCTTGATGTCTAAATGACGTCGTAACTTCTCCATGTCCTCTACCAAATCCCATGTTGTGTTCTCCTAAATAAGCCGTGAAAAACAAAATTGTGTGAAAGTTTATAAATTCATGTAATACAACATCTTTGTGAACCACTTTAGCTATGATTCTTTTTAATTATCTATACATTGTTGGATTTTGGCAACTTCATAATTTCTCGGAGAAAGTTTTGCAGTGAAGCTGGTTCATTGCAAACCAATGAGATGATGTCAAAATCTTAGATGGAAGAGCAGGAAAAATGCATAAGGAACTGACAGTGCTGAGCAATCTAGAGATCCTAGAGTTGAATGCAGTTGTGTTAACCATAATACACAATGGCGGACCTTGAGAGCAGAATTACTAAATGGTAATCAGAATTCTGTTTATGTTGTTTCATTGGCTGACCAACTTTTTCAATTTGCGATTACAAAATCATATAAATTAAATGTTTATGCCTGTAAATCAACAATGACATTTGCAACACTGCATTACTGATTTATATCGTCATTGCAAGGTGAATTAGAACGAAAATTTCATTATTTGTTCATTAATGATTTGCATGCATAAATTGTATGAATTTTATAGTCCCTAAATGCCAATTTTACAACTCCACTGACATGATGCCTATAAAACAATATTTGCAACTATAAAATCATAAAAGGAGCTGCTAAGATAAGGGCCGGATTTAGCCGGGGTGAGGCTGAAATCACTCGATTATTTCTCGTGCGTTGTCCTTCCAATTTAGATAAAAGTTGGTCAGGATAAAAATATAAAGTATTATAAGATTCCTAGTAGGTATTTTATGTAAATGAATTTGGTGAAAGATGTTATATATCGAACGAAAATAAACAAAAAATGCATTATTTTACACATTTTTATGTTTATTATGCTTCTGTTACCTTTTCAAGTCTAAATTGGATAAGATAAATTAACTTTGAGGATATTATATCAATTTAATCGGCAAACTCCGCAATCCGGAAACTGAAAAACGGTTTTATTTCGTACTTCTCAGCCACTTATGTTGCTTTCAGGCACGGAATACACATGGTGTAGAAATAGACAACTTTTCTCGTTTATTTCCTTCCAAACGGTTAAATATTTGATCGGAACACACTCTGAATATATTGTTCCATGGTATAATATGAAGAAATGGCAATTATAACCTACTTTATCGCTCTAGAGACAAATTTTGAAATAGTCATCCATCCCCCCTTTTTTCGTTTTTCGCCTGTGGGACATTGTTCCCCCCTCGCTTCAGAACCCCACTTGGTCAGAAAATGTGTTTTATTGATATACACCTTTGGTGAAAGTGGCATTGTAAAGCGAGGGGGGAACGATGTTGTATAAAACTTCTCCGTTTTCAATTGATTTCTGTGTAAAAAACGCTTATTTTGACCAAAATATCGGTCTTATTTTGAATAAATTATCCCATCTGATAGCAGATTCATATGTGGACCAAGTTACTTGACATTTCTACCGAAAAGAATTCTTAAATTTTGCATTTTGAAATTCCGACTTTTCAGATACGCCTTATCTTAACAGCTCCTTTATGCCTATAAATTTATCATTCAAATACAAACATGTTTTATCCAGGTTAGGTTGTTAGGAGGGTTGTAACCACATAATCTAGTTACGTACACAAATCGTATATATATATATACCATATAGATATCACTGTCCAAAGTCAGTGCTGCAGAATCAATTTATTATGTATTGTCATTCAGGTTCCATGTTTTAGTGTATGCTTTAATTATTTGTTAGACCATTCTGTGTGGGTGTTGTTGTACATGTATGTCTCATTGTCCCCTGTTGTTTGTTGACGTTGTTTTTTCTGTTGTTTGTTGTGTCCTGAGGGTGTGCTCCGCTGTGGTCAGTGTTAGGTATAGTGTCTTGTTATCCCCTGTTGATTGTTGACGTTGTTTTGTCTGTTGTTTGTTGCGTCCTGAGGGTGTGTTCCACTGTGGTCAGTGTAAGGTATAGTGTCTTGTTATCCCCTGTTGATTGTTGACGTTGTTTTGTCTGTTGTTTGTTGCGTCCTGAGGGTGTGTTCCACTGTGGTCAGTGATGAAGCGTCTCACGGAATGCGATGAAACCCTAATTGGTGCACCAAGATGCAGTGTAAGGTATAGCTTCTTGTTATCCCCTTTTGATTGTTGACATTGTTTTGTCTGTTGTTTGTTGTGTCCTTAGGGTGTGTTCTGCTGTAGTCAGTGTAAGGTATAGTGTCTTGTTGTCCTTTGTTGTATGTTGACGTTGTTTTGTCTGTTGTTTGTTGTGTCCAGAGGGTGTGTTCTGCTGTAGTCAGTGTAAGGTATAGTGTCTTCTTGTCCTTTGTTGTTTGTTGACGTTGTTTTGTCTGTTGTTTGTTACATCCTGAGGTTGTGTTCTGCTGTTGTCAGTGAAAGGTATAGTGTCTTGTTGTCCCATGTTGTTTGTTGATTAAGCTTTGTTTGTTGTTTGTTGCGTCCTGAGGGTGTGTTCTGCTGTGCTCAGTATTAGGTCGAAGTCTCATCCCCTGTTGTTGGTTAGCTTTGTTTTGTTTGTTGTTTGTTGCGTCCTGAGGGTGTGTTCTGCTGATGTCAGTATTAGTTCCAAGTCTCGTCCTGTTTGTTGACGTTGATTTGTTTGTTGTTTGTTGTGTCTTGAGGGTGTGATAGATTAAGAAATAAAATTCCTGTGGTCAGTATTAGGTCTAGAGTCTTGTAGTCCTCTGTTGTTTGTTGACGTTGTTTTGTTGTTGTTATTTGCGTCCTGAGGGTGTGTTCTGCTGTGGTCAGTGTAAGGTGTAGTGTCTTGTTATCCCATGTTGTTTTGTTGATAGTGTTTTGTTTGTTGTTTGTTGCGTACTGAGGGTTGTTTGTTGTTTGTTGCGTACTGAGGGTGTATTCCGCTGTGGTCAGTGTTAGGTATAGTGTCTTGTTGGTGATCTCTTCCATGTTCCCTATACTTGCTAAACTGTGCTACCCTGTTTAAAAAAAAATCTCCTGAAAAAGTTCAAGAATTTTCGAAACTAAATAATTTTGTCATTAAATAAATAAAAGGATAAAAAATTTACTATTTAGAATGTATTATTTTCTCTAATACCATTTCTACAAACAAAACTAGATTCAGAAATAATTTAACTTTGCAAGTTTTAGTCTATAGATGGAAAGTTAGAAAAAATTCCTACAAAATTCCGTAAGAATTTTTGTGAAACAGACTACAGAAATGTAAACATATGTACTGTACTTCATGTAAATACAGAGAGACAAACCTTGAGCTGCAGAAATGAAAACATGTACTGTACTTCTTGATATTGATAGACTCCTCGATCGATCATTGATAAATACAGATAGACAAACCTTGAGCTCCGCCGAAGGTTGAGATTTCCCTGCTCCTCTCTGGTCAAACAGGATTATTCTGTACACCGCCGGGTCGTAAAATCTCCGATCTCTAGGGCTTGTTCCACCACCTGGTCCACCATGACTGAAATAGAACATTAGTACGTCAATCCTTTGGGGAAAAAAAATTATTCCAAAGAATGCATGTGTCGCCAGTGCGAAACATAGCAACACTTAGGAATCATTTTTATATAGGGTGTGACATCCAAGTGTGACAGATGGACAGACAACGGACAAAGTGATCCCAAAGTGTCGCTATGCTTCGCAGACGACACAAATATCCGTTTTCATCATGGTGCAAGTATTTACATATAGAAATGAAAACTAGTTAACAACTTATTTAAATTCTCCTTCCAAGCTTGTATATAAAATTAGACACTATGGTGATACAGGTATCTATTAATAGTAATAAATTATAGATCTATTGATAATGTATTTAAGCATTTGAATTGTTTCAGTCACATGCATTCTTTTTGATATTTTCAAATATGAACTTGCCATTACAGGAGAAAACTATGGTGAGCAAGGTGAGCCAAAAATTGCTTTTAGGAAGTAAAAACTGCGGCGAGCGAAGTGAGCCGAAATATTTTCAGGAATTTTAAGCGAAATTTTATGGTTATTCTTCAAATTCAGATTACTTGTAAGAGCATTGCAAGATTTTTTTTTCTGTCACACCATAAGCAAATTTATTTTTTTCATCAAAATTGAGAGCAAAATTATTTTTTTCGAAAAAAAACCCAAGGCCCCCCCCCCCCCCCCCCCAGAATATCAAATGGACCATGCCTTAGTCAAAATTTTACAAAACCTACTGAAACCAGTGATACTCCTGACTGCATTAGACTCTGAGACTTTAACAACAGCTCATGCATGTTAAATTTTCTCCAATTTTGAAGTCATTATTGTAAATGCTACCTCTTGAAAGAGAACACAAAGAGCAACTTAATACTTAGTCTAGTAGACCACTACCACTGTAGACTTTAAGTGTTACAGACACATCGAAACCATGACATCACAATATTTGACAATATTTCTACAGTGATGTTGCATGAGAAAGAAATAATGTCAAAAGTTGTGATGCTAGGCCTTGGTGTGTATTAGAGATAAAACAATACGCCAAAAACACAGGAGCTCGAGGCCAATAACCCTCAATGACACCCGCCCCTTCCCATCTCTCTCTAGTCAAAGGAAAGTAGGGGCGGATATTCCTGTGGATCGTTGGCATTGAGCTCCTGTGGCCAAACGTGAATTGCGATATATAGCAATATTTTATTAGCTGTATTGCGATATACTGTTTCTATTTATTAATTTTTATCGTTTTAATCAGGTTCCTCGTTGTATGTTTGTTCAAACTGTTCATATTTCCTGATTGAATTTCACATTGTCTATGTCATTTGTTTGAAAGAATTTTGATTGCTTTTGTCATAATTCATTTCAATTGTGAGCAATTAATGTGGACAAATTGGTCCCTAAGTTTAATGTTTTCAATTAAATGGAAATGAATAATTCAATGACATATTTGTATAATCTATAAGGGTGCAATATATTGTGATACGCATCTCATACTGCAATACGATACAAATTTATCATATATCGCAATATATCGATATATTGTTACATCCCTAGTGTGTACAAACACAATATCAGAGGTTATTAATCTCAACATGGACTATTTCAAAAGAATTCAAGTATTTGAAATTTATCATTTTTTTCATGCAGTGCTGACCTGTATAATGTAATCAGTATAACCTTGCCTTTGGACATTTGGAATTAGCATACCTACACAAATATCACAGGTTTTCCATCTGGTTTACCACTTTGTTCATAGTAGATTTGGTGAATATCAGACACCTTCAAAAGTCCAGATTGGAAAGGCTCAATTTCAGGAAAATAATCATGTGGTTTTGATGTTGACATTGTTATGATACTGAAAAAGAAAGTTATTAATTAATAACAGATCGAGTTTGATCTAAATAATGTAAATGTGGAAATTTTCACGTTGTTCGTGAATAGAGCGCGATTTCACAAAAAATTTTCCCATGCGAAAAGTCTTGATGTTATAATCACGGAAATCCCCCCCCCCCCTTCATCATTATTCATATCAAAAGTGTCACTGACAGTGCCATGCAGTTATATTTAGGCCAGACCAACAACCAAGTTTTTTCTCTGTTAAAAGCCTCAGCAGACGGGTATGTTTTCTTGCAAAAAAAAAAAAAAAAACCAAACAAACAATTGATTTCCATATTTTTCCATTTAACTTTTTGCTTTTTTCAAGATGGACCATTTTGTGGAATTTGTTTTGCCTCGTTCCTTAATCAATATATGAGATCCTACTCTGCTTAACTCTTAAGTTTTCTTTTGATATTCACGTCTCTCTGTTGTTTGTTTTGAAGTCATAGGTATATGTATACTAGGTTTCCATTGCTTGTTCTAGCTGATGCTTAATAAAGAAAAAGATAGCGGTTATATATAAATAATGGCCCAATTTGGACTGAATCATTATGCTCTAGCTCCTGGCAAAGGCCTACAAGTAAGAATTTGTGACAGAGCATAAATACTTTGAAATAAAGTTTAAGGTTTACATTATATAAAGTTTAAGGTTTACATTAAGTTTAAGGTTTACATCATATCCCATCCATCCTGCTACATTCTTTCGGACCATTTTTGGACATAATAACTTTCACACTCTTTGGCCATATTACATTAATATTTAGATTGAGGATCACTAACCAGGGATAAGTAACCTGAAACGTGCATGTCTGGTCCGGCCATTCTGCAAATTTATCTGCAAACGCTTAAGACATTTAACATACATTTTATTTTTAAACATTTAGCCATTTTAGATGTTTAACATTTTAGACGTTTAACATAAACTCACATGTATTTCTAAAATTTATTTTCAGAAAAGAAAAGCATGCAGTGACCTTACAAAAGTTAATGTTACAATTTGCACATTCTTCAAGGCTCTATAAATTTAATATGAATTTGAAGGGATCTTCAGGGGCAGGCACAAGATACATTTGATTATACAAAGTGTTGAGTGTTTGTGTTTTTATTCATTTGATTATAGTTACAGCGTTCATAACAGTGCAACAAATAAGACACTCTTTCTTATTCGCGGTGACAGAAACAACGCACAAACAATGGAATAAGAAAATAACATCTTTGTTGACCAGCGTAACTCACATTTTATGTGACCTATTAGGACCTCTGCATGTAGCATGAATAATTTTAGACACAAATTACTGGTACTGTCACCCTAAAGTACTAACAGGCTCCTAAGAAAATGACTGATGGTGTTAACATAATGCAGCATCGCGAACACCCACTTCAAATTGCAGTTATATACATATGTTAGTGCAGTAAACAAAGACTGTACTGCTACTGTGTGAACTTGGGATGTTTGTCACATCGCATTGTGTTAAGACTATACATGCACAGTCCTGTTCACTAAATCCAGAGCGCACCCTGTTTTAGCGATTTCTATCGTCTGAAGAATTTTCCTATTATCAATTATTGTTTCCGAGAATCAACCTGATCCTTAATAGTTGTACCTTGAAATTAATTTTAACTTTGTAACCCTATCAGCTGCCAATTCAAACCACAATATGAAAAAAAAAATGTCTTCAGGAAATTTCCGTGTTAATTTTAACCCGCTGCCATTAGTGATGTGACGATAGCCGTCCACTTTCGACAGTCGATCGTTGAAACCCCTTCGATTTTCGATAATCGATATATCAAAGTTGAGAATTAATAATTGATTGTCACTCAGAGATAAAATGTAGCTATAACCAAAATTGTTTTCGTGAAAAGTAATTAAAATGACATCAAGCTAAGTGTACAAAAATAACAATTAATGGTAAAAAAAACCCCAAATCAAATTGTTGATTTTAGTTTGCAATTGTATTTCTATGCATTTGCAATGTATGTGTATGTTAAAAAGGCGCCGCGCATCCTCAGTGGTATTTCACTAGTTTTCAGGGGTCTAGAATTTTTTTTCAAAACCAGGTACTTGCCACTGGCTACTTAGGACATAAAATTTACTTGCCCGACCCTAAAAATCAATTCCATTAAAAGTCCATTAAAAAATTTATATGTAGAGATGGGTTACTGTATAATTAATACAGTGATACTGGCGCAACTTAGTTTAAAGGCTTTGTTGAGATGTAGCATATTCAGCAAATCGAGTGTTTGTCCAGTGATTCCTCAGAATAAATTAAACCCTGTCTTAGAATAAGGAGATTAGAAAGAAATCTGAATGAAGCTCAAATTTTAAAACATTCAATAAGTTGACTAGCCCAGGGGCAAGTGGACACTAGCTTTGCACTTTCCCGACAAAACTTTTCACTTGCCCCGGGCAATGGGAAATGGGAATTCTAGACACCTGGTCTTCTGTTTCAACAGGAGTTTTCAAAATTCGATAGTTCCAATAATCAATCGAGAGTTAGTTGCCCATTAGTGCCCGATAATCGAAAGTAAAATTTGTCCAATTGCTCATCACTAGCTGCCATATTGTTCTCCGTGTCAACACTTAACAGCCATTCTACGTAACCACCAAAAAATCCCAGAAACGCATGTCTTCAGATTTCAACCAAACATTGTGACATGGGTTGATACATCATAAGAAATTAGAAAAACGATGAAAAATTTCAAAATTCTTCACGGTTGCCATGGCAACAGACTTGAGCTAAATTGACCAATTAAGGCCCATTTTACCCCTAAAATGTGAAGTTTTATCATGTCTATTGCCAATTCTTTATCATTGCATTATGTATGCTTTTTGTATTGAGAAAAAGAACAAGATCTGAGCAAAAATAAGCATTTTTTATCATAATTCAACTCAAATTTAAAAATGTCTAAATTTTCACTTAAAAACGCCATATTTTCAGAAAAATGCATTTTTCTCAATTTCTCTGTTTTAAGATTATTTTAAGTGGATATGGTGAAAAAAGGTACCTTTTTATTTTCAATTGAATTATCTTTTTTGTAACGCCAAGCAATGTTCTTTTATTCATAAAATAAAACATCGTGGGGAAATGATTGCGCATGCCCAGGAATTGTTACTAAAAATAGCTCATTTTTACTAATCAAAAGATGTAAAAATCCTTTTTGAAAATTTTGATGATAGAATAAAAAGAATTTAATTTTGTTTGAAAACAATATCATCACATTTAATTATTTCTTATCTTATTTCCAAATAAAAAGAGAATAAGGTAAGGTTAAAATATCCATAGCAACCCCTTTTTTCCCTTAGCAACGGATTAAAAAAAAAGGAAAATATCATGTTAACAGTCATTATCATAGTACGGGAATGAATATTTTGATAAAAATTGATTCTTTAAATAGAGAACAATTGAGAAAGTAGAAAATTGAGTAAGCTTTCAAAGAAAAATCCATAGCAACTAAACATAACCTTAGCAACAATCTGATTTTTCTCTGTATGTGACATAATAATGTCGATTTAGTCAGTACCGTCAGACAAGTTATGGATAAAAGAGAAATAAAAGTTACATTGTTGTGCTTTCCTTTTCAAGATATTTACTTCGCAAATACAGCAAATGTATATATTGGTTAATATGAAGTACATAGCAACCATTTCCATTCCTTGGCAACACGTATCAATACGTTTTTATCTGTAATAATGGAATGCCTTATGTAAGAAAAAATAACTTCCGTGGGATTTTATGCTAAAAGCAAATCACTATGATAAAGATATCAACTATTAATTAGTATTATTGAATAAAATTGATAGACCTCTAAGATATGTGACACTTCCGATGCATTTGGGGGTAAAAATCCCTTTTCTAGGCAAAAGTCAGGAGAAACTGGAAATAATTTATAAGTTTTGCATAAAAACTGATAACAAAAATCAAAAGATGTAAATGTAGTCCATTTATGATGTTCTTTCGAATTGAATTAGTTTCCAATTTTACTTCCCACATCAAAAGTGATTTTTGGGGCGAAAAGGCTTTTTTTCCAAGCAAAATCGTGAAAAATTGGAAATTATTTATAACTAAAGCGTATTAACTGATGTAAAAAGTTTGAAGATGTTTATATACTTAGCTTCTTATGTATTTTCGAATGAAATGAGTTTTGAATTTAAATTCCTATATCAAATGTGTTTTTTTTTTTTTGGGGGGGGGGGGGGCGAAAAAGCATGAAAAATTGGAATAATTTATAACTTTAGCATATAAATACATATCAAAAATTAAAAGATGTTAATAAACTTACATTCTTATGTTATTTCGAATGAAACATGCTTATTATTTGAATTCCTATATACAATGTGTTTTTGGTGTAACACTTCCGTAAACATAGGGTAATCAAAGATTACATAGCTCGCCGTAGCAGGCTTTTGTCAAAAATCAAATAACTTCCAAAATTCAAAAATATTGTCATGAGGATTCTATGCATCTAATGTTAGTCTTATCTCTTAGAGAGCTAAAGATATTGCCAAAGTATGAGTAATTGAAAAGTAGGTAAATGGTTAAGGTCAAAGTCCAAGGTCACTAAGTCAAAGGTCATGGTCTCAAATGAAAGATCTTGTCACAAGGTATCTACATGTGAAATATCAAAGCCCTACCCCTTATAGTTCAAGAGATATAGCCCAGGTTAAAGTTTTTGAAAAGTAGGTCAAAATCCAAGGTCAAGGTCACTAGGTCAAAGGTCATGGTCTCAAATGAAAGGTCTTGTCACAAGGTATCAACTTGTGAAATATCAAAGCCCTGTCCCTTATAGTTCAAGAGATATAGCCCAGGTTAAAGTTTTGTCTAGGGACGACGACGACAACGACGCCGAGGGTATGTCATTAGCTCTCCGGACTTTTTCGTTCCGGCGAGCTAAAAAGGGCAAAAATCATGAAAATTGGAAATAATTTATAAATTTAGGATAAACCGATATCAAAAATTTAAATTAAAAATTTATAAACCGATATCAAAAATTTAAAGACATTAATTCGAAATCCTATACTAAATGTGTTTTTTAGGGAAAATGCCCTATACTCGGCCAAAATTCGAAATTCTATATCGTTTTATTAGCTCATGGACAAATCGAGCTTATGCGATACCCCGGCGTTTGTCCGTCAAAAATTCTTGTGCTCGCAACTCCTCTCAAACTATAAGAGATAGAAATGAAACTATTTTTCGCATTACACTTGGTCTGTGGTCTAGTTGTGCACCTGACATTTTGTTTGAGCTCCTTACTCTCGGGGTCCTAGAATATGGGCGTGATCTGTCTTGCAACTCCTCTGCCACTATAAATGATGGAGTATTAATTCCTTTTTGTGTCGCCTGCGAAGCATAGCGACACTTTTAAAGCCTTGGTTACAACCTGCTATGCGGGTTTTTTGGACGTGCGTGTTTGGAGATGCTACGTGTGCTATGCTTTTCTGAAGACGCAAGGAAGCAAGTGGCAAGAGTACGAAAGGAGTGCGTTAATGCACGTCGCACGTACGGTTATATGGAGTTATTGCATGCATCATATGATGCGCATGTGGCAAGTACGTCGTACGTGCAGACGTGTGTGCGACTTGCTAACAACGTACTATCTCCGTACGCCTTCTGCATTATAGTGTGGCTGTTGTACTTACACGTACTGCTAAAACGCATGGGTTCCTCACTCCTTTACGCGACAAGTGCGTTGCACGTACTTACAACATACTCACAACGTGCGTGTCGTACTTCTTGATGAATCTTAGACCGAACGCAGACAGGACGCAGCGAAAGTTCTGCATGCACTAAAACTGCTACGTCCTGTCTGCGTGCTCCAAAATCTGTGCGGAAGCTGTACGGACCACGTACTGATAACACACGGACACCTTGCGGACCCCCAAAGTTTACCTATGTTTTTGCACGTAGACACCACAAACTTGGATTTACGGCGGGTTGTGACCACCGCTTTAGGGATCCCGTTGTCCTTCTGTCTGTCCGTCAGTCTGTCTGTCTGTCTGTCACACTTTGAGTGTCACAGCTCATAACGTTTGACTGGTAAATGAAAGGGCTTTGATATTTCACATGTGTATTTCTTGTGACAAGAATTTTCTACACATACCATTTTAAAGTTGCGACCTTGACCTACATATTTGACCTAGTTTAAAATTTAAATTTTTTAAAAGATTCGCCATATCTTTTAATTCTTTCATGAGTGCTTTGGTATTTCATCAATGATCATATGTGTATTCCTTGTAACAAGACCTTTCTACCCATACCATAACTTTTGACCCAGTCACCTTGACCTACATAGTTGACCTACTTTTCAAAAAATTAAGATTGTATATAGCTTTTGGTTGGTAAGTAACAGGGCTTTGATATTTTACTTGTGCATTCCTTGTGACAAGACTTTTCTACACATAGCATAATTTTTTATCTTGTGACCTTGACCTAGATATTTCACCTACTTTTCAAAAAAGTTAAGACTGGCTATATCTTTTGAATGGTAGTTATATGGCTTTAATATTTCATATATGTATTCATTGCAACAAGACCTTTCTATACACACCCTAATTTCTGACCATTTGAACTTAGCCTAGATATTTGACCTACTTTTAAATAAAATTAAGATTCGATTGGTAAGTGATTGGGCTTTGATATTACACATTTGTATTCCTTGTAACAAGACCTTTTGAAACATACCATAATACTTTACCTAGTGACATTGACCTAGATATATGACCTTCCTTTCTTTCTAAGATTGTATATTATATCTTTTGATTGGTAAGTGATAGGGTTTTCATATTTCACACATGTGTTTCTTATGATGAAACCTTTTTTTACCAAAATGTTTAAGTATTGACCTTGACCCAGATGATTGACTCTAGTCTTTCCTGAAAATTTGAGATTGACCATGTCTTCTAATCGGTAAGTAAGAGGTCTTATATTTTACATACGACTTTCTTTGAGAATACTTTTCTACTGATACTAATTATTTTGAACCAAGTGACCTTGACCTACATAATTGATCCACTTTCTAGAAAAAAAAAACCGCTTCGCAGGCGACACAGGCATTCCTTGATTTGCTATTTTTTCAATATGAGTCCTCCGTAGTTGTGAACCTGATATTTTGATTGTAGGCTTTTCATATTTCATACAAACATTCACGATAAAGAGTACTACAGTTTGGTATCATGACTTTTGACCTTGATCTTGACTTTGGTCTTATGTTGCAATTTAGGTTAAGAAGATTTGAAAGCAGATTTCTAATATGGTATAAATGGTGGGCTATTGTCATTATGCGCTGTCTGTCCATTGTCCGTTCGTAACTTTTTACATTTTCGACTTCTTCTCTGCAACCGATGCACAGAATTTCACGAAATCCATCAGGAAGCAAGTACTCAAAGGCCTCTGCCAAGTTTGTGTTTTTCGTGCAGATCTGTCGGCAAATATGGCCACAAAGGGCTCTGATTGGCTGACACATTTTCCACATCTCCAAAACTGATACACAGAATTTTACGTAACCTTAAAGGAAGCAAGTACTCATGGACCTCTACCAAATTGTCCACTATCATTCTTTTGTTTGCAACTCAAGTAAATGATGTGGACCCCTTGGGCCTCTTGTATTTCAAACAAAACATTAACTTCAAAGAGTACTGCAGTTTGGTATATTGACTTTTGACCTTGTTACCTTGACTTTGGAAGATTTGAAAGCAGATTTCTTTCATACTATCCATGATAGGCCTTTCATATTTCATGACCTGACATTCGCCATAAAGAGCACTATATTTTTGTATCATGACTTTTGACCTTGTGACCTTGAACTTAACTTTGGGCCTATATAAGAAGTAATGAACTTTTGAATAACCATAATAGTATTAGTATTATAGAATAAATATAGGATCTCAAATGAAATTTTATTTCATACGATGTATTATGAAACAAGTTGTGTGTTTTATATCCCCAGCCTTTGAGATTCTTTTTATCGCATGATTCTGCCAAAAAAATGTCTATTTCCAACGTGAAATCAACGATTCTGAGAACAAGAGGCGAACCACGCCATGACCTAGAAGTCGTCTGCTATGCTACGAGAAGTAGTTCCCAATCGTATATACCGGTATGTTCTGTGCGTAAAGAAAAAATTGAATTTTGCTTAGTACTTTAATTCAATGATTATTTCAACAACAACCATTTTAATCATTTATATTGCTTGTGCGTCTTAATTTAATATATGACCGATATTTGACAGGTCACACTTGTCACAGTGTAGGTGATGAGGCTCCAAACTTGACTATAATCACATTCACGCAGAGCGATATGTAACGTGTTATCGTAACATTTTAATTATGAAATGGCTTTATGAAAGTGCATAACGGGTGCATTATGTGATAAAAGTATTTATAAGTAACTAAATTTTGCCCATGCAAGAAAGAAACAATTTGAAACTCGAAAACGAGGAGATGCTGACGTCATCAATAACTGGAGATGAAATTTGGTAATAAGATTGACATTATGATAAATGAAACAATGGGATGACAACAATGTCACCATCTGAAGATAATTCTAAAGAAAGTATTGAAATTTTGCACGATTTAAATTTTCAGAGGCAGAAAATTATTATGAGCAATTCAATAAGTATCACAACACCCATGATAACAGACACATGGCTCAGTGTGACTCATCCTTGAACCATTCTAAGGCAGTTTCTTGTATAATATCACCCTTTGCATCAGTCCAAGATGAAGAAATCATATCAATCTGACCATAGAGAAGAGGTTCTGCCAAATGCTTTTTGCTCAGAAGAGCCCCCTCCCCCCCCCCCAAAAAAATAAACACATTTGATATAGGAATTTGAATTCAAAACTCATTCCATTCAAAAATACATAAGAAGCTAAGTATATTAAACATCTTCAAACTTTTTACATCAGTCAAAACGCTGTAGTTATAAATAATTTCCAATTTTTCACGATTTTGCTTGGAAAAAAAGCCTTTTCGCCCCAAAAATCACTTTTGATGTGGAAAGTAAAATTGGAAACTAATTCAATTCGAAAGAACATCATAAATGAACTACATTTACATCTTTTGATTTTTGTTATCAGTTTTTATGCAAAACTTATAAATTATTTCCAGTTTTTCCTGACTTTTGCCTAGAAAAGGGATTTTTACCCCCAAATGCATCGGAAGTGTCACATATCTCAGAGGTCTATCAATTTTATTCAATAACACTAATTAATAGTTGATATCTTTATCATAGTGATTTGCTTTTGGCATAAAATCCCACGGAAGTTATTTTTTCTTACATAAGGCATTCCATTATTACAGATAAAAACGTATTGATACGTGTTGCTAAGGAATGGAAATGGTTGCTATGTACTTCATATTAACCAATATATACATTTGCTGTATTTGTGAAGTAAAAATCTTGAAAAGGAAAGCACAACAATGTAACTTTTATTTCTCTTTTATCCATAACTTGTCTGACGGTACTGACTAAATCGACATTATTATGTCACATACAGAGAAAAATCAGATTGTTGCTAAGGTTATGTTTAGTTGCTATGGATTTTTCTTTGAAAGCTTACTCAATTTTCTACTTTCTCAATTGTTCTCTATTTAAAGAATCAATTTTTATCAAAATATTCATTCCCGTACTATGATAATGACTGTTAACATGATATTTTTCTTTTTTTTTTTAATCCGTTGCTAAGGAAAAAAGAGGTTGCTATGGATATTTTAACCTTACCTTATTCTCTTTTTATTTGGAAATAAGATAAGAAATAATTAAATGTGATGATATTGTTTTCAAACAAAATTAAATTCTTTCTATTCTATCATCAAAATTTTCAAAAAGGATTTTTATATCTTTTGATTAGTAAAAATGAGCTATTTTTAGTATCAATTCCTGGGCATGCGCAATCATTTCCCCACGATGTTTTATTCTAAGAATAAAAGAACATTGCTTGGCGTTACAAAAAAGATAATTCAATTGAAAATTAAAAGGTACCTTTTTTCACCACATCCACTTAAAATAATCTTAAAACAGAAAAATTGAGAAAAATGCATTTTTCTGAAAATATGGCGTTTTTAAGTGAAAATTTAGACATTTTTAAATTTGAGTTGAATTATGATAAAAAATGCTTAATTTTGCTCAGATCTTGTGCTTTTTCTAAAAATAAAAATTATATATAATGCAACGATAATGAATTGGCAATAGACATGATAAAACCACACATTTTAAGGAAAAAATGGGCCTTAATTGGTCAATTTAGCTCAAGTCTGTTGCCATGGCAACCGTGAAGAATTTTGAAAATGTTCTTCTATTTTCTAATATCTTATGATGTATCAACCCATTTCACAATGTTTGGTTGAAATCTGAAGACATGCATTTCTGACCCATATGGGAATTTTTTGGTTGTTACAGAGAATGGCTGTTAATTAGTAAACCGGTGCTGTGACGTTAAGGAAAAAATGGTTTGGAATTTTCTTCATGATGGTATAGAGTTGGAACACTTCCGTATTATAATATTGTTAAAGCGTCAGCTAGCTGACGTCGCACATTTTCAGTGATTCAACTTCTAAATTGACCCTTCCGATTGCAGGATAAAAAATACGAAATGTCCTAACATCATAATGCTTTTACCTCGGACAAATTTAAGACTGTAACAGTCGAACCTCAGTCAAACATCGAAAATGTATTGTGACGTAAATGTATGTCATGGAATTTCTCTAATTTTTCCCGTGTTCTGAATTAAGTGATATATATATTTTAAGTTTTTGGTTGATGACAATATCAAATTTTAGAGAAAACCGGGAAAAAAGCAGTCTTTACGGAAACTTTTTACATGCAACCACTAGCCTGAAGGTAAATTTTATTAATGTTTTGTAAAGTTTCTTAAAAAATTTCTAATAGCCGAGCAAACATTTGGGTTAAGCTTCAGGCGTCGGGCTAGCAAGTTTTGGGAAAAACTGAAACAGGGTGCTCTGGATTTAGTGAACAGGACAGTAGCAGTCACTCTCAATATACAACTCCAAGAAAAACACAAAAGAACTTTTTGAAGTGTCTTGTGGTCTAAATATAAACAGATGCATAATTATTTTAATCATGGACAAATCAAATGAGAACTACCTGCACTTCTGTTTGTGTAGGACTTTACTAGTACAGCAAAATTTGTTTTGATGTCTAAGCAAACTTGAATACAAACGAAGACTTTGTACAGACCGGCGAATCATGTGACTTAATTTTGTACAGGAAATCAATAAGTGAAAAGTAGAACTCGAAAAATGTCGGATACATAGATCAGGACGGGCTCTGGTTGCAAACTTGGTCGGGCACATATTATCGCCACTTTTTTTCAAGATTTTTTGCTCTAAAATCTTTATTTCGTCATGAAATTCGATAAAATTTGCACAGAAGGAAGAAGAGCCCTTGAAACATATTTCATCTAATTTTCATGAAAATCTGATTATCGGTTCTTGTATATCGGTGATTTTGTGAACGTCAGGGTATAGTAAAGTTTGAAAGAAGGAAGGGTACATATTATCGCCACCTCCATCTGTTCTTACTGAAAATCTTGCACTTTTTCAACAAAATTGATATTATTTGTATCTTTGAACTTTCTTCTTTTCGACTGTGAAAGATTCATACAAAAAAATTCAAAAACCAAAGAGATATAGGAAGATGAAAAGACCTACCCTTTCCCCGGAGGGGCGGGGAAGATACATTCAGATTTACCGACTTTCTACCATAAAATTCAGTATTTGCAGGTTATGGAATTATTTGAAATTTTGTATACCATTTCATGTTTCAAAGACGTAATTATGATGAAAAAATTAAACTTCAACAATATGCAGAGATATAAATGAAGTGGCGATAATATGTGTCCGGCGATAATATGTACCCGACCAGTAGTAATGATTGGTTCGATCTGGTTGTTGTTGTGACGCTGGGTTCTTGTTGCTGCAGCAAAGTTTAATTGACCCTGGTTGCTGTTGAAAGGTTTGACCCTGGTTGCTGTTGCAAATTTGACTGGTTGCTGTAGCCGAAGCTTGATCACTCCTGTACATAGCACAATTTGCCTCTGGTTGCTGTAGCAAATCTTGGCTCTAGTTGCTGTAGCACAATATTTGGTTGTGGTTGATGTAGCACAGTTTGACTCTTTTAAGATTGTTGCTGACTAGCAAATTATGTTTGACTCAGGTTGCTGAAGCAAAATTTGGCTCAGTTTTGTTGCAGAAGCAGTTTTACTGTTGCAAAGTTGCATGGGTTCTAGTTGCTGTAGTAAAATTTGCTCTGGTTGCTGTAGAAAATTTCTAGAAGCTGCTTTGGTTGCTGCGATCACTGCAAATTCTTACAGTCTGGTACGTTAAATTTGCTGCAGCACGCACTTAATCTGGTTGCTACTTGGGTTTTGTTTCATTAAAGTAAAGTTGTAATTGCTTTTAAGAGGCAAAGTAAATTATAAGGCTAGAGAGAAGTTTGGCTTGGCTGCTGTAACTATAAAGCTTAATTCCGTAGCAATGGCAAATATTTGCTCTATTGGCGAAAGGAAAGTTTGAGTCTGGTTGTTGTAGCAAAGTTTGAATCTGGTTCCTGTAATGAAGTTTGGCCCTGATTTAAGTGTATTGAAAATTTTGGCTACTTAACATGCTTAAGGTATACGTAACTGGCGAAGTTTGATTATGGTTGCTAAAGCAAAGTTTGGCTCTGATTGTTGTAGCAAAGTTTGGCTGAGTCTGCAAAAGCAAAGTTTGGTTCTGGTTGTTGTAGCAAACATGGGCGGATCCAGGAATTTTTTTCAGGGGGGGTCCTAAGGTCCGAATTTTTTGAAGAGCAAAAAAAAAAAAAAAAAAAAAAAAAAAAAAAAAAAAAAAAAGAACGCAAACGCAAGAAAATAGTTATTGATTGATGATGTTAGTTCTGTATCTTATTATTATTAAAACAGGTGACTGGAAAGTTACGGCGAGCAGAAAGCTTTAAATCTTGAATTTTCACATCATAGTACTTGATTATCAGTTCTATTATGTGATTACAACATATGGCGAGCGATAGCGAGCCAGCGAATTTTTTCCGAGAATTGAAATAAAATCCACTATTCGTGACTTTTTAGTTTCTTTTCGTCTTCTAAGTGCCCTTGTTTATAGGAAAGCGCAGCATCATTTAAAAAACAACGCACATGTATGTACATGTATATTTGTAACAAACTCTGGCGAGCGGCAGCGAGCCGGAGAAAAAATTTTAAATGCTAACGGCAGAATATTATCAAAATGAAAGATTTCTAATATAAATTCATGATATATTTTCAAAAAATATGACAACAAAAGGGGAATTGGGACTTAATCTTTTGAAATATTAATAATAAAAAAAGTATGTTTTGAAAATTCCAGGGGGGTCCGGACCCCCCCGACCCCCCCTCTAGATCCGCGCTTGGCAAAGTTCGACTTTGGTTGTGGTAGCAAAGTTTGACTATAGGTGATGTAGTAAAGTTTGGCTGCATGAGTCGTCAAAAGCAAAGTTTGGTCGTGGTTGTTGTAGCAACGTTTGACTCTGGTTGTTGTATTAAAGATTGACTCTGGTTTCTGTACACATAGCAACGTTTGACTCTGGCTGTTGTATCAAAGTTTGACTCTGGTTCCTGTAGTGCTCAAAGTTTGACTCTGGTTGTTGCAAAGTTTGACTCTGGTTGTTGTAGCAAATGAGTTAAAGAAGACCCTGACCATAATCTCAACTACACTCACTAAAGAGCACAAAACTGAGCGTTGACGGGGACCAGGTGCCCTGGAGGAGTAAGCATCCCGGCCTTGTTTGGCTTGCCGCACCCGCTGTCGATGTTCACACACGAAAATGAAAAGCAGCAAAGTTGGACTGTGGTTGTTGTAGCAAAGTTTGACTCTGGTGGTTGTTTCAAAATTGGCTCTGGTTATTGATTTGTTGTTGAAGCAACGTTTGACTCTGGTTGCTGTAGCAAAGTTTAACTGAGTCTTCAAAGGAAAGTTTGACTCTGGTTGTTGTAGCAAAGTTTGACTCTGGTTATTGATGCAAAGTTTGACTCCGGTTGTTTTAGCAACGTTTGACTCTGGTTGCTGTAGCAAAGTTTAATTGAGTCTTCAAAGGAAAATTTGACTCTGGTTGCTGTAGCAAAGTTTGACTCTGGTTATTGATGCAAAGTTTGACTCCGGTTGTTGTATCAACGTTTGACTCTGGTTGCTGTAGCAAAGTTTAACTGAGTCTTCAAAGGAAAGTTTGACTCTGGTTGTTGTAGCAAAATTTGACTCTGGTTATATTGGTGCAAAGTTTGACTCTGGTTGTTGTTGCAACATTTGACTCTTGTTGTTGTATTAACGTTTGACTCTGGTTGTTGTTGCAACATTTGACTCTGGTTGTTGTAGAAAAGTTTGACTCTGGTTGTTGTCGCAAAGTTTGACTCTGTTTCCTGTAGCAGCGTTTGACTCTGGTTGTCGGAGCAAAGTTTGACTCTGGTTCCTGTAGCAAAGTTTGACCCTGATTTGTGTAGCAAGTTTGGCTAAGGTAACTGTGGTGAAGCTGTCTGGTCCATGCTGTAAATTTATCTGTTCTGAAATAATACTAGTGAGTGTCACTGCTGGTGGACTGGGAGTCCCCGAGTAGCCAAGTTCGATCAACTTAATTCGGTTGATGTTTTCTTCAACGCATTCGAAAAATTTTGTTATCAAAATTTCTTTAAATTTCTAGAATGTGGGTCCTGCAGCATCATATCCCACCTATCCTCGACGTCTTTCGGTACATTATTTGACAAAATAACTTTCATACTCTTTGGACAAAATTACATTGTTTACATTTTATTAACTGTGTTCTTTATCGTGCATTAACATCGACGGCGGGTGCGGCTAGCCAACAGGGGATGCTTACTCCTCCCGGGCACCTGATCCCACCTCTAGCTTGCTAGGGGTCCGTCGATGCTCAACATACTGCTCTATTGTGAGTGCTGTTCAGATTATCGTCAGGATCTTCTTTAACTCATTTGTGTCACACTTATGCCCTTTGCCGTGTGGAGCTCGTAAAAAAGTTCCCCGCGAGGGGTTTAACAGTAAGTGTTTTGAATATATTTCCCTGACATTGTCGCCATAGCACTTTCTATATAGACATAACGTCAGACAGTGCATGCATTTTATATACTGTGTTCTTTATCGTGCATTAACATCGACGGCGGGTGCGGCTAGCCAACAGGGGATGTCTACTCCTCCCGGGCACCTAATCCCACCTGTAGCTTGCTAGGGGTCGGTCGATGCTCAACATACTGCTCTATTGTGAGTGCTGTTGAGATTATCGTCAGGATCTTCTTTGACTCATGCAATTGATCTGAAGACGTTTAACAATGAGGATCACCGACGAGGGTTATGTACGGCTGGTCCACGCTTCAAATTTATCTGTTCTTAAATTATGCTATTGTATTTGAAGACGTTAAACCTTAATTAATTAGCTCTATTGTTGCTATAGCGAAGGTCGGCTCTGGTTACATAAACAAAGTTTGACTGAGACTTCAAAAGCAAAGTTTGGCGCTATTCACAGTAGAAGAAAATTTAACTCTGGTTGCCTTAATGATTTTTATAATGACTGGAAGGAAATAAATGGCATTTACTATATAACATCTTGTCCACATGTTCAAAGAGATTTTCGGTTAGAACCACCACAACCACAAACATACCATTCACCAGCTCTGACCTTTTCCGCTTTCGTAGCTTAATTAAGTGACAGGTATATAACTAACACACAGGACATGCTTATTCTTTCCGGACACCTAATCTTATTCACATTAAGGATTCATTTTGCCTTTTTGCAGAATGTTTTCTATTTCGATCGTTTCGCATTTTGCTCATCAGTGATGCCTCTAGCCAAAGTGCTTTTCATAAGCCGCCAAAAGTCATTTCAGTAGTGCCCTCTGGTTTTATTTATATATATGTATATATCCAAATTTCCTGTAGCGCGATTCATTAACATATCCAAATAAAATCTATGTTCAAATCAGCATTGGGAGGATGATGCTAAAATATTTATTTCGATGATATTTTTGAATGGAATGACAATAAGCTAAAGAAGATCCTGACGATAATCTTAACAGCACTCACAATAGAGCGCCAAATTGAGAATCAACGTACTCCTAGCAAGCTAGAGGTGGGACCAGGTGAACGGGAGGAGCAAGCATACTAGAGGTGGGACCAGGTGCCCGGGAGGAGTAAGCATCCCCTGTTGGCTAGCCGCAACCGCCGTCGATGTTCACGCACGAAAATGAAAAGAATATATAAAATGCATGCACTGTCTGAGGCCACGTCTATATAGAAAGTGCAATGGCGACAATGTCAGGGGAAAATATTCAAAACACTTACTGTCGAAAGTAAATGTGATGTCAAATTGATAAAGGGCCAAAACAAAGCTTTACAAGTTTCTAAAATAGCAGAACAATATATCATGTCAAATTGACTAGTGCCATTTTGTGTTTCATTTATCTGTACGTATGATAATTTACAAGTAATGCTTATCCGTATGAGGCGCCGTTTTACTATTTATTCCCTATTTTTTGATATCACAAATTTATTTTTTGATATCATAAATTTACTTTTTGATATCACAAATTTATTTTTTGATATCACAAATTTATTTTTTGATATCACAAATTTATTTTTTGATATCACAAAATCGATTATTTGATATCACAAAATCGATCTTGTGATATCAAAAATCCGATAAGATTTTGTGATATCAAAAATTACAGTATCTGTGATATCACTTATTCGGATTTGTGATATCAAAAAATCGATTATTTGATATCACAAAATAGAATTTGTTATATCAAAAAATCGATCTTTTGAAATCACAAAATATGACGGAATTTCTGATATCAAAAAATCGAATTTGTGATGTCACAAATTCGAATTTGTGATATCAAAAAATAGAGAATAAATAGTAAAACGGCGCCTCATATATCCGGATACACATAAATTCATAGAAATTATATGATAACAATATTTAGTATTATATATATCTTATTGGGAATTATCCGGGGCTGTGACCTACAAATAATTACAAAAATGTATCATCTGTCATTCTAATGTTTCTATTAGCATTGTTATTAAAGTTTTATGGATTTTATATGATTAATTTATTTTACATGAATTGCCCTAAAAATATGTTACCAGACGGATGTATCAAATGAATTTACAAGAATGGAAAATTGTTTACAAATTGAAATTAAAGATAAATCCGATTAAATTCGATTATCGCTAAAGCTGAAAACAACAATTCATTTATTTGATATAGATAAGCTTTCATAGGATGGCACTAGACAGGTGTATCAAATTAATTTTCGACAATGAAATATTATTTACAAATAGAAATTTAAGATAAATCCTATTAAAGTTGTCCATCGCTAAAATCAAAAGCAATTTTCATGAAAAGTATAAAAATTGCTGCAATATCGGCGAGATCAGGTTGATGCGTCAATTCTCTAAAAAGAGGTTTGTATGCTTTATTCATTTTGCTTCTAATTCTAAGGTATTTGTTAAGAATTAATTTTTTTTTGAAGATTTTTATATCTTAACAATTTTAAAGTTAAGTTTTGGTCAACTATGAATGCAGGGCATAGTATTGATAAACACACCCACAACGATTACACTATACAATCAAATTTCAAATATGTCTATCAATCTACTACGAAAATGCAAGTCTTTCCAAAATATTTTTTTTGTAAATTCACGTCTGTAACCATCTGTACCTGGGCTCTTGTTATTTAGCATCTTACGAAGAGTTATCGCTGCTTTCTTTTATGAAAACTTATCTCCTAATGTATCAGCCTATGTACTTCTTAATTTTTGAATGTAAGAGTCGTTTAAGATTTCTTCATAGTTTTAGCTCACCTGAGCGAATGTCAACCGAGGAATTGTCATAGCGCGCTGCCCTGCATCCGTTGTCTGCCCGATTGTCGTTGACTTTTAACAGATTCGACATCTCCTTTGCAATCGCTTCACAGAATTTCACGAAACTTTATAGGATGCAAATACTCAATATTCTCTACCAGGTTTGTGCTTTCTTTGCTGATCGGTGAACAAATATATGACCACCGGTGGCTCTGATTGGTTGACACATATGAAATGATTATATTTCAAGTAATTTCAGAATTGCGCTTTACATGTAGTAGTATTCAGTATTTAATTAATTTTCTTTCGGCGTCGAGCGTAATCAAAGCATTTTTCATTAATTTTCCAATATTCACTGCTGGTAATAAATAATTTGCGATTATCGTTAGCACCTTTCGTGTTAAGTGTTGTGATATCGTCTATGGTGTTTCTTGTCCCTTTGTGCCCCCGCCCCCTATGTCTTCACATTTGATGCTTCGGAGTTTGCTTTGAGTATTGCAATATTGTCCTATTGGATATCTCGTTCTTTAATATTCATTATCTATAATTAATTTATTATTTATCCTTTTACATTTATTCAATTTGTCATTAAAACCTAAATGATGCTATTGAATTTGAAGACGTTTAAAATTTGAACTACTTGGTGAGTGTCACTGCTGGTGGACCAAGAGACACGAGGGCACATGTAGCCAAGTTCGATCAAATTCGGTTAACATTTACCAAACGGATGCGAAAATCAAATCATAAGATATATTTACATCGACCTCATATATTAAATGTTTCTTTTGCAGCTGCAGGAAAATTGCGATGATTCTGCTAAGAATTGTTTCTGCTGTTATTATTGTGAATATTCTTGTCGATTGTGGACAACCACCCAATTACGTCAAATACCCACTTTTTCGTCGCCGCTTAGTGAGGCGATGCCATGCCTTATGCCGTGAGCTGGCGCATACAACTGTTGCAGTTGTAGATGATGAGATTACAGGACAAAGGAATTCAGGTCTCGCAGCAGGTACGTTCCAACTCCATACCTTCTTGAAGAAAATTTCAAACCAATATTTATGCACCAGACACGTATCTGATTTTCAGAAGCCGCTTAAATTCATTTCAGTAGCACCATCTGGGTTGGTTATTAGTCCCCTACCGGCAACGCCGAAGGGGACTCTTAGTTTCCTCTCTGTCTGTGTGTCTGTCCGTCTGTACCATTTTCAGTTTTCCGGACTTTTTTTTTCGGTGTTGTTGCATATATTGAACTCATTTTTGGTATGTGGATATATCTCACTGAGATACAGATCAAGTTTGAGTTTGCTTTTGATTGACCTATTTTTCCAAGGGTTATAGCCTTTGGACTTGGCAAATTTTATGAAAATTTCAGTTTTCCGGACTTTTTTTCGCTGTTTTTTGGTTATGAACTCATGTTTGGTATGTGGATATATCTCAAAGATACAGATCAAGTTTGAGTTTTCTTTTGATTGACCTATTTTTCCAAGAGTTATGGCCCTTGGACTTAGCAAATTTTGTGAAAATTTCAGTTTTCCGGACTTTTCTTCCGGGTTCTACTGCAAATAATGCATCTCAGTTTGATACAGACCAAGTTTGAGTTTTGTTACCATTGGCCTATTTTTACAAGAGTTATGGCCATAGCAAATGGACTTAGCAAATTTCATGAAATTTTCAGTTTTCCGGTCTTTTTCATGCCTGTTGTTGCAAATTTTGTATGCGGATACATTATAGTGTGATGCAGATCAAGTTCGAGTGAAATTTAGATTGACTAATTTTCACAAGAGTTATTGCCCTTCGACTTAGCAAATTTCGTGAATTCAGTTTCCCAGACTTGCCTTGGCTGTTGTTGCAGATAATGAACTTATGAACAGAGAAGCAGGGCATAAATTTATGCCGCCGGTAGGGACTTATATATCGCACAGCGATCATTACATTTTTTGAAATTAAAATGAGCATTTACTTTCCAGAGAGTGCGCGGTTCCAAATTCCCTGTACCAAGGGTTGATTCAATAGCATATTCAAATAAAATCTATTTTCAAAATAGCATTAGAGGGATGGTGCTAAGATGTTAATCATCTTAAATTTCGATGATATTTTTGGATGAAATGACAAGTTTCCTAATTAGCAAATTAAGATATATAATGTGACTTTGATGTCAAAAATACGCTTGACGTTTTTTTTTCCTAAAAGGGACGTCCAGTGGAGTGTAGTTTGCGATTTTTGTCCAGAAGGCGGCCTTTTCACAGCAGGTTAGGAGATTGTGCATTTTTTGTTTTAGCTCCACTATAGAAAGACCAGACGAGCTTGTATATAATTATAATGTATGTTTCTCCACGCATGTCCATAAATGGGATTAACAGTGAATGACTGAATCCTAATACTTTTTTTATTTGTTGATTGGTCAGTGTACGGTCTAATTATGTACCCGATATTTGGTCTTACCAACTGTCCAACACAAACATCAGGGAATATCCCAAACAGCGCAAACAGAGGATCACACACTCTCTAAATGAAAATATGTCACATAACAAAGAACAGAAAAGACTGGTATTAATCTGCTGTCAGAGAAGAAGAACATTAAAAGCTATTTCTTTTTTGTACGATTTATTGCAGGTTCCGGCCATAGCGATGTTCAGACTCCGTATTGTGCCAGCTTATATCATCAATGCAAACAGTCCAGAAATAATCGGAGATATAAGCGCAACGATGGATCCCAAACTCGTCTGGCTAAACGATGTCATTCTTTCTGTCATGGTCTTAGAGGAGTGTTGAACCTGTTTAAAACCAATAATGGTAAAGATTACATAAAACCAAAACCAAAACCCAATCCCCTCCCAGGTATGTTGTTTTGTAAATTCTTTCAAGATTATTTTCACTCCTCCCGGGCACCTGGTCCCACCTCTAACTTGCTAGGGGTCCGTCGATGCTTAAATTTGTGCTCTATTGTGAGTGCTCTTGAGATGGGGAGGGGGAACTAACAAGTACTCCTTCTTATGAGTAGACATCAGCAGTTTGTATTGGCTTTTCCTAAAATGAACGGAAAATATAAACATTCGGTCTTAGGATATTTGTCTGAGCAAATGAAAAGTCTAGATATTTAAGATATTTCTCAACGTACTGTACACCAGAAGGTCGACCTAAATGTACATTCCGTGTGTCGAATATAGGACGTCGGTCGTTTCGCCCCTTTTCCCCTCCCCCCCCTGTCCGGGTCGTTTCTCCTCTTCACCCCTCAAGGTTGGTTGTTTTACGCGTAATTGTTGGTAGTTCCTTCCCCATGGTAGGTCGTTTCACCCTCTTTTTAGAAACACTTCTCCGTTCATTGAGCCTCAACATAAATGAAGCTTTTTTAGTCTATAATTAACTAATTAGATTAAAACGACTAATTAATTTTAATTAACCAATAAAAGTGAATGAATTCTAAGTTGATCTCTAAGTGTCGCGCACAATAAAACGGAAAATTTATTGAAATCCCTCTTGGTATACTTGATCATCTTCGATACTTTCTGTTTATTCCGATACTAAAGTAAAGAACTTTAACAATTTATTTTTTCTCAAATAATGTCAATCGTCATCAAATAGATAGCAACTTTATAAGAACAGATGAATTTTAAGCATGGACCAGACATGCACGTTTCGGGTACATAATCCTCGTCAATGATCCTCAATCTAAACAATGTAATTTGGCCAAAAAGTTTGAAAGTTACTATGTCCAAAATGTACCAAAAGAAGTGGCAGGATTGATATGATATGATGCTACAGGACCCACGTTTTAGGAATTTCAAGAAATTTGATAACAAACATTTTCGAATGCGTTGTAGTAACAATCAAGCGAAGTTGATCGAACTTGGCTACTTTGCCCTCGGGAACTTCTGGTCCACCAGCAGAGACATTCAACAAGTGGTACAAATGTTAAACGTCTTCAAATTCAATAGCAAGATTTTAAGAACAGATAAATTTTCAGCATGGACCAGACATGTACGTTTCGGGTACTTAAACCTCGTCAGTGATCCTCAATCTAAACAATGTAATTTGGCTAAAACTATGCTTGGTCTCCATATGATTTTATAAAAAATGGCTACATACACTATGGGATATTGATTTTAAAGTGTTTGTTATAACTCTGTTACCACGATAGCTTGTAAGTATTTCCTTGGGCAACTTGATAATCTTGATGGTTTTTGTTTTTGTTCTTCTTAATAGATATCTCTCTGCTTTCCTCAATTCTTGTTTCTTTGTAATATTTATATAACGTATAGTATTGTAAAACATTCTGTTCACCTTCTTTTGTATTTATTTATTTTAAAGACGAAAGAAGATATACCTCCACCAATTTAAATAATAAATTTAATATGATATTTTTCTTGTTTATTAATTACAGTCGGATCAATATGTACAAAAGGCAGCCTTGGTGGAATGGGAGGGGAGCCATTTGATGATAAGTCCTCGGCATCAGGTAAAAGAATAACAGCAATGAAAATTGTTTGTGGACCGAGTCATGTCGAACAAATACTAGTAAGATATGATAATACATGGATTTCGCATCCGTCCGGCGAAGAGAGGAAAATAGGTCATACCCTAAGCTACGAATTTGATGACGATGAGTACATCACCAGCGTCTATGGGAAGAATACCAACATGATTACACAGATTACCATCAAGACGAACAAGCGAACACTCCCTGAATGTGATGCCAACCTTGCTGACAAGGATAAAGAGATTGCGTCTACGCATTCTGGTCGCCGTTTAATGTATATATCGGGTAGAGAGGGCGGCGCACTAGATCGTCTCACTTTTCATTGGATTTGTTAAATGTTACTTAAATGGGTTGAAATCCTGTTTTAAGTTTGCAATATGAGTGTTCATTATATGAGTAGTCGCGTTGTTAGAACATTCCAATCAATGACGCTTTTGTTTTTTTAATTCGAAAGTAATAAATGTAACGCACCACATAATTGTTATATATGATATGTAAAATGTTGCTGATATTCAATGAGCATCAAATTTCTTAGGATATTTTTAGTGTGGAATCCAATAAATCCATACTTTTTACTTAATTATCGGAAAATTTTGAGGGTTGTGCGCACGAAATCTGGATAACCACACCGTCTGCTACTGACGGCACCGATTGCCCATTGGTCTCGTTGGTTATTTTGTAGTCATTTAGTGTTTTATTTTATTGTGATTTGGCGTTCCTTGTACCATTTGCACCTCTTTCGGTGCATGTCTACTTTGTGTTTTTGCAGTGGTTGTTTATGGATATTGCTGTTGGTACTGCAAACGGCTTTTGTTGGAGATCCCCTCCTTTCTTTTGTATAGAATTCCGGTTTTTTTTTCTATTTTGACCTCATCGAAGTTTTTTTTTATAGTTTTTATATATCCTCTGCAATAGACGAAGCCTCTACAAGAGATAGGAGGAAATCTCCTACAAAATTCGATTGCAGCACCCACAGAAAACTGAAGACACCATATGCGAAAACACAGGCTAGTCACGAAAAGCAAGAGACACAAAAGCGATAAGGTAGACAAAATACGACATATAAATAATAATCGCAAAATACAACATAATTACCAAGAAGACCAATAACCACCTATAATATGTGCACAATTCCCCCCCCCCCCCCCCGCGTTTTTCGGTTATCAAGAGGTCTCGAAAAACGCACAATTATGGTGTAAAATAACCTCCGCACTGTTATATGACATCACGAACAAGACAGCAAAACAAAATGACCCAATCCAGACAGATGGATATGTAAACGAATAAACGCATTCGTAAATTTCTGTTATCAAAATTTCTTGAAATTTCTAAAACGTGGGCCCTGTAGCATCATATTCCCCAAGCCTGTTACGTCTGTCGATTGGTACATTTTTTGGACAAAACTTTCACACTTTTTGGCCATATAACATTGTTAAGATTGACGAGGGTTAAGTAACCGAAACGTGCATTTCTGGTCCATGCTGCAAATTTATCTGTTCTTAAATGATTCTATTGAATTTGAAGACGTTTAAAATTTGTACAACTTGGTGAATGTCAATGCTGGTGGACCAGAAGTCCCCGAGTGCACATGTAGCTACGTTCGCCCAGATTCGATTGATCGCTTCTTTAGGGAAGACAGGGCCCCGACCTTCTGTCCTCTCTGAATGTCAGTCCGACTCCTCGGGTGACAACATACATGAGCATACAGCCGACGGAGCACAGATTGTATAACGCATGCCCTATTTTATATCCATTTACATATTCATCTGTGTTGCTTGGGCCCTTGTGTTTTGCGGTCTTGTTTGTGTGTGGTCATCATACAGTGAGGAGGTTGTTTTACACCACAACTGTACGTTCTTCGAGACCTCTGGGTAATCGGAAAAGTGGGAGGGTTGTGCGCACGTAATCCGGGATAACCACATCGTGTGCTACTGACGTGGCAGATTGCCGTCCTAAGTCGGCACCGTTTGCCCATTGGTCTCGTTGGTTTATGTGTAGTCTTTTGTGTTTTATGTTATATTTATTCCTCCCGGGCAACTTGTCCCACCTCTAGCTTGCTAGGGGTCCTTCGATGCTTAATTTTGTGCTCTATTTTGAGTGCTGTTGAGATTATCGTCAGGATCATTTTAAACTCATTTGTGTCACACTTATGCCCTTTGCCGTGTGGAGCTCGTAAAAAAATTCCCCAAGAGGGGTTTGACAGTAAGTGTTTTGAATATATTTGCCTGACATTGTCGCCATAGCACTTTCTATGTAGACATAAATCAGACAGTGCATGAATTTCATATATTGTTTTCATTTTCATGCATGAACATCGACGGCGGGTGCGGCTAGCCAACAGGGGATGCTTACTCCTCCCGGGCACCTCGTCCCACCTCTAGCTTGCTAGGGATCATTCGATGCATAATTTTGTGCTCTATTGTAAGTGCTGTTGAGATTATCGTCAGGATCGTCTTTAACTCATTTCTGTGATTTGATGTTCCTTGTACCGCTGCGTCTCTTTCTGTGAGTGTCGTCTTTGTGTTTTGCAGTGGGTGTTTTGGGAGGTTGCTATTGGTGCTGCAACTAGGCGTTGATGGAGATCCCCTCCTTTCATTTGAACAACGCATTCGAAAATTTCAAGTATCAAAAGTTCTCTAAATTTCTAAAACATGGGTCATGTAGCACCACATCCAACCAATCATGCTTCGTCTTTCGGTACATTTTTGGACATAAATTTCATACGTATTGACCATATTACATTGTTTCTACAATAGAAAAATAATTAAATATATGTTTCAAACCTTACGTAGAAGTAATGACTAATACTTAACATTGTTTTCACATAGATAACAATCAATATTATAATGCCATGATGTAGGATTTTTTCCCAGATGTACGAGGGCTGATTGAAATCTTGTAAGCCTCGGTTTTCTGCGTTGCAGAAGGTATTTTGCTGATAATACTATCCAAAAAGGACAAACAATTAATGACACAAATTTTAAACTTAAGCACCGTGGAAAGTTCACTAGTTAAGGACCTGTTGTTCCATCAGGACAATGCTTCTGTTCACAAGAAGGTCACTGCCATGGTTGCCATTCATGATTGTGGCTTTTTCAGACTTTCATCTATTCCCAAAACTGAAAGCAGCTATTTCTTGCATCCACTTTCAGTCCGATGATGGTGTCATACTTGCAGTGGGTGGCTTTCTGACCAGTCAAGATAAGGAGTTCATTAAAAGTGGTATTGAGGCCCTTAAACACCGGTGGCAAAAGTTTATGGATACTGAAGGGGATTATGTAGAACGTTAATGCAAAATGTGTTATGAAATTCAAATCCTTAAATACGAAGCTCACGACATATCAATCAGCTCTCGTACAACCCATCCAATGGCAATGAAATGGGTGAGTGAAAATAGGGAGTGCCTTTGACTCCAGCCATTGATTTCGAGAATACATCTGATGAGCATTTTATTACAGATAGAGGGGTGTGGAGGGTTAGTTTCTGAAACACCTCCCAAACAATCCTGATTCTAACATTGCCGACATTTTCCTTTACTCGTACGAAGCTGAATTCATTCAATCTTTGGTCTCTGAAGGGAAAAGATACTTAGCTTCTGACTTTAACTTCACTTACAGATACATAGACGATGTGTTGTCCATCAATAATCCAAAATTCGCGGATTACCTGAGCAGTATCTATCCTTCGGAGCTTGAAGTCAAAGAAACCACAGAGACAAATAATTCAGCATTCTATTTGGACATAATGTTGTCCTACGACACTGATGGTCACATGAACACCTCACTCTATGACAAACGTGACGACTTCAGTTTCAGCATTACAAACTTTCCTTTTCTGAGTAGCAACATCCCTTCATCGCCTGCTTATGGCGTGTTCATATCTCAGTTGATACGCTATGCCAGAGCAAGTACCAAATATACGGATTTTGTTCTGAGAGCTAGGCGTCTTTCAGATAAGCTTCTCAGTCAGGGATATGTTTGTGACCGACTAACATCGTCACTGAGGAAGTTCTACGGTCGATATGGGGAACTCGTCATACACTATGATGTTCAACTCTCAAGAATGGTGGATGATATTCTGTCATAGACCATTTGAACCATCCAACCAAAGATTGTACTCTATATCTTCCAAAATGGAAGTAACCGGATGTGACAGTTCTACCGAATTGAAGCGACGGGTGTTGCATGCAAGCAGGAGATGCTTACTCTTCCTGGGCACCTGGTCTCACTCCCATATCGGGAGTTCGCTTCTTTTCATATGGTGGAGGTTTTTGTTTGTTTGCTTTGGTTCCTGTTTTGTCCTGATTTTGTATGCCTTCGGTTTCTGATTTTTGAATTATCGATTTTGTGCTGTATACAGGGATATGGTCATTATCCATATTTGTCATTAAAAGAATATTGTCTTCCTGAAATGAAATCTGAAATATTACACACAGTAAAAGGCAAAGATAAAATCCTCTTTATCGCATGACAATTACACGAATTGTAGCAACGCATGAAAATAGCATGAATGAAACGCATTGAATATATGCGTGAAGGAGGAATCACATGATTTACACATGAATATAAAATACATGATCATCGTAAAAATCGCAAAAAAATTCACATGAAAATTATGCGAAAATATATTATATGGTTATCGCATAGATTTCGCAAGATATTCAAGCAAAAGTAGATCGCCTTTTTGTCGTTGTATGGCTGCTGGATCAGAATTTCACAGAGTCTGAAAACCACCACAATTAAATCTAGAAATGCGGAAGGGTACCAATTCTTTACATTTTGATGGTGCATTGAAATTGGTTTGGAATTTTCTTCAAGAAGGTATAGAGTCGGAACCCTTCGACATTTACCTTCTTGAAGAAAAATTATGCACCGGACACGTGTTTCGAATATTAAATTCTCATCAGTGATGCTTCAAGTCGAAGTGCTTTTAAAAAGCCGCCAAAATTTATTTTACTAGCGCCCTCTGGTTTTATTTTCAGAATTTAAATTTTTTTGTACTTTACAAAGAGTACGCGGTTCCAAATTTCCTGTAGGGTCGATTCAGCAGAATATCCAAATAAAATCTATGTTAACGTCTTCAAATTGAATAGCATAATTTAAGAACAGATAAATTGGCAACGTGGACCAGACATGCACGTTTCGGGTACTTAACCCTCATGTTCAAAATAGCATTGGAGGGATGGTAGGTTGCGTTTCTTTAGATAAAATAAATGAAGAAAAAAAGATGCTGAATATGATTTTGGGGTTCTGTATTTGACTTTCAATCTTTTTCTATAATAATTCCATTTTGGCCTAACATAAGTAAGATTAATAAAATCTATCACGACGTTGAGACGTGACGTTTCTTTCTATGACGTCATAAAAGGAGTCACGTGGAGTGTGAGACAATGAAATCTCAAACCGAATCTCATCCGAGTGTAAAAGATTTGCAATCCACGACGAGGCTTGCCGAGTCGTGGATGTAGCAAATCTTTTGCTCGAGGATGAGATTCCCCTGTCTCAGTCGTAACGTCGTGATTGATTATTTTTCTCACTCACCTCATTTTATCATCACTTTAATGTTTTTAAAGCTAGAATCGATACCAAAACTTACACAAATCTAACGATGACGTGACGTTTCTTTCTATGACGTCATAAAAGGAGTCACGTGGAGTGTGAGACAAGGAAATCTCAAACTGCTACGTCTACGTTTTTTCTTTTGTCTCACGACGTAAGTGAGTGAGATAAAATTTTGTGTGACATGTAAAACTCAGTGAGCGAAAGTTAACAGCAAAATATGTTCGCTGTTCAATGAGACCCCATCCCTCATCTTTTCGTTATTATACAAACACCATTTTGTGTGTAGCTTATTAATGCAAAATTATATGCAAATACTGCTTATCCGGATATACATAAATTCAAATAAATTATATTATGACTAATTTTGGTATATACAAATCCTACTTGAAAAGGCCCGATGGTATGAAGTACATGTCAGTTATCAATAAAAAGTATCACATGTTTGTGTCATATATTTTATTAACATTTTTTTATTACTGTTATGTAGATTTGATGTAGTTCATTTATTTGACACAAATTTTTCTACAAAAGAAGTCACCAGACAAATGTATCAAATTGATTCATACAACAATGGAATATTGCTTACAAACTGAAATTTATCCAATTAAACTCATTTATCGCAAAAATCGAAAACAATGCCTCCTTTATTTAACATAAATAAGCCTATAAAGTATGTCGAAAAACGGGTGTATCAAATTAATTTACAACAATGAAATATTCTTTACGGGTTGAAATTAAAGATAAATTCCGATTAAAGTCATCCATCGCGAAATTCGAAATCATTTTTCTTGAAAAAGTGTAAAAATTACTGCAATATCATTGAGAGCAGACTGATGATCTTCTCTACAAGGAATGTTCGTATGTTTTACTTATTTTGCTTCTTCTTCCTTTGAATTCCTTTTTGAAAAGCAATTACTATTTTTTTTGGTGGATTTCAATATCTAACCTATTTAAAAGTTAAGTTACGGTGAATATTTGAATGCAGGAAACAGTATTAATAAACATGTACATAGCGATTGCAATATGCAATCAATGGAGTACATATGGTTTACATAAAGTAAAATGACCCTCTAAAATCGACGTCTCCAAAATTAAATTTTGTTGTCATTTTTAGAGGGTTGAATATCTACTAGTATATTTTGAGAAAACTAGTAACAAAAACTACCCCTCGCTTTCTAAAACATAGTAAATATTGCATAAATACCATCATGTTTATCGATGAAACTGAGCCAATACCTAAATATGTCAACTCATTACTACATGTATGTGGTACAAATCAAACATATGATATTGATTTCTCTAGGTAGCGATGGTGAAGCTACCCCTATAACTTACTTCACCATCCAAGTATGAGGAAAATTCCTTCAGATCACATATAAGGATGTTCATCTTAATGCACTGTACAATCATTTATTGCATATTTGTCATATTTATATTATTTAATGGTTTTTAAATTAATTTTTGTTGAAAATTTTATTGTTCTGAATTCATATGGTTTTTTTTTGCTGACGCAAAAAGGGAAAGAGTGTGTGTGTGTGTGGGGGGGGGGGGGGTTATTTTCATTCATATTGGACATCGTCTCCAGAACCACTTAAGAGATTTTAATGAAACTTTGTAGGAATGAAGTACTCATTGACTTCAAGTGTTATTGTTTTTTCGTACGGATCCGTTATTAGGTGGCGTCACCAAAGTCAAAAGTAGACCACGGGGGTACCCTCCTTTGACAAACTGCACTCATATATTGCATATTTGTCATATATATGTTATTTAATGGATTTATATTAGTTTTGTTGAAAAAATTATTTTTCTGATTTTTCATGAATTTTTTTCTTATGCAAAAATGGAAGGGGAAGGGGATGTTTTCATTCATGTTAGACATCTTCTCCGGAACCACTAAAAGATTTAATGAAACTTAATAGGAATGAAGCACTCATGGTCACCTACAAGTGTTGGTGCGTTTCGTTGTAATCCATCAGCAGGTTGCGTCACTATAGCCAAAAGTAGGTCCCAAAGGATACCCTTCTTTGACAAACTTTTTCTTCAGATCCGAAGCACTTATTTACAAACCAAATGCATCATGATGTTGTAGATGGATATCTTAAGAACTCGTTCCCCGTGACATTGGATGTTTTAAGTGTATCATTTACTTCTTTCCAGCTCTGTTGCATGTTTTGTTTTGGCATTTATCAATTTTACATCATACAATTTACTTGGCTATTTCGGAAACTTGTCATTTCATCCAAAATTATTATCGAATTTAAAGGATCCCCCAATGCTATTTTGAACATAGATTTTATTTGGATATGCTACTAAATCGACCCTACACCGTGCACTCTCTGTAAATTGAATACATAATTTCAAATTCTGAAAATAAAACCACAGGGCGCTAGTGAAAAAATCTGGGCTGCTTATGAAAGCATCACTGGAAGCATCAAATATCATGTTTAAATATATGTTCTCCCGTAATGATTAAAAAACAAAGGAGTCGATCTCCAACAACACCAGGTTGAAGTTCCCACAGCAAAACGCCAAAACACCCAATGCAAAAACAGAGGGCAGACAAGCACAGTAAGAGACGCAAAAGTGACAAGGAACACCAACGCACAACACAGAAACATCAAATACAAAGGACTACACATATACTAACGAGACCAATGGGCAACGGGTGCCTACTTGGGACGGCCATCTGCCACGGAAATAGCAGAAGGTGTGGTTATCCCACTTTTCCGATTTCCTAGAGGTCTCACCAAAAGTACACCATATGCATGCGATTATGAAAAGCGAAATTCTAAACATAACTTTTAAGAACAGTATGCTTAAAATGACAAATATGGACAATGACCATATCTCAATACACAATACAAAATCGATTATTCAGAAAATCATAAACCGAAGGCATTCGAAATCAGGATAATACAGGAACAAGAGCAAACAAACAAAAACCTCCACCACATGAAAAGAAGCGAACTCCCAATATGGTAGTGAGACCAGGTTCCCAGGAAGAGTAGCATCTCCTTCTTGCATGCAACACCCGTCGCTTCAATTCGGTACAATTGTCACGTCCGGTTACTTCCATTTCGGAACATACAGGTACATTCAGTGGTTAGATGGTTCAAATGGTCTACGACGGAATATCATCCACCATTCTGGACAGTGGGACATCATATTGTATGACGAGTTCCCCGTATCGACCGTAGATCTTCCTCAGTCACACACGTACCCTGACTGAGACGCTTATCTGAAAGACGCCTAGCTCTATGAACAAAATCTGGATATTTGGTACTTTAACAAAATAAAAGAAATGGTATATTACAGAAAAAATCGATATCTTATCTTAACTTACCTATGTTTCAAAAACCATATTGACCCAAATGAGAATTTTTAACAGACAACCCGGATTTATTTCCATTCAAACAAAAGTTCCATACTTTAATCTTAATTATTAATGATTCATTCTGATATAGAATAAAAACAATAGATAAGAAATGATAAATAATAAATGATGAAAAATCCCTGAGTGAGTCAACTTGAATAATCGTTTCGTAGTCCTATCTAATAAAGGTATGAGTTTCCCTGAAAACAACTAATGGTATCCATTGAATATCGTCAGTAGTTGGAACTTGTCATCAGAAATCAATGAATAATATATTCATATATATAAAAAAAAAACAAAATTTCAAAATATATCTGTATATATATATATATATATAATCAAAATCAAAGTGACATAATGACGATTAAATTTGTTTATTGCACTAAACGTTTTCGCCTGTTGGCTCTTCAGAGTTGCAATGAATATAAACAATAACAATAACAAAGAACAGTAGGTAGGCAGCGTCTATGACGTCATCATAACGTTACAGTTAGGCGCATCACGTACAAATGTCCTAACACGCACCTAACTGTAACGTTATGATGACGTCATAGACGCTGCCTACCTACTGTTCTTTGTTATTGTTATTGTTTATATTCATTGCAACTCTGAAGAGCCAACAGGCGAAAACGTTTAGTGCAATAAACAAATTTAATCGTCATTATGTCACTTTGATTTTGATTATATTGACTATACCGGGATTGGATATATATATATATATATAGGTAAAAAAAAACAAATTTCAAGATATTTTCTTCAAACTTCAGATGGTTGCCAACGTTGTACGAGTTGTATATAACGAAACAAAAAAGTGGGATGTTTGTCAGAGATACATTTTTTATTTTCGCTCTCCTCGTAAATTGTGCATTGCCATCGTTACACATTTCACACGAATTTGAAGCGTACCACGAAAATGGGAAAATAACATCTGACACACTCTGGCATGCAAATGTATCTAGCCTTGTTATGTGTAGCGTATTATGTGGCGAAGACCAACTCTGCATGACGCTGTCTTATGAGAGACCAGCTAAGATGTGTACTGGTCATAGCAAATGCCCAAATGACAATGAGATCAGCTTTTGTCTTGGCTGTGTAGTTATGTGGAACGAACGATATGATTGTACAACAGTTGAAACTACCACTGTAACCATGGTAACACTACCAAGTGAGAATTCTCATATCTTTGAAAATGCATACATTCTTATCATAGATAAAATATTCTAATATATGTACTAGACTCTGGCATTTCCGCGGTTGTAAAAATCAGAGATGTAGCTTTGTTCATCAATTATGAATTAATGAATTCCAAATCCGTTGATCCAATTTTTCTTTTCGCGTGAGAAAATTTTGTTTTTTATTTATTAAAAAAAAATCTAAGATACGAGATGAGTGTTTCAACATTAATAATCATTCAACGAATCAAAATTTGCCCGTCTAGGTTTTTTTTTACTACAAACGTCCATTTTTTTGCCTATTGTAGTATTTCCGTCTTTTTTAAGAGTTCAACATGACAACTTTACATACCTCTGTAATGCAGGAAATTTTAAGAATTGATATATATCAGAATTTTCGGGATTGTCATAGTTTGTGTATAAATTCAAGGCTATTTGAAGAAATTCTGAAAAGTTTTTAACATACATGTAGATAGTTCTATAGCTATGGGCAGCATTTCTTATGGTTAGGAGTTTGCTGATTGTCATGGGAACAACTTTTCATTAATGGCTAGAAGGTCTACAGATGCATGAATCTTTGTCTACGTCTATAGTTATGGTATTGCTTTATTCCAAAGCAGTTAAATCATCATCTTGACAATGTAATCGATGTTCTTCGAAAGCAATACGGCGTTTCTGACTCAGCTTTGGATTGGGTAGACTCGTATCTGCGTCCTCGTAGATGTCAAGTAAGCATAGAATCAGTTTTGTCTGCTTCTCGGAATTTAACGTGCAGTGTGCCACAAGGTAGCTGTTTGGGTCCTTGGCTTACTCAACGTATGCGGGCACGTTGTTTGACGTCATACCTCCTACTATAATGGTGTATGGATTTGTAGACGATCATAGGGCAAACACGCGCTTCAGGCAGTCGTCTCTCGATCATGAAATGAAAGATATCCGTGAACTAGACTCGTGTGCAGTTGTCATAAATAAGTGGATGAATGCAAACAAACTTAAAATGAACACGACAAAAACGGAAATTATTATGCTCGGAAGTAAAAGGCAATTAGACAAATGCACACCAAAGTCAATTCTTAACAAAAATGGGCGCCTTTTTGGTTGATAAATTTAATTTCAAACAGCATGTAAAGAACAAATGTATCCGTAAATACCTAACACTACAAGCCACGGATATCATAGTCCTATCATTGGCGATCTCCCATTTAAATAACTGCAACGTCATCTTATACGGCATTTTTCAAGGTGACTTGTAAAGAATGCAACGAATACATAACATGTGTGCCAAACTCGTTATAAAACGAGGGAAGGCTAGGTGCGCTAACTCCTCATACAAGCCCTATAATTTCGACGGAAAATGTTTTTGATAAACGAATTATTAATTATCACTTTACAATGAATGTTTGAGAAAATACCGTGTCATATTTTTTAGCCCTGGTAACGTAACGCGCGTGATGTATGACGTCATTCTCTGACGTCATTTGCCTTGGATGACGCAAAACAAAGCAGTGCATTTTACACACAAATCTTCAAAATTTATCTACGCTCCAGGCCTAACCCACGATATTTTTTTTTCAAATTAAAAGGCCGATCAGAAATGTATCGATTGGTACAAAATATTCATGGGCAAGGCCTAGATAGCTACTTGATTTTATAATTTTGCATTGAAATTTCGTGCTGTTTTCAACGATTTCAACGTTTTTAGACGTTTTGAGCGACGTATAATTCAGTATAGTACTGTGAAATCAAAACAGGCTTTCTTGATTAGGATTCATCACACATTTGTCATTTCATAAACTAAAATATTATGGATATATGAACAGCAATGAAAATAGGGCCGAAATGTCAGGTTACCGCACCTACTCTATTGAAAGTTCTTTAGAAGCTCTATACGATGTCCATTGGCTTCCCATCAAAGCAAGAATTTCTTTCAAAATGTTGACTTTTATGTACAATGGTCACGTAGGTCACGCTCCGGTCTATATCTCACCGAACTTTTAACGAAACAAATCCCGAATCAAAGACTACGTTCTTCAAATACATCTGAAAGTTGCTATGTGGTTCCCTTCAACAAAAGGAAAACATTCAGCGATAGAAGCTTCGGTACAGTCGGACCTAACTTATGGAACGCTATTCCTTTTGTCCATCCGAGAGTCAAAATCCATAGATGTGTTTAAAGCAAGCTTGAAAACTTACTACTTTAAAGACTTTAAGTCAATATTTTAATAATTGAAATCTAGTATAAACTTAACGAACAGTGTTATATAAATGTCCTCAAATTCAATAGCATCATTTCAGAGCAGATAAAATTTCAGCATGGACCAGACATGCACGTTTCGGGTACTTATAATTAACCCTCCTCAGTGATCCTCAATATAAACAATGTAATATGGCCAAAGAGTGAAAAGTATTATGTCAAAAAATGTACCGCAAATATAGCAGGATGGGTTGGATATTTTCTGTATATTTTAAAACTGACGTTTCATGTAGAACGCCATTGAATGCAATATATGTAAGAATAGGCGTTTAATCAAATAAACAAGTTTCAAGTTTCAAATCAATATATTTCCGGAAGTAACCGGATGTGATATTTGTGCCGAATTGAAGCGATGAGTGTTGCTGCAAGCAGGAGATGCTGACTCTTCATGGGCACATGGTATCACTCCCATATTAGGAGTTAGCTTCTTTTCATATTGTTGAGGTTTTCTTTCTTTGCGTTGGTTCCTGTTTTATCCTGATCACATTGTTTATATTGAGGATCACTGACGAGGGTTAAGTACCTGTAACGTTTATGTCTGGTCTATGTTGCAAATGTGTCTACTCTTAAATGATGCCATTGAATTTGTAGACGTTTAACATTTGTACCACTTGGACCAGGAGTCGCCGAGGGCACATGTAGCCAAGTTCGATCAACTTCGGTTGATCGCCTATTCAACGCTTTCGAAAATCTGTAATCAAAATTTCTTGAAATTCTAAATCGTGGCTCCTGTAGTATCATATCCCAACCATCCTGCTACGTCTTTCGATACATTTTTGGACATAATAATTTTCATACTTTTTGGCCATATTACATCGTTTAGATTGAGGATCACTGACGAGGGTGCACTTCTCGAAACGTGCATGTCTTGTCCATGCTGCAAATTTATCTGTTCTTAAATGATGCTATTGAATTTGAAGACGTTTAACTTTTGTATACCTTAGGTTTATGATTTTCTGAATTATCGATTTTGTACTGGTAAGTGTCAATATTCTTCATGTACCCGAATTCGTTTTGTAAGCAAAATGACTCATTCTATAAATAACATACTAATTTATGCAAAAAAAAAATCAACGTTTTGTCCCCAAAACATACAATTTGACTCGAAGCGCGAATTTTGAATTATCTCTTTTTTATTCATTCATTTAATATCATAAGCTGAAAAGAAGTAATAATAACACTCAAGAATAAAAATCAAGTAACGTAGAACAAGAAACACAAAAACTCTTTTATAAACATGCATCATATCCGTTTTCTTTGTGTCGATCAAATTATGTCGTTTTATTTGGCTAGATATCTTCATGATTAAAAAAACAATATGCGCGAACTGCTTGCAAAAATTCGATTTGAATGCGTGTTTTTTCTGTAATAATTATAACATGTAGTATTGTAAAAAACTTTTTATTGCTTCTCTTTGTTTTGCATTTGTTTATTTCAAAGAATGCAGGATACACTGTAGCGAATCACGTGATATGCAAATAATCTCTTGCATGGGAATTCCCCTTGATTAAACAAGGTAAATACTGTCTAAATCTACCTTATATGGATTTATTTCAGGCCTATAATACGAACATGAATACCAATTATATGATGGTAATCTATTCTAGACAAGAATAAAGGTATATTTGGATAACACTTAAACAAAAACATTTGTTTATTTACGTGCACCATATCATAACATGTAAACAAAATAGAAAACTTTCTCTAAATATTCCTCTATTCTTGATCAGAAAAGATTACCATCATATAAATGACAATGATGCTTATATGATAGGCCTAAAATAGTTTCATATAAAATAGATTTAGATGGTATTTACCTTGTTAAATCGAAGGGGATTCCCTTGTTAGAGATTATTTGCATAACACGTGATTCGCTACAGCGGGGTATATACTTCCACTAATGTTTTAATTTACTATGATGTTTTTCTAGTTTATTATTTTAGTCGGACCAATATGTGAACAAGGCAGCCTTGGCGGATGAGAGGGGAACCATTCAATGATGAGTCCATGGCATCAGGTAAAAGAAAAACAGCCATGAAAATTGACTGTGGAGATAACTATGTCGAACAAGTACTCGTGCGATATGACTCTACATGGATTTCGCATCCGTCCGGCGAAGAGAGGAAAATAGGTGATAACCTAAGCTACGAATTTGATGACGATGAGTACATTACCAGCGTCTATGGAAAGCATGATAGCATGATCAGACAGATTACCATCACTACAAAGAAGCGAACACTCCCGAAATGCGTTACTGACACGGATAATGGGATTACGTCTACGCTTGCTGGTCGCCGTTTAATGTATATATCCGGTACACAGCCAATTGTGCCTCATAAATTTAAATTTAAACTTTATTTATTTTACAACGTTTAACAAACAAGTTACACAACTTATATAAATGTCTCACGTTGGCTCAGATGTTGGCGTGAGGGGGTCCAAGGAGCAGGAGGAAACCGGAGTACCCGGAGAAAAACCCCCTGCAGAGGCCTGGGTGGGGGACCACCTACCCTCCCACATAAGACCCTTTGCCGAATCTGAGATTCAGTTTCCGGATTGTGTATTTTAACGATTATATTGACCTACTGGTTTTGAAGTTTTTTTTTTTTCATTTTTAAAATAAGAGAGGATCAAACCATAAAAACACTTAAAATTTATGTAAAAATGCATTTTTTGTATATTTTCGTTCGCTATTTGACGTAATCAGACATTGTTACCCCCTACCTATTCAAGCCATAATTATCGAATCTTTCATCAAATTTTTTAAGATAAAATACTTATGAGAAATCTTCTAATACATCATATTTTTATCCTGAACAACCTTTTCCGTCAAAGGAAGGACAATGCACAAGAAATAATCGAATGATTTCAGGGCTAAATCAAGCCCTTATTCTTTCAGCTCCTTGAGAATTTATGTGTAATGGGACGGAGGTTATATACACGTACATGTTAAGCTTAGGACAAAGTGTAGGTGCATGAATGCAATAACTACAGTATGCATCCACAGATTTTCATGATATTCCTACATTGTGATCAGATCGTGAAGAGAAAGCTGCCTTTTGATTTTCAGGTTCATCTGATTTGTCATTACGGAGTGTATGTATATTTTAATCATTTTAACGTAAAGCGTTTTAGGACATCTTATTCTCCCGAGTCAGCTTATGTTGAATGTCATTGGAGATATCTCTATTTGAGAAGTTTGAGAAGTTGCGAGAGCTTTTACCTCAAAGTATTTTGCCGTGACATTTTTCTCCTTCTTATTTCAGTTGGTAAAATATACACAAAAGGCAGCATTTTAGGAAAGGGAGGCAGTCCGTTTGATGATGCGTCATTACCATCAATGCTTATCCGGAAATATATAAATTCGTAGAAATTATATGAAAATGATTTTAGTATACATATCTGATTGGGAATTATCCGGGGCTGTGACCTACAAATAATTACAAAAATGTATCATCTGTCATTCTAATGTTTCTATTAGCATTGTTATATATGTTTTATAGATTTAACATAATTCATTTATTTGACATGAATTGTTCCAAAAAAGATGATACCAGACAGATGTATCAAGTAAATTTACAACAATGGAAAATTGATTTTAATTTGAAAATTAAGATAAATCCGATTAAGTTCGTTTATCGCAAAAGCCTAAAACAACAATTCATTTATTCAATATAGATAAGCCCAAAAAGAATGACACCAAACAGGTGTATCGAAGCAATTTTCAACAATGAAATATTATTTACAAATTGAAATTAAAGATGAATCCAATTGAAAACAATTTTCCAGCATAAAAATTAATTTTAATATCTAAACAGTGAACTTTAAAGTTAAGTTTTCATTAAACACGAATGCAGGGCATAGTTTTGATAAATACACCCATAACGATTACAATATGCTTTCAAATTCTAAAGATGTTTTGGATATATATGATATATATCGTCTATTGTGTTTAGTGTTTAGGTGTTACCATGCGTGTGTTTTGCAAAAACTGACAGGGTATCGGCGAATCCCCTGTCAGAAATTGAGTTTTACCGCGCATGGTAACCCTATTCTAATGCAAATGGTCAGTTATGTGCTAAAAACGTCTGCTTTTAACGACGTCGCTATGGGAACGTATGACGTCATAGCAAGTTTTTAATCGCTCAACCAATCAAAATGCGCGTTACAAACAGAGTGCATTACACGAGTTAATCTTTCTTGTCCCGTTCTGCTTTCCCCTTCTACGTTTTCGCATTTGATGCTTCGATGTTTTCGCTGTCAGTGTCCCAAGTCCTGTTGGATGTTCCCTACTTTTATACTTATTATCTATAAATTAAATTTATTCTACTCTGCGAGACCTTTCATTTGATATGTCATACGGCATACGTATGATAATTTTGTTATTTGGCACCTTGTGACCCCGAACTACCCCCGGGCTGTATTCTACTCTGCGAGACCTTTCATTTGATATGTCACACGATATATTTACGATACCTTTAATATTTTGCACTTAATGAGCCCGAACCACCCCGGGCTGTTTTCTACTCTGCGAGACCTTTCATTTGATATGTTACACGGTATACTTCGGGTAACTTTGTTATTTCGCACCTAATGACCCCGAACTACCCCCGGGCTCTATTCTACTCTTCGAGACCTTTCATTTGATATGCTACATGGTATATTTGTGATATCTTTGTTATTTTGTACTTAATGACCCCGAACCACCCCCGGGCTGTATTCTACTCCTCGAGACTTTTCATTTGATATGTCACATGATATACCTACGATACCTTTATTATTTTGCACTTAATGACCCGAACCAACCCCGGGAAGCATTCTACTCCTCGAGACTTTTCATTTGATATGTCACACGGTATATTTGTGATGTCTTTGTTATTTTGTACTAAATGACCCCGAACCACCCCCCCCCCCCCGGACTGTATGGTATGGGTAGACCTGGTCAAGCCCTTGGGTAGTGATGTGGAGGGGATCTGGAGAAGGGGGGATTAATCCGTAGAATTAATTGAAGGTCACGACTGGTCAATGTAAGGGTCAGATCTTGACCGGACCCGGTGACGTCATTACGCCACATCTACGCCACAGTGTAAGTGTGGCGTCCCATGTTAGGTATCTGTCCCAGAAGTCCCACTTTTATACTACTCAACAATATAAGATTCTCAGCGATCAATAATGTAAATCATAGCTATAATACCGACATACCTCTTAATGGATGCCCATTATATAATGAAGGAGCAAACGAGGAGATATTTCTTGCTGTCCATGAGTTTATTGTTAAAAGTAAAAGATACTGGAGTTAATGCGCTTTCCTCTTAGAATCATAGGGCCCTAAATTCTCTTTTTTTTTTCTCATTTCATCTCTTCTTGCTTCCTAATCATTCAGTCATATCCATTTCCCCCTCTTTTTCTCTTTCTCTATCTCTTTTTTATACAACAACATTTGGTTATAAATCAGTATATTTCCTTCGGCTGCAAATAAATTTGTAATTAATATATATGTCTTAGGGAGATGGCTCGCATAAGACGACCGTCTTGTTGCCAGATCCCATTGTATTACTCTGTAAAATAATTATATCATTTATGCAATTTTCAGAATAAATACTAAAGTCAATCAAATTACGATGACAAATATGGATAATGACCATATCCTTGTATACAGCGCAAAATCGATAATTCAGAAAATCAGAAACCGCATACAAAATCAGGTTAAAACTGAAACCAAAGCAAACAAACAAAAACCTCCACCACATGAAAAGAAGCGGACTCCCGGTATAAGAGTGAGACCAGGTGCCCAGGAAGAGTAAGCATCTCCTGCTTGCATGCAACACCCGCCGCTTCAATTCGGTAGAACTGTCACATCCGGTAACTTCCATTTCGGAAGACATAGAGCACAATCTTTGGTTAGATGGTTCAAATGGTCTATGACAGAATATCATCCACCATTCTGGAGAGTGGGACATCATAGTGTATGACGAGTTCCCCATATCGACCGTAGAACTTCCTCAGTGACGATGTTAGTCGGCCACAAACATATCCCTGACTGAGAAGCTTATCTGAAAGACGCCTAGCTCTCAGAACAAAATCCGTATATTTGGTACTTGCTCTGGCATAGCGTATCAACTGAGATATGAACACGCCATAAGCAGGCGATGAAGGGATGTTGCTACTCAGAAAGGAAAGTTTGTAATGCTGAAATTGAAGTCGTCGCGTTTGTCATAGTGTGAGATGAGACATATTTACATCGACCTCATACGTAAAATGTTTTTTTTCTCAACTTCGGAAAAATTGAGATGATTCTGCTAAAAATCGTTTTTGCTGTTATGGCTGCAAACATTCTTGTAGCTTGCAGAGGAACCCAAAATGACGTAAACTACCCACGTTTAAATCGCCGCTTAATCAGCCGATGTCACGCCTTCTGCTGTGAGCTGGCGCAAACAACTGCTGCAGTTACAGATGATGATATTATGGGACAAGGACATCCAGAATACGCACCAGGTACTGTAACGAAATGTGCAATCGCCAAAATTTTTTGTTGATAGCTTTTGATAAGGTTAATTTCTATCCATCAATAATTTGAAAAAAGACAAACACGTTATAAAGTAAGTTTCTGTCCTACCTAAAGCGATTTTTTGTCCTGTCCGTTTGTGTCTTGCAACAGAGTTGAGTTACTTCAGTATTTGTTTTTTAAGGTTCATGGATACACCATCCGAACAACATATCACTTCGGAGTCTCTCTCGTCGCCAAAAGCGACGTCACGTTGTCTATGACGTCACGAAAAACGCGCCAAAATTGCATCGGCACTCTTATTATTTGACGTTGACTAAACTACGTCCTGAAACATGAACTAGTATTTTAGGGATTTTGCAAAATAAAACTGCTGTATTTTGATTAGATTGAGAATTCTCTTGTTTCCCTATGAATCTTGATTAAAAATGGGTTTAAAACATTTCTTTGATGGGTGTGTTCAGTCAGAGAAAAGGTTGACAGCGCATTCTGCCGCTCGCCTTTATCTCTATGAGAAAATCGCAAAAAAATATATAAATGCTTGTTTTATTTGTAAACAACCGTTTGATTAAAACGCGGGGTTAAAATTGTGTGTGTTATAATGAAGCAAGCGTAGTTTTTTTTACACGCGGGTTACAATGAGCTAGATCTCACAAAATTGTCCACTATATTAGGAAGCATCTCCTATGTTTATACATGCGGGATTTGGGTAAAATAAATGCATGGACATTTCGCACACAATTTCTAGATCTAGGAGTGATATTTAGAACAGCAAGCATATGGCGATGAGAGGAAGGAGGAAGGGGGTAATGCTATGTCGCAATTTCTCTCCGTTATGTGTAAGATTTACTTTGAATTTATCGAACAGAAGAATTTTTATGACGAATTACATAGTACTAGAAGTAGAAGTCAAATCTTCTGAAAGTGAATCCTCTTCTTGAAAAAAATATCCTTTTTACATAATATTTTTCTTTTTTTCTTACAATGCGAATATTCATGGACCTATTATGAATCATTGATTTCAGTATTATTGCCTAAACCCGGCAGTGAATTATTATTAACGGAGGATGCTTAGTATACGTTTAATATATGGATAGAGAATACATACACAATTTAAAATTATCCAAAGGCTATTTTATCCTGAATAAGTCTCTCTGACCTTGAGGATGACCTTGACCCACGTTCGATGTCATAATGCTGGAAATATCCTAGCATGTTTGATGAAAAAAAAACCAGACATATGCCGACGGACCTACATTTATATGATCACTCCATAAACCCATAAATGCAAGGCATGCTGTTTTTATCTTCTTACATTGTACATGTAAAACTATTTTACAGTCAAGAAAGAATTTGTCATCTAGCGACTAAAATGGTGACATGAAATATGTGCAAGTAGACCTGTGAAACAAAAGAAACGATATTGAACATAAATAATATTTATCGAAGATAGAACTCAGTTGCAGAATTTTACTTGTTTTACTGTGATATAAAAAAGCTACTTGCATTTTACATTGTCTAAATGAATTAAATGTACTTTTATTTGTTTTTTTTTTATTTGTTTTTTTTGTTTGTTTTTGTTTGTTTGTTTGTTTTGTTTTGTTTTGTTTTGTTTTTTGTTTTGTTTTTTTTTTTGGTTAAAAATATAAAATAACCTTTTAAATGTTTTCTGTTTTGAAAACCAGATTTTTATCTCTATAAATACAAGGCGACGTCGTATTGTATACCCTTTTCTCGGCTTTATTCCTAGAAAGAAACGGATGTCATGCGGAAATAAATATCATTTTAAAAAAATATAGGAATTTAATTTTTTTCATTCATTTCAAAAAGATATCCAGAAGTCACTAGGCCGATTTTAGCCATTCCCGGCTTTTCTCCTCATCCAAAACTATGATGGACAGCAACATACTAATCATATTTCATATATAACGTGTGATTGAAGACAAGTATTAGTAATTTTCTTTGCATATTCATTTGTCTGAATACATTCTATACATTTATAATTCTATTCATAAGATAAACATCTTGCTTTCATCGCCCTATTTCATTCGGGACCGTTTTTTCTTTATCAACGTGATGTTTTGGCGTTTAAATAGCCAAATGCATCCCGTGACGTCATTTGCGTAACACTGTTGCAGGCGTAAAATATTAATGATATAATAGGCAAATATTATAAAATGGTTTACAGATTTCACTTCTTTGATCAGTTCTATTTCCAGTTGATATATGGATGAAAAATGGAGTAATTCAGATGAACGGTTCAGGAAATATTAATCCAAATAGAGCACGGACGGGATCTCTTGCCGGCATTTTTTAACAAAATCTGAAAGGGGGGTAGGTTCATAATTTTGTATCAAACTTGAAATTTTGCGCGATGATTGCTACATTTCTTTTTTATTTTTGAAAAATATGTTAACTTAGATTAAGATAGCAAGTTTTCCTTTCACTGGCATGTTAACAAAGTACTTAAAACCGTTACTTACCAGTTGGGCTCTAAAAATAATGACGTCAAGAAAAGAGCCAATAATGTTACAATATTTATTATCAAAGACAACGCAAATGTTTAAGTTCAAATTTTATTATTATTTGGCATATTCTTGTCATGGCTTTATGTTAAATTTTAAATCTCTGACGACTTGCAAGCTCAAGTGAAAATGTCAAAGAGATGAGCAATGAGAATGGACCCTGGGTAATCAGATGTCCATCGACATCCTCAAAGCAAGGGGTCCTGGGAAACAGATACCCCAAGCCAGAGAGATGTCTATACCTAGCTTTAATGGGAAATTAAACACGATTTCACAAAATTAATGTCACACAGTCAATTCAACACGTTAGTCCAATCCAAGAAAGCCACGACGAGACCTGAGATCCTGGTGATGAAGATAAAATCTGCAAGATATAAAAACTAAGAGCAGAATCAGGAACTTCATGACAAAATAGTGCACACACAATATGGTGAATACCTGAAAATCTTGATTTCTCAATAATAAAGTATGACTTAAAATGTCACAAGTCAAATATTTATACATATGTTATTAATAAATCATTTTATCTATTTAATATTATAATTTTTCAATTATTATTATCATTATATTATTTTTTCATTTATTCATTGATTTCATTTAATTATTATTTAATTTATTTATTATTATTATTATTTTTTTTTAATCATTTATATATAGATAGATAAGCTTTTATTGACAATATGGAATCATAAAGATTAAATTCTGTAACATCATTTCTGGGAGGGTGGGATGGGTGTCATTCAAAAATTTTGCATCTGAAACCTAAGCATGGTGTTTCGAAAAGAACGATAACTCGTATTGCTTCCGTATTGTACCCATATTCGAATTTAAGACAGGTCGATACAAGTAAATGTTCATTTGCTTGCTTTGATAAATGAATTTATTGTTAGCCAATAACTTGTATTATCAAAGACAACGCAAATGTTTAAGTTCAAATTTTATTATTATTTGGCATATTCTTGTCATGGCTTTATGTTAAATTTTAAATCTCTGACGACTTGCAAGCTCAAGTGAAAATGTCAAAGAGATGAGCAATGAGAATGGACCCTGGGTAATCAGATGTCCATCGACATCCTCAAAGCAAGGGGTCCCGGGAAACAGATACCCCAAGCCAGAGAGATGTCTATACATAGCTTTAATGGGAAATTAAACACGATTTCACAAAATTAATGCCATATGAGGCATATACCAAACAGATATGCCTCATCCGCCATACAGCGGAATTTTGTGTAATCGAACTGAAAAGAGTTAAGAAAATCTCCCCACTACAAATAGTCTAGATCATCAAATTTATTATATATGTACAGTATATGAAAAGCAGCATGAAAGCATGATCGCTATATAGCCATCAAAATAATTCAGAATTAAAACAGCTATTCAAAGCTTTTTTAAGCTATTTGTGTAGACTACCCGAGAGACTTTAAATGAAAACAGACCCCGGCCTCCCGACATAATAAGCAGCATTTCATTCATAATATAGCAGCATGATTCAAAACATCATGAAGCATGATCGCTAGCAGCAATCGATAAATACAACAGCTATAAAAGCATATTTTAGCATGACAAGAATAGCGTTACGAGTCTTATAGACATTAATGTTTTCAAGCTATCAAAATGGTAGTATGTAGAATATAAAAGCAAGCATAGCTTTTCAAAAACCATTTTCAACTTTTCAAAAGCAAAAGAATTCTACGTCATTCTATCGCTATCATTTTGATAAGCTCTGTGTACCAAGCTGGTACAAAAATGCATGGTCTAAATTCATATAAATTTGCACATCTCACTCCAATGTAAATTCATATTCACACATCTCAACTCAGGTATAAATTCATATTTACACATCTCGACTCAGGTATAAATCCATATTTACACATCTCGACTCGGGTATAAATTCATATTTACATATCTCAACTCAGGTATAAATTTATATTTGCATATCTCAACTCAGGTATAAATTCATATTTGCACATATTAACTTTAAAATTCCATTGTCCCAATTGGATATGCGCAAAAGCTTGGATGAATAAGTTTTCAAGTTGGGATATCTAATGTTATATTAGCCCTGCTGCTCTTTCAAATTTCGTAGCAGTATAATTGTTTGAGGTATCGAATAGTCTCAGAATTTCTATAGCCGATTACTGAAAACAGTGACCAAGAAGAAACATTTTAAGGTTTTACTTTAAAATTGTATTTCTATGCATTTGCAGTACTACTACTTGTAGATGTTAAAAAGGCCACAGCCTGATAGGCATTTCACTGGTTCTGAAGATATCTTTTAAAACTTCTATAGTGTCGATAATCAATCGATAATTAGTTTCCGATATACAGTGTTCCGATCATCGATGTAAAAGTCCGATTGCTCATCACTATAATTCAACCCCTGCTGTATAGCAGTGATAAGAGAGGAAAACATAGATTCAAAATCCATATGAGGCTCCTTAACCCCCGAAGCTTCCCGAGGATGAACATCGGTCTTTGTCGGGAAAGGGCAAAAGGTACAAATGTGTATAAATTGCGCCTCGATTGACTAACCTTCGTAATACTTGACGCCAGAATAATAAGTGCAATATATCAACGTATGTGGAAGTCTTGTAAACATTAAATTTCAAGAAAGGATCAACAACAATGCAAGTTATATCAAAGGAGATCACGTATCACTATACGTACGACATACTGTCATTACTGAGGTCAATTACATCAACGTATATAAAAAAATGTAACTGGTAAAGCATGGAGATTTCGATTACCCATAGATTTAAACTGATAAATAGAAAAATTAAGTTAGCCGCTCCATTACCGTTTATCACAAGAAAGGCAGAAATCAATTTATAAATTAATAAATTTAGATAATTTCATGCATTTAGTGAAGACACTTACAAGAATAGCAAAATTTTCTATTAGTGCTGTGAATCGATGCACTGTCATGGAATGCAAATCAGCGATGGTCATGTGTCATACAGGTCATTTGACAACATGAGTCGAATTTCGATGTATTATTGGCCAGAAGAAATAAATTAAAGGTTAACAATTCTCGTAATCAATGATTTACAAAATGACCATTTTTCTAACAGTCAGTTAAATTTTATAACTAAATCATCGTTTGTAAAGGAATGGATACGCCTCGAATTGAATTTGCAACGATCTTTTAACCGTCCTTTTACTTTATAAAGAGTTGAACTCATTTTTTCCTTATCATTAAATGTTAGATTAGTTTAAACGTACTCATTTCGTCACGATTATATACGTGACGTCATAGAAGTTTTTCGAAATAAAATGATAAAACCCTTAATTTTTTTTTTGTTTTTTTTTGTATACATATATGTACAACTGCAATCTATGATATTATCTATTGTCTGATATGGTCCAAAGGAACCATAATCTTCTTTTTTTTTTTTATTTATTTTTTATCTTTTTTTTTTTTAAATTATCTAATCATTTCATTTTAATTATTATGATTGTTATTATTATCATTTATTTATTATTTGAGATAATGCATTCCTTAAAAACAGTAATGTTCATAGTGTTGAAGGAGTCTTAGCTGCCTCGTGTGCAATGACCTTGAAATTTTCACCAGTATCAATGAGAAAGGTCTTAGAGGGGACTGAAAATTATTATTTTCATCTGATATTTGGTATATCAAGGTTAGCCTTGCATGTTATATTTTCGATTTGATACCTCAGCGTAAATCAAAATTAGATGATTTATTAAAATTCATTTTTATTATCATTTCCTCATTTTATAATGGGTGTATGGATATACATGTAATTCTAAATAATTTAGCAACGTGAGAAGAAAACGTAAGAGAAAGGAACATATATCAACCAGAATGCTGTAATCAGCAGCCAGAATACTCTTTTATTTTTAAAATTCGCCAAATTCCAACAAGGAAATTAGAATATACATGTAGCTCTCGTTAGTTTGTTACTCAGATCAAGAAGCTGTCAAAGCCGCTAAATTTCTGCAACGTTTACAATGACCTCGGGAATGACCATAAAACTCTGATGTCATGTCATATGTTTATTGTAAGCATGTTGGTGAGACATTAATAAATTATCTGAATCTGAATCTGTGATCTTGAAATCACACATGACCGCAAGTCAAGGTTAAAGTGAAAGGGATTAGTATATAAGTAAAATTTGTATGAAGTCTGAAAACTATAGGTCAATTGAAGTTTATTCCATAAACTTACCTTTGAAGCTACCTTGAGAATAAGAATTTGACCTCCAACAAGGACACAAATAAAATCTGAGCATCTGATATTAATACCAGCAAGTTCTATCTGAATATGATGAATTGTGACCTTGAGATAATATCAATGACTCTTGGTCAAAGTCCACGAGCTTGATACAAGGAACATGCGTGTGAAGTTCTGAAGTGTGGAAGGTTAAAACTCAGTTACACTCAAACTTTCGGAGCTGATAATTCGTAATCAAGAGCCAGTCGCCTATTTGATTTTATCTATTTATTGATATTGATTTATTTATTCATTATATTCTAAATGAACCATAAGTAGAAATTTTCAAACCAGAAAATGCAGTGATGAAATTGGATCCATGATCCTCTATTGAAATTGATTTTTTTTTAAATAAATCTGAATCTACCGAAATTTGTTTTGTGTTTGTGTTTCTTAAGTTATCATTATTTTTTTTCTATACTTTGTTTGTTGTGCCTTTTCTCTATATATTCAATTATGCATCTATTTACTTAAATTTCGCTACATACAAGTAATCGAAGGGTCTGGTAGATAACCGTCTTGCATCCGGGGTCTTAACAGGAGCTCCGGGTCTTTTTCTTGTCTTGTGCATAGAATAGATATTTGAAAATGAACCTATCATTTTCTATGGTTTTTTTTATATATGTATATATAATTTCTATTTCATTGTCTTTATCTATTTATTTATTTTTAGTCACAAATTAGTACATCGGCGGAAACCCAGTCTATTGCCCTACGATTTTCTTACGGAGTATAACGGAGAAGATGCCGTGGGTTTCCGACGATGAAATTTGTAAAGATATATTTGATTTTATATATAGTTCATTCTTATCTAGTGTTTATTTATTTTCTTATTATTATTACATTTGTGTATTAGATTTTTTATTCATTTTTATTATTATTATTATTATTTTTTTTTTATTATTATTATTATTTTTTTTTTTGCATTAGTTTAATCTTACTAATATTAGTTTTATTCACTGATAAAGATCATATTGCAAAAGTTTCTTCTGTACATCTAATATTATAACTAGGTGTAAAATGAGTTCCTCATACATTTTTACAAACTTGTACATCTAATATATAACAAGGTGTAAAATGAGTTCCTCGTACATTTTTACAAACTGAATATCTACAACATAATAAAGTACTTACTTTATGAAAGCATAACCTACGCCTCCAGTCTCTGAAAACTTCACAAGGTGTACACACAAAAAGGAAAAATATGATTGACATGATAATGAAAGTTTAACATAATTTACTAGCTATAGAACGTATTATATTTGATATTGTATTTTCTATCATTAATCTAGATCTAGAAATTTACATACACTTAGTGATGAATTATTTTGATATTCCTTGTTACATGTAAAATTACTCTGGACACATTGAAACAAACACTTGCTGTTCAAAGTTTAGAATCTTCACCCCTGCTAGGGTTTTGTAGAAGCCAGTATTTTACCAGTACAATGTATCAACTAAAATATTCCATTTAACCAAACATTCTAGAATATGATGACATCAACAAAATATGAGTTCCAAGAACTTTCGTCTCGAGGAACAAAACGACTGCAAATCACTCAATCAGTGAAATTTGAATAAAACAAACAACATGATATAATACATCATTACTTACTTTCAAAGAAGAGCGGAACATATACTTACTCCTCGAAACGAGACTGAAAGCTTTACAAGATGAGTTACAACAAATTGAAACACTCAATTTTACAGACAATTTCATGTTAAATCTTAAGCATGATACTGAAACGTAGTCTGCATTCTGTGCTACATTTCTATTCTTTCTCGAAAAAAAAAAAATTCTGGTTTGTTGAGATTTTTTGTTTATTGAGATTTTTTGTTCGTTTGTGTGTGGATTTTTTTTTAATCATTATGATTATTTCAGACGTCCAAAGATACTTATTGTATCATATACATTCTCAAATGTCAACATTATAGAAATTTATATGCAGACGACAACCCAAGAAATCTACAACGAGGAAAATTTCGATTTCAACTAAAATTTGGATGAAAGAAACGTCATGCAGTGCATAGAATAATACAAAAAACTCTGCAAGTATCCAACTTTCAAAACTTGAAACGAAATATTAATTCATAATCAATGTAAAGGGCGATGAACGCAGATGAAAAATGTCATTCAAAAATTTTGCATCTGAAACCTAAGCATGGTGTTTCGAAAAGAACGATAACTCGTATTGCTTCCGTATTGTACCCATATTCGAATTTAAGACAGGTCGATACAAGTAAATGTTCATTTGCTTGCTTTGATAAATGAATTTATTGTTAGCCAATAAATTGTACTATTTCATAGAATTTGACGTACCAGCATTGTTGTATTTCCTATTTTTCATTTGTTTCAGACCTTCTTTCGTTATTAAAACAATGATCATATACATTCATGTATCAAGTTTAAAATAAAAGGGGTATATTGATGATATGATGCAAATTTTGGAGAAAGTCTTGAAAAAATGGACATGTACTTCTTTGGAAGGTCATATATCCATTCGAAGCTCGTTGACATATACTTTTTTCATTAAAATACTATACATAACATTGTTTTCTGCCATTAAAATCAATAAAACTTAACCTGTGATGTTAAACAGTGTTTTGGGGAGTTTTGGAAAGGATGTAACCATGAACCTTAATACATCTAGACGATCGAATTCTTTGCTGCAGTGTTAATCTAGTGAGATACAGTTCCCCACGACCGAGTGTTAAATGTGTCATTTAATTTCATTACAACACTGGTGCAAGAGAGAACCTTATCTTTAGCAATGTTAATGCTGAAAAATCACACCGATAGTTTAAGGCCACAATTTATTTCATGGAGGTTCTGAATAGATATATATATATAGAAATGTGAAGCTTCCAAATCTAAATAAAGTAGATACCTGAAATTTGTAAATTCAAGAAGAGATGCCACCATATTTTCTTCGCTCGACTTGGTTTGAAATACTACTTATGGAGTTCTTTATCACGAAAGGGACGTCGTGTGAAGTGTAGTTTGAAATTTTTGTCCAGAGGGCGGCGTTTTAGCAGCAGGTTAGGAAATAGTGTATTTTTGTTCTAGCTCCACTAGAGAAAGACCAGACGAGTAAATAATTATGATATACGTTTCTGTCATAGACCATTTGAACCATCAGACCAAAGATTGTACTCTATGTCTTCCGAAATGGAAGTTACCGGATGTGACAGTTCTACCAAATCTAAGCGGCGGGTGTTGCATTCAAGCAGGAGATGCTTGCTCTTCCTGGGCACCTAGTCTCATTCTCATGTCGGGAGTCCGCTTCTTTTTGGTATCGGTGGTATCGGTGGAACCAGAAAATTATCATCTACACTCTGAGTGTAATGAATATAATGTATCGTTAAATCTATATATATACAAAAATATCCCGTAAGTTAGACACTCTGGCTACCGCCCTAAACGTATTGTTTTTATAACGTCATCATCGGAAATTCAACAGCTTGTTGCTCTGGAACAAAATGAAGTAAGTAAATTTAAGTCAATGATCAAACAAGATATTTCTTGAAGATTTTAGCGATATCGTAGATAAGATGTTTTAAGTTTAGTTTCTCAAAAAAAAAATTGTTAAAATAATTTTTCTTCAATTTTGTCAACTTTCGTACTTTGCAGCGAGATGTTATCGAATAAAGTTTCCCTATTTAAAAACTTCGAGCAAGTGAATTTAAGTTTTAACCCTACTTTGTTCAAAGATATATCCATTTTACAGATCAGTACACACATTATCGAGAACGAAGGAGGTGAGTGACGTCCGCTTATTGACATTGAACGTCAAAATGTTTAAAAACGCTTCCGTTTACTTTTTTCTATTTCTCTTATTCATATTTCCGTATCTCCGGCACCCGGCGATTTGTAACCACCTTCGTTGTACTTTGAAAAATATGCTTATTTACATTGTTAACGCCTTTTAGAATATAACTATATTGAGAGATTTCATCTTCTTTGTTACTTATTTCAAAATCGCCACCGTTTTTAATCATTATTGAGAAACCTAACCGATTAAAATCCTTACCATGACAACAAAGTATTTTGAATCAGGATGGACGGATTTTTTTTTTGAAGAATAGAGTCTGTCGTTTAGAAATATGAAAGAGAGAATAACTTCTGACAAAGACTTCTTATCACTTTGATGACAAATAAGGGTACTGGGTACTTTTTTTTTTAGATTTTCATTTTGGGTGGGGGTGCACTTAATGTACTTTTCGGGAACAATTTCAGCTACTTCACTCTTTGAAAGCATTATCGATAAAGAAATATAACATATTTGATTATATCATGCGGAAAATAATCACAAGGATATTTTCAATGTGGAATTATTATCCCTATATCGTGTATTTATCGATCAAAATTCATTGTTTTGTGACAGATGTCGTAATTGGTTTATACATGTATATTCAGAGGACTACTTGTCAATCAAATGAACGATAATATGTTATCTTTATTACATATATAAATAATCAGATATGAATGTCAAATAAACATATTTTTTTTTTGCTCTGACAAAGAATTATTGGATAATTGAGTCACCTGAAGTACCCTAAACGTGCATGTCTGATCATTCTGCAAATTTTCGATACATTGTTTGTTGATACTTAAGAAATGACTGTCTTACTTTGGGTGTTCATGGTAGTATAATTCTGGTTGGTCACGTGCAAATTCCGAGAATCGCGAATTCTCGGAAAAATTGCACGTGTCCAACCAGAATTGTACTACCATGAACACCCAAAGTAAGACAGTCATTACTTATATTTCCATTTGTACTAAATATCAGACACCCCATTTAGTATCAATAATGGACGTATTGAATGTTAGAATGTCAAAAGTATCTGGACGTTGGTGAATTCTCCGTACTTTCAAAACTAAAGCGTGACGTCACAAAAGGCAACCAGAATTATAGTTTATAAATCCCTTTGCCTTACGGGCGCTTAACATGGGGATTCTTCTGCAATGGAAATATATCATATTGTTCAATGCACATATATCATAAATGTTAAAATTATGGCTATGCTTTTTTATAGATAGAAAAGAAAGAAAGAGAAGGGGGAGAGGCATGTGGACAATAGTTATTAAAAGTTAGTTGGGATTTTTAGTCGAGTAATTGAGACTGAACAATATATGAACAATATATGATTTTGATAACATTATATATTTAGAATATTAAACAGTTGTTTCCAGTCAATCCACTGAGCTTCAAATTTGTCCACACATTTATTTTTTGCAAGCAATATAAATATGAATGTCATACTCTTTTTAACTGGATTACGGAATTTATTTTAAAAAAATTGGGTCCGTAGGCCGAAAAAAAATCAATCTGCCTTTATTGAATGAACTTAATCCTTAGTGATATACGTTCGTAATCTTTGGCTGTATATTGACAAAATAAAATAGAGGAAGGGATTAAAGAGAGGCGATGACCTTCATCAGGACACAGTTGCAAGGCCAACAGCAAAACAGCAACGGCCACAGCAAAACAGCAACGCCCACAGCAATACAGCATCGCTCACATCAATACAGCAACACTCACAGCAAAACAGCAGCACCTACAGCAAAACAGCAACAATCACAGCAATACGGCATCGCCCACGGCAAAACAGCAACACACACAGCAAAATAGCAACGCCCACAACAAAACCAGGGCAATACAGCAACGCCCACAGCAAAACAGCAACGCCCTCAGCAAAACAGGAACGCCCACAACAAAACCACAGCCATACCCACAGCAAAATAGCAACGCCTACAGCAAAATAGCAACGCCCACAGCAAAACAACAACGCCCTCACCGAAACAGCAACACCCAAAGCAAAACAGCAACACCCTCAGCGAAACAGCAACACCCACAACAAAACCACAGCAATACCCACAGCAAAATAGCAACGCCAAAATAAAAATAGCAAAGCCCACAGCAAAACAGCAACGCCTTCAGCGAAACAGCGACATCTACAGCAAAACATCAACGCCCACAGCAAAACAGCAACGCCCACAGCAAACAGCAATGCCCACAGTAAAACAGCGAACCACACAAATGCGATCTTTTTGATACAAGAATAACCGAATCAACAAGACAAGGAAACGAAAATTTTAGATAAGTAAATTCTGCGTAATGATCTAAGCATGAGATAGACCTCAAGGTGTCACAGTAAACGTATTTGATAATTTCAGAAATAGATCGAATAGTTGTAAAATCATATTGAAATATATTTCCTGTCATTATAAGTCAGTACCACCATATGCTTGTGAGGAAATCCAAACAGGTAACATAATGATTAAGAGCGAAATTCTAAACCTGACCTAAAAGCAGGCTGAAAAGCTTAAACATTTCAAAGGAAAATCTATATCTAGAAAATAATCGATATTGTATCGCGCTCATCTATAATACAAAAAGCCCAACATTAAACAGTTAACATTATCATGAAGAGCGAAATTCTAGCCTGACCTAAAAATCATGCCAAAAAGCTTAAACACAACAATGAAAATTTATATGAAGAAAATAATCGATATTGTATCGCGCTCATCTATAAAACATTAAACAAAAATCATACAGACCTATATCTGGAATTTCTTGAATAGACACAATCGGATTGGTTTTCGTTCAATTAAAAATTTCAAACTGTTTTTTGAATTATTGATGATGCATTATGATTTAGAATAACAAAAAAAAGACAAAATGAGTGAGTCTCTTGAACTATCGGTTCCCAGTCCTATCAAATAAATGAATTTGCATCCATTGAATTTCGTCAATCATTGGAACTTGTCATTGAAAATGAATTAATAATATGTGTATAAAAACATATTTCAGAATGCTTTTTTTTCAAACTCCAGATAGTAGCCAATGTCGTATGAGTTTTATTTAACAAAACATAAAAGTGGGATGTTTGTCAGACATACATTTTTGGTTTTTGCTCTCCTCGTAAATTGTACATTGCCATCGCTACACATTTCACACGAATTTGAAGCGTACCATGAAGACGGAAAAATGACGTCTGACATACTCTGGCATGCAAATGTATCTAGCCTTGTTATGTGTAGCGTATTATGTGGCAAAGACCAACTTTGCAAGACACTGTCTTATGAGAGACCAGCTAAGATGTGTACTGGTCATAGCAAATGCCCAAATGATAAGGAGGTCAGCTTTTGTCTTGGCTGTGTTGTTATGTGGAACGAACGATATGATTGTACAACAGTTGAAACTACCACTGTAACCACGGTAACACTACCAGGTGAGTATTTTCATATCTATAACATTCTTATCATGGATAATATCCATCGTTGATAAGCAGAATTTCGTTTGTCATACGCACGTAATCCAGAATAACCACACCTTCTGCTATTTCCGTGGCAGATGGCCGTCCTAAGTCGGCACCGCTTGACCATTGGTCTCGTTGGTTTATGTGTAGTCCTTTGTGTTTGATGTTTCTGTGTTGTGCGTTGATGTTCCTTGTCCCTTATGCGTCTCTTTCTATGCTTTGTGATTTTGCATTGAGTGTTTTGGGGTTTTGCTGTGGGTGCTGCAACCTGGTGTTGTTGGAGATCCCCTCCTTTGTTTAATATTTTGATCAATGTTACTTCTTGTATTCTAGCCCAGAACATCACTGGATATCACTTGTTAAATGCGCATATGCTGAACTGACCGTTTTTACAGTACAAAACTTCTTTCATTGTTGAAAATTTCAACCAATATGTTGGTTTTTCTGTCGGTAGAATGTATGTTACCGAGTATATTTTCCCCCATGTCAATCAGGTTTTCGACATTAGACATAAAAACTATTTTTTAGTTTTCTGTCACCTAGATTCATGAATTATTCTAAAACTAAGGCATTTCATCATGATGACATCCCACTGTACTTACCTTAATCTTAGGCATATATTTAGGTCTTGTTAGAATTTCGCTCTTCAAATATTCAATTTTGAATTTCCTTTGTCCTTGTCGCGAAATGAAAGCACACATTATCACAACTATTCAGGAGACCTCTTAAAATTCAAATATGCTGCATTTTACCGGTATTCATGACGGTTGAAGAAATTTAAACATAATTCAATAAGGAAGATGTTAGAGAATGAAAATTAAACCCAAAATCTAGAGCTGCAACTATTCACACTGATGCATCGAAACTCGACTCTTACCCTTGACTCGAATCATGAGTCAAAAAGTCATTGAACTGATTCGAATTGAATAGTCTTACAATGCTTGTAAACAATCAGTGTAAAAATTGAACAATACTAGTACTTTAATCCATGCACAACTTGAATCTGTCACATGATTTATAATACACTCAGTGGCATTCAACATTTAGTTTGTTTCAGTTTTCTCCCGGGTGGTTAAACTTTCAAAGATAAGATAGGGTAAAATTTTTCATATTTGGTCACAAATTCAAGAAAAAGATCTAATAGAATCTTGAAGAATTTTACGGTAAGTAATACGAATCGAAAAAAAAATCGAATCGAGATCAAGTTCCTGACTCATTGCAGCTCTACCAAAATCAAAATTCAAAAAAAAATTAAGATAAAATATAAATAAAGAACCTTCCATCCGCGCGGCTCAATTCAGGAGTTGAATAAACATAATTTTGACTACTTTATCATTCAAAAAAAAAAAAAAAAAAAAAAAAAAAAAAAGAAATTGATACCATTTAAAGATCGTGCTTAGTCGTAAATCTTGTTATGATTATGTCACATGGTCGAGGGTTTATGCAATCATATTTAACAGACAAAATTAATTTTCGATTGGCATTTTCAATGTTAAAATTCAGCGTGACGTCACCGAGTTTAACATTGAGCATATGGAGAGAGTCACGACGTCTTGGGAAAAATAGAATAGGAAAAGGCCCATCGAAAACTTGTTTTGTCCATAAAGTTTGATTGCGTGCACTGACTATCATATAACTTAAACAAAAAAATACGACTTAGCGAGAGGTATTTTAATAAAAGGTAAGGACTTCATTTAAATTTTTGCATTATAAGGTAGTCACAATCGTGTTTGTCCAGTTTTCGAAGTGAGCCACACGGACAGTAATAATTATAATAATTACAATTGAATGATTCGAATGATCTCTGTTATAATAGTAATGACTGACATGATTGCAGTATCTGACATTTCTTGGCCACATTTCGTACTTCCTTGTTAGTAAAAGCCAGAAACAAAACGAGTTAGAATTCAAAAGCACAAGCAATGAGGGACACAAACAATAACAAACAAAACCAACAATAGAAATCAAACCACTGTACAAATTTAATGTGAATCCATGATGGAGCGATGAGATAAGGTGCCCGGAAAGATTAAGCATGCATCTTTTTCTTGCAAGCCACACTTCCGCTATAGCATACACGGGATGTATATTAAAATATGTTGTTTCTATGGCTTTTTGTGGTTCTTGCATGTTAAACGTCTTCAATGACAAATATGGAAAAAACATAATTATCCCTATAAAGAATTACAAAATCGTTAATCGTAAAATCATTCAACCAAGGGCATACAAAACCAGGATAAAACCAGAACTAAGACAAACGAACAGAAATATAAAAAAATCTACCATATGAAGAGAAGTGAACTCCCTGTGAAGGAGTGAGAGCAGGTGCCCAGGAAGAGTGAGCATCTCCTACTTGCATGTAACACCCATTCTTCGCACGTCTTCAAATTCATTGGCTTCATTTAAGAGAGCTGATATGCACGTTTCGGGTATTTACCCCACGTCCATGATCCTCAATCCAAAGAATGAAATGTAGCCAAAATCTATGAAAATAAAATCAAAAACATACCGAAAGACGTAGCAAGATGGCTGGGATATGATGCATTAATGATCCAGGCATCCGAAATTTGTGAACATGCGATGAAGTCAAAATTTATGAAAATAAGTAGAGCGCAAGAGATTTTCTTTATTTTCCGCCATGCAGAACAAATGACGCCAAAATGCGACGTTATAAGTAACATAAGTGACGTTTTGACAATGAAAAATATTTACATTCTATATCGGCAGGTATTTGAGAAAAATATGAGAGATGCTGAATCATAATTTCCATAAAATTATTTTTCGCCAAAATTTAGGGCCGATTTTGGGAGTTAACTAGTGAACCTCTCCCTTTGCGGTATGGACGAGACATGCACGTTTCGGGTATTTAGCTCTCATCGGTGATCCTCAATCTAAAAATGTAATATGGCTAAAGAGTGTGAAAGTTATTCTGTCAAAAAATGTACCATAAGACGTAGCAGGATAGGTGGGATATGATGCTACAGGACCTAAGTTTTCGAAATTTCAAGAAATTTTTGATATCAGAGATTTTCGAATGCGTTGAAGAAACATTTCAAGTTACATTTCCTTACATTAATACTTCAGACATTGTGGCTATCCTTGTTACCTTTCTTTAGAATTATGATGAGATTCAATGCAAGAAACAGTACAATAATTTTTTTCTTGTAAGGCCATTTCTTTGTTATTTTCTGTTTTGCGTCCTCGTGCTGGTAGGTTTTGAGCCCAAAGTCATAAAACAAAACAAAATTGAAATAAAAAGATCTTTAGCAAACTGAATGTGTTTTTTACAAGAATTAAGGAAATTTTTATATTTCATGTAAAAATGAAAAAAAGAATTGTAATGACTCATTGTCTATCGTTCTTGTCTTGACTAAAACACCTGTATGTCAAGATGATCAAATGAAACAAGTTTCTGTCAGATTTCACACAGTCACATAATATGAAATTGCAACTTTGTTTTATATACTTGTTTGTTTTTCTTCCTGGCTGGCTGGTAGGTTTCTCAATTTCAAAAGGACGCAAAACAGAATAAAAACAAGAAATGGCCTAAATGAATCGTAGACTTTACATACTAATTTTCAATAAATTTCTTTTTTGGTATTGAACTCATCATTTGGAAAATCTGCTCTTAGTTCTAAACTTCTTGAAAGTGTTAAACATGACATATCTCCAGAATGGTGGACCATTTGAACCATCCAACTAAAGATTGTACTCTATGTCTTCCGAAATGGAAGTAACCTGATGTGACAGTTCTACCGAATTGAAGAGGCGGGTGTTGCATGCAAGCAGGAGATGCTTACTCTTCCTTGGCACCTGGTATAACTCCCATATCGGGAGTTCGCTTCTTTTCATGTGGTGGAGGTTTTTCTTTGTTTGTTTTGGTTCCTGTTTTATCCTGATTTTGTATGCCTTCGGTTTCTCATTTTCTGAATTATCGACTTTGTGCTGTAAACAGGAATATGGTCATTATCCATATTTGTCAATCTTAGTTTGTTGATATCTCGACGCACCGTATTGTGACAACCATAAAGCCCCTTACCTCACTGTGGGTACTACTTTGAAGTGAAGATTATGAGTACAACTTTGAAGTTAAGAACGTGAGATGACTCTCAGACTTATGAATGGGAGTGTTAGCCTAAGTACTTGAATATTTATGGCATTTTGACAATGATGTGTGTGAATTTGACGATGCAGCTCAAAGAACAAACCTAGATATTGCGAAATGGGATCATATAGATAACACACTATATTAAGATTGACATATTTTCGCTTTTTTTTTTTAAAACAAAACACAAATCTTTGAGCTGTGTCATTGTCTCCGTCGGTTTGTTCAATATTTCTATTCATGTGAGAATATAACTAACAACCATATGCTGTCATGTGGGATGACAAAAGCCCACCCGAGGGGTCTGGTTTCTGGTCAGAGAACGAGGCTTTCTTGAAATTCCATGAAATCATGAGCCGTAGACTTTATCGAATTCGAAAATGGTTAATTCTAAAAGAATTAGAATGTAAAAAAATGAGTTTTAAAACGACATTTTTGTTGAGAGGTCACCGCTTTAGGTGCAAAAATCATAACGTCACAATGGATAACAACGACGTCACATTATGGTTACGGCCTATACGGCCGACGTCAAAAGTCATGGGAGGCACATGTGGGATACAGTGACCCTACATGACGCGTCGCTATGGGCAAACTCTATCCCACATGGGGGCAAATGGGAGAAAGTTCTGTTCTGTTTTGTATTTTGTTTCTTAATTCGTAAGCCTTTCGACTGTGGTTTTTGCAAGTGTTTCTGACTTTGTGTGTCCTTCCCAGTCCCCAGTCGCCAAAATAAACGTCAAAGGCTGAGGTTTGGTAAGGTTTTCGGACTAAATTTAGTAGAGTTCGACGTTCATGCATTTGTATTAGATTAGCTGATGATCAACCTTAACTTATTTCAAATAGAATTTACAATATTTTTTTCTTTCTAATTTTAGTCGGACCAGTATGTACAGAAGGCAGCCTTGGTGGAATGGGAGGAGAACCATTTGATGATGAGTCTTCGGCATCAGGTAAAAGAATAACAGCCATGAAAATTGTTTGTGGACCGAGTCATGTCGAACAAATACTAGTAAGATATGATAATACATGGATTTCGCATCCGTCCGGCGAAGAGAGGAAAATAGGTCATACCCTAAGCTACGAATTTGATGACGATGAGTACATCACCAGCGTCTATGGGAAGACTACCAACATGATCACACAGATTACCATCACGACGAACCAGCGAACACTCCCTGAATGTGTTGCCGACCTTGCTGACAAGGATCAAGAGATTGCGTCTACGCATGCTGGTCGCCGTTTAATGTACATATCCGGTAGAGAGGGCGGGGCATTAGATCGTCTCACTTTTCATTGGATTTGCTAGTTGTTGCTCAAGTGGGTTTCCTGCTTGATATGTAATTTTGTCTTTTATATTTTTTCTATATATAATGATTTACCGTACTGGGACATTCCAATCAATGACACTTTTGTTTTTCTTAAATCAGAGAGCAATAAATTTAACGCACCACATACATTTGTAATTGTTATATATCATAGGTAAAATGTTGCTGATATTCAATTAGCATTTTATTTCTTATGGTATTTTTAGCGTGGAATCAAATAAAACCATACCTTTTACTTATGTGGACTTCCTTTTCTTCTATTTTTACCTTATCAAAGCGGGTGCGGCTAGCCAGCAGGGGATGCTTACTCCTGCCGGAAACCTGGTCCCACCTCTAGCTTGCTAGGGGTATGTCGATGCTCAATTTGGTGCTTCATTGTGAGTGCTGTTGAGATTATCGTCAGGATCTTCTTTCACTCATTATACTATTCATATATCCTCTGCAACCGAGGAAATATCTACAATTCTGGTGCCTCTTTTACAAAAATATTTTCGAAAAAAATTAAGGCATTTTCGTGACTCTTGATCGCCTAGTAATTCTTATGAATTAAAAATCGCGATGTTTTGTTTCCGAATTTGTATTAGGTCGGTAGAAATGCTATTAGAAATGACACTATTATCGAAAGTGAAAAAATATTTTAAGGTTTTAATTTTTATGACAGTTACGAAAATTCCTAAAAGTTTTCGTAAGTATTTTTGTAAAACAGGCTCCTGTACTTTTAGAAAAATGAGCAAATCTCCAACACGATTTGGTTGGAGCACCCACAGTAATATAGATACACCCTATGCGAAAACACAGAGTAGACAAGGACATCACCTACAGTAAAATAGAAAACACCGTATGTGAAAACAAATAGAAGACAAGAATAGCACCCACAGTAACACAGAAAACAACGTATGCGATAACACAGAGTAGACAAGGATAGCACCAACAGTAAAGTAGAAAACAATCTATGTGCAAACACAGATAAGACAAGAATAGCACCCACAGTAACACAGAAAACACAATATGCGAAAACACAGAGTAGACAAGGATAGCACTCACAGTAAAATAGAAAACACCCTATGCAAAAACACAGAATAGACAAGAATGGCACCCACAGTAAAATAGAAAACACCCAATTGTGAAAACGTAGAGTAGACAGGTATAGCACCCACAGTAAAATAGAAAACACCCTAAGCGAAAACACAGAGTAGACAAGAATGGCACCCACAGTAAAACAGAAAACACCCTATACGAAAACATACAGTAGAAAAAAATAGCACCCACAGTAAAATAGAAAACACCCTATGCGAAAACACAGAATAGACTAGAATAGCACCCACAGTAAAATAGAAAACACCCTATGCGAAAACACAGAGTAGACAAGAATAGCACCCACAGTAAAATAGTAAACACCCAAATGTGAAAACACAGAGTAGACAAGGATAGAACCCATAGTAAAACAGAAAACACCCTATACGAAAACATAGAATAGACAAGAATAGCACCCACAGTAAAATAGAAAACGCCCTCTGCGAAAACACAGAGCAGACTAGAATGGCATCCACAGTAGAAAAGAAAACACCGTATGCAAAAACACAGAGTAGACAAGAAAAGCACCCACAGTGAAATAGAAAACACCCTATACGAAAACACAGAGTAGACAAGGATAGCACACACAGTAACACAGAAAACAACCTATGCGAAAACACAGAGTAGACAAGAATAGCACCCACAGTAAAATAGAAAACACCCTATGCGAAAACACAGAGTAGACAAGAATAGCACCCACAGTAAAATAGAAAACACCCTATGCGAAAACACAGAGTAGACAAGAATAGCACCCACAGTAAAATAGAAAACACCCTATGCGAAAACACAGAGTAGACAAGAATAGCACCCACAGTAAAATAGAAAACACACTATGCGAAAACACAGAGTAGACAAGAATAGCACCCACAGTAAAATAGAAAACACCCTATGCGAAAACACAGGGTAGACAAGAATGGAACCCACAATGAAATAGTAAACACCCAGATGTGGAAGCACAGAGTAGACAAGAATGGCACCCACAGTAAAATAGAAAACACCATATGCGAAAACACAGAGTAGACAAGAATAGCACCCACAGTAAAATAGAAAACACCCTATGCGAAAACACAGAATAGACAAGAATGGCACCCACAAGAGCTCAGAATCCCGTTGCGGTGTTATTGCCTACATATATTTGAAACTGGAACATTGGGATCGCTTTTTATAGAAAGAAAAATATCATCAAATTCCAATACTTTGGTAAAGATGAAAATATGAAAAGAAAACAAAGGAGGGGATCTCCAACAACACAATGTTGCAGCACCCACAGCAAAACCCCAAAACACCCAATGTAAAAACACAAAAGAAGTTTATTTCGACAAAAGAACAAAGATAAGCGTGCCAAATCTCAATTGAGCTTTTAATTTTGCCTGGTGGAGAGAGCTAATGACCACTTACTCTGGTGAAGTAATCAATAAACAATATACCGGCATATGAATGATTATCAAAAACAGAATAGGTATGCGTTCATTTTAGATGTTATTAAAACAAAGTATTGTTAACTTATACGAAGGGGATTTACAAGGCAGAAATGAAGGATCAAAGTGGAGTGGTGGCACATTATTTTAAATGTTGTGCTGTCGAGAAGAGACAATCGATAAAATGTATTCTCATCGTAGGTTTGACGGTAAGGAAATTGGCATTTTAACACTTGGCCACACACTTCACCTGAAGTGAATCTAGATAATTGTTTGCCTGTACCCTGAAACTCTTTGTTGAGATAGCAGAGTGATACTGAAATGAAATACCAACTTATGGATCTCGGGTTAGCGCAGTGGTAGCGCCCTCGCTTCTCACCTCTAAGGTCCCGGGTTCGAATCCCAGATTCGACGAAGGGTGTTATGTTGGAGGGTAGTTGTTCCCAAACCCAGGCCTCTGCAAAAGATTTTCCTCCGGGTACTCCGGTTTCCTCCTGCTCCTTGGACCCCCTCACGCAATTGTCTGAGCCAACGTCAGACATTAATATAAGTTGTGTAACTTGTTTGTTAAACGTTGTAAAATAAATAAAATTTGATTTTTTTTAAAAATGAAACACCAACTTATGGCTCTCGGCAGGTAAATCTTTCGCTCGACTGTTTCAGGACCTCGACGGCCAAGTTTGTTTACGGATCGGTAGAAGAAACACTTCTTGATAAAATACTCTGAGTACTTGATTCCTTAACGACTTCATGAAATTCTATCGAAATATTTCAAAGAGGTATAAAAGTAGTCAGCCACACAGAGCCATTATGTGATCATTTTTTTGTTGACAGATGGACTAAAAAACACAAAATTTCTCGATGACCTTGTTGCGATGGAGATTTCTAAAATAATGATTATGAACATAATGACAATATATCATTTTTTCTCACTGACATGCGAGGTAATACATATTTTAGAGAAAAAAATCAATATAAAGTAAATGAATATGCAGTTGATGCTTTTCAAGAGAAGAATATTTTGACCACCACCAGATCTACTTTTTTTCATTATTTAGTCACATATATACATACAAACAAAAATATGAACATATATTAGGCATACACAATACATTTTACAAGATGAACATTATTGAATATACGTGTGAGAAAGAAATATTTGATACAAAGTACAGGTAATTATATGAAATAGTGCATACTCATCAGGGAATGCTTTTGGATTAAACTTACAACAATGTTACTCTTTTTACTGTAACTGTATATTTGATTTGTATAAGAGTATATTAGACAAAACATTATTAATACACAGTCAAATGTTATCTTTTTGCATAAATTATGTTATGTGTTACACCGTAAAAATAGATTCTAATAGAGTCCAATCTCTCAAGAAAATTTCTCTTTTTTCAGTTTTATTGAATATTTGTTTGAATGCTTCGTACCGAAGCTTTAGAGATCTCTAGTTAGTGTTTGAATTTTTATTTCTTATCTTTTCCCGATAAACATGGGGGAGGGGGGGGGGGGGGGAGTAGTACTAGTAGTATTTTAGGGTTAGTATAAATAGACTTTCAGGATGATTATTGTATGAACTAAAGAAGAATAGATTTACCACCAACAGATCTACTTGATAGTAGAAATTATTTCATTATATTTCAGAGGCGATCGTTAAATTTAAAACCCCTATCACACTTTTACGTATCGGCCCACGTATCTACGGCGTATCAGGATACGTGGCAGTAAGAAAGGAACGCAGCAGCAACGCAGTAGCAACGCCAGCTTACGTAGCGAGTACTCTTTGAAACGTAGCATGATCTCTTGATACGAAAGAGTGTCGCGTTTTTTAAAGTTCGCACCTAAAATTACGTAGCACATACGTAGCAGCTTCCATACGCCGTGTGTACGTAGCACGAACGCAGTGCAAACGAAAGAAGCGCAGTAGCAACGTAGCAGGAACGTCGCTAATACTCTTACTACGTAGTACGAACGAATCAAACGCAAGCGATATCCCTATGGCGTACGTGCTACGTACAAGGCGTTGCTAATTCGTACCTGCGGCGTTCTTTTCTTATCTACTACGTATGATACACGTTTCAATTTCTTATTTTTTGTTTCTTCGGTGTACTCCTGCGTATGCATGGCGTACGAACTACGTTTTTTTCGTTCCTGCTACGTAAGAGCTACGTTGGTGTTGCGTTGTATGAGTATCTGATACGTTAAAGGAGTATCGCTCATTCCACCTCGGCGTAAAAGGTGTATTTGCTTTGTTTTTATGAACACATAATAAAAATCTAGGGGAAAAATAAAGTTTTGAACCTATTAAGAATGAATCAAGATTAATTATACCGTATAATTACAAACTTCCACTAGATCAACCAAGCAGCTTTATTTCATATGGCGAACTGAGTCTAAATAAAGTATGCGCTAATTTCAAAGGGCACTTTGACAGTACCCTTTACCCTTTTTGTGTTCATATTATTTTAAATGGTAAATCGAGAGAAATAATATTTGGAAACCAAAGATTTTTTTCATACGAACATGAATGCCACGGCAACGCAGCAGAAACGTCGCCAATAAGAAGACTACGTAGCACCAACGTCGTACTTACGCAGTAGAAACGCATTGAACGTCACACGTACGTGCCGAACGCCGCACGTACGTGTTGGTAGGACGCATTGGTACGCTGCTCATACGTGATAGAAACGCCTCTTACGCCGTATAAACGTCGCACTTACGCCTTGGACTTCTGAGAAGGATGACAGACCTTTTCGTTTCTCTTGCGTAAAGAATTTTGGCAAAAATACTCCTCTTACGTAGCTGATACGAAAAAGTGTGATAGGGGCTTTAAGAATCAAATTCCTTACACAAGAAAAGGTAACCCCTGGTAAGTTCACTAAATCTAGACCACCCTGTTTTGGAATATTTTTGGCGTCTTACAATAAACCATAAGTTATGATATTTCTCCGTAGATTTCTTCAATTCAACAATAGTAAACCATGACACATTTTACTAAAGCAAAATCTACGGAGACATCTTATTTTTGTCCTAATTTCTGAATTAAGGTGATATCACACGTTTCGTGTTATACAACACTTATTTTCAGAAAAAGAGCATAATTCTGATTTCCTAATTTAATTCAGATGTAAGGGACAATATTAGGAGGTTACCATCCAAAATTTTGAGATTTTGAAATTGATCAGACTTTATAGCCATCCATTGGTTGTAATGAAAATGCTCATTTTTTGGCTATATTATTTTTTCAACCCAAGATTTTCAAATGAAACTTCACATATGATAAAAAAACATTCATATTTAGATACGAATAACAGTCTATTTATTAACACTGCGCTCAGGCTCGAACCGCGGTCTTCCCGCATGGAAGGCAAGAGCTCTACCTCTGAGCCATTGGATCAACTTGTCGACTTAGTGATTATAACAAAGCCAGAACATCAAGACATTTTAAGTTACGAAAATCGGAAATCTTCAGCGTGGAGATTTCTTAAAAATTCTCGTCTAAGGTAGGCTACTGAAACGCGTGTGACATCTCGTTAAGCTACGCACAATCAAAACTGCGACATTTTCTGTTAGGAATAAGAGTGTTGTATAGACTGTGTATCTATATGAGATTAAAACATCATATTTTTGGGAAAATCGTCAAAACAGGTTACTCTGGATTTTAAGCAAAAATGCAAGTCAATCAGTCAACAGTTAGCAAACCCAGTGAAAAGTTAGACGGTCTTATACAGCACCCGCTCCTCCGGAAATATACATCAATCGGCGACCAGCTATCTTTGATTCAATCCCTGAATTCTGTTTCGTCACGCATTTTGGGAGTTCTCGCTTGTTTGTCTTTATAGTCATTTGTCTGATGAAGTCATAAGACTTCGAGTTTACGCTGGTGGTGTACTCATCGTCATCAAAGTCGTAGGTAAGTATGCGACCTACTTTCTTCAGCGCGCCGGATGGATGCGAAACCCACGTAGAATTATATCGAACTAGTATTTGTACGACATGATTAGACCCACAGACAATTTTTATGCCTGATATTCTTTTGCCCGACGCCACGGACTTATCATCAAATACATGGCCTCCTCTTCCACCAATGCTGCCTTTTGTGCATATTTTTCCAACTAAAATAAGAACGAGAAAATTGTCATGGAAACAAAAGTTGAGCTAAACATCGATTAAGTACTAATAAAATAATACAAAGGGAAACTTGCCACATATGATTCTCATATGAAGGAATTGTCATATGAAGATCATATGAAGCTCATATGAGAATCATATGTAAATAATTTCATATGAGAATCATATGATAGGTTTCATATGAGAATCATATGAAAGCAATCATATGTAAATCATATGAAGCTATTTTCATATGATTCTCATATGAAGCTTTTTTCATATGATTCTCATATGAATATTCAAATGGTTTTCACATGAAGCTATATTCATATGATTCTCATATGAACCTTCATATGATTCTCATATGAAATATTATTAAATTAATTTTTATAGGTGTTATTTCAAATTTGCAGTTTATTTGATGGATACATTGAGAATTTTGTGTGAAAAGAATGAAGTCCTCTACAAGGAAGTTTACAAGTATTTATTCATTATTAAATTCATCCAAATTTTAGGCCGTTAAAAACCCTTTCCGCTGTATGAAGCCTAAGAGGCCAAATGTCTGACAAGGCACGGTCAATTTGAAATTATGGAAAGGGGGGGGGGCTTGTTTTTTTTTTCGAAAAAAAATAATCAAATATCAAAAGAATACACTTGCTAGTTAAAGTAAAAAGGGCTCTCTTAAAGGCTTAAATATTTTATCAATATAATGTTTACTAGTAATTACTTTTAATAGATGTATGTATCACAATAGAGTCTAATCTTATATGCAAGCATTGAAGGAGAACTTCAGTTTTTCACCAACTTACAATTCTTAGTTTGAAAATTTATCTGGAAGACCCTCACCTCAGACCCTCTTACTTGTACCTTATATAAATTGATTATAATGTCAAGTTTTTTTTATCTCTCTGTTTAGATGTGAATTAAATTTTTTTCATGAAAATAAATTCATATTGTAGAGATTTTTTTTGGTCAAAATAAAGAATTCCCATTGATAAAGCAAACATTCTTAATATATGTTAGAAGAAAAAAATCTTGCTCAAACTTTGTCAGAAAATTTTTTTTTGCTCCAGTCCAGCCCCCCCCCCCCCCCCCCCCCCCGACTATCAAATGGACCATGCCTAAGATCCGAAACACGTGTCTGGTGCATAAAAAATATTTTGAAATTTTCTTCCAGAAGGTATAGAGTTGGAACACTTCCGTATCTTATTACTAATCTAATACACAGTGTTTATTATGTTAATTTTCCGCGCTACCTTTTTCCTCGAAGTCTTACTTTTTACTAGAATCATTCTGCTACAAATACCTAAAATGCTAAAAGGTAAAAAAAAAAACCCTTCAAAATATGCCTTTTCCCTCTTCCTGGACATGCATGAACAATCTCAAAGTTTAACTTCTTCCCTATATATTCATACACATTCTTTTTCTTTTCTTCATTATCAATATGTTCTCCTTACTTTTGCATTACCCAAGGGCGGATCCAGAATGGGAAGTGGGGGGATTTTGTATCGACCCAAAGGGTTGATTCGAGGCACGAAGTGCCGAACGGGGGAGGGTACGGGAGGGATTGCCCCTCCTGTAGGTGGGGGTCTAGGGCGGGGCCTCTCCCGGAAAATTTTTGAAAAAATAGAATAAAATGGTGCAATCTGGAACATATTTTCTCCTTTTGTTCTCGAATATCCGACCATTTTTCACTCAATTTATGTGACAAAGAAAGGGCTGATCCCCTTTCCAACTTATAGGGCGAGTCTGGGTTTATCTCGATCAGGTTAATTGTCATTTACTGCTTTCGCCGCGTAGTCAGAGTGTTTTCGATGTGGACGTCTATAAAGAAGGGTTGGACCCTGAACTTCAACTGTTCGGGGGCACAAATATTTCTTTATGGGGGATGACTTGCGAGAAACGAAGGGTCAAGTGGGGACAGTATGATATTGAATGGGGTTCGGGGGCTCTTGGCCCGAGAAAATTTTGAAAAAAAGCGTATTTTAGCCACGGTGAATTCAGATGGGATAAAACATATGCTTCGATGTCATCAGACGATGAACCGTATCTAGATGAAGAAAACTTTAGATGTGAACATGAAATTCCCTACTATATATACTTAATTATATGTACGTTCACATGCAGATATTGGAAGTTCTTTCCAATCGACCGCTCGCACTTTGTTAGTGATCGTTGTATTGAGTTCGAATGAAACATGAGAAAATTTTGTAAAATGCATTCAAATCGGAGGTTTCTGAGGTTTTGGAGTGTCTTTGAGCTATTTCTGAACAGTAGTTTGCTGTATTATATTAATTCATATGTCCCCTACTCCCCCATTTTGGTGGACATTGAACAATTTTTACTACGTTTGCAGATTTTTGTTACCAAAAAGAAAAAAAAAAATCGGAAACCGGTTTTTTTTTCCCGACCCCCCCCCCCTAAATCCGCCCTTGTTACCCATAATTCTTTAAATGAAGAAGTAGTGTGGCAATGATGATTAGGAAAGGTTAGGGGCGGCTTGTTAAAAAAAATGGGGGGTGGGGGGTGGCTTGTTTAAAACAAATGTAAAGTAAGAGAGAGAACTGATGAGAAAGCTTTGAACACGACACAAAGAAGCAGGTTCGGGAACATTGAAAATCGGCCATAATTTTAGAATGTTTTAGATTTCGATTGTATTTCGTATCAAGGAAGTTAAATGTGTGGTTGTTAAGAAATGAATCTTATATTTTTTCTGTTGATGCAGGTATTACCCAAAAAATTGGACAGAAAACTGCATCAATGCGCGTAGCGCGTTGATGCAAAAGTTTTCTGTCCAATTTTTCGGGTGATACCTGCATCAACAGAAAAAATATAAGATTCATTTCTTATCATTTAATTATGGAAAACAGACTGTTTTCTTGGATCTAAAAACAATCAATCACCGCACTATATTTCGTAAGTCGGAAGGTTTCGCAGTGATACGTCTGCCAAAACAAGTTATGGCAGCCGCCATGATTCAAACAGCGAACGATCGTCTCTCTATATCTTTGGAATAAGGACTAGTTTGAGCAAATTCTACATGCACTGTTAATTTTTTAGTAAGTAGAAAAGAAATGGTACCATTGAAATGATAAGCAAACATCTACAAATTGTATTTTCAGCAACGAGTTCATTCGTGTTTGAGGGAACCCCCAGTTCTAAAAATAGTGCTATAAATAGACTTCCGTGAAAAATTGTGTTGATCGATGTATCAACAAAATTTCTCAGCCAATCAGAATCTTCGTTTCTTGAAAATGACAATGGAAATTAAATGATTTTGAAATACCAAATAATTATTTCAATTTACGTGCAATACACCGAAAGATATGGCTTCAAATTCAGCTTAAAGTCGTAAAATGCTGAAAAATCGTAACAAATTGGCATAATTTTGGTCAAAATTTATGAAAATAAGTAGGGCGCCATCCCTCACCCAAAATAATTTTTAAATAAAAAGTTAGATTTGCAGTCTATCTTTCGATCAACATAAAATTTATGTTGGGTGAGGGTTGGCGCCTATACTTATCTTTAAGATTTATGCAAAAAATATGGCGATTTTCCTTCATTTTCCGTCCTGCAGAGCAAATGACGTCAAAATGTGACGTCATAACTAAAGCCCGTGACGTTTTGACAATGAAAAATATTGACTTTCTATATCGGCAGGTATCTGAGATAAATATAAGAGATACTGTATCATAATTTTCATAAAACTATTTTTCGCAAAAATTTAGGGCCGATTTTGGAGGTAAGTGAACCTACCCCTTTATAACCAAAGCTGGTGGCTGGTAATGCGAAGCGAAACAGAGACGGTGCGAAGCAGCGCGTGCTCGAAATAGACAGATGCGAGCAGACGATGAACGGGAACCTGCCAGGAACTGTGGAGAGTGAAGAATTCATTGAATATTGGAGAGAAAACCTTGTAAAACTGCATCAAATAAGATGTAAACATGTTTGTCCAGATACGATGCATTAATCCATGCCAATGGTACATGATTTTAAAGTCTAAGAAAACAATTTTACAAATTTTGCTCGAGCTTCCTCTTACTACAAAAAACAAATACGTTTTCAAGAACCAGTTTAGTGATCAGATCGGCGTGGACTTTTAACAATTTAAGGTGTATATTTCTAGTTATAGGAAGATCTTCTTTCAATATTTATGATCAAACAAAAGCAATAAGGAAAAAATTGTGTTACATGTTCTCCTGCTCTGTTACTGTCCGCAAAGATCTCTTTAGAAGTCGGAAATTTGAAGTTTTCTCTACTTTGTTGGCAAAATTTGTGATTAAAATTTATAAAAGGGGATATATCTCAAACTCTAATAACTAACAGTGTATGATATGTGTGCCTACGACTAATACTATGCCAGAGATATTGAAACCTGCTGGGTTGCAGCGACATCTGGTAGTTTTTTTTAATTATCCATTAGTTTCCGAACCTATACTGTACAAGGTGTCCGAATGATTTTTTGGGGCTATTAGTGTACATTTAAAGTAGCCTCGGCTGTATAAAACCCGATATCTTGAACGTATTGTAACCCCAGCAAGCTTTGTATTTATCTGAGCTGAGAACGTTTATCGCTTCTATCGTACTTTTAAAATAATCATGTTGCGTCGTATTAAAAGATGACAAAAAAAAAAAAAAAAAAAAAAAGCCATAATCTACAGTATACTATGTTTAGTAAAGGAGTATGTATGGTTTATATAGTAAAGTGGCCCCCTAAAATCGACTTTTGAAAAATTCAATGTTGTTGTCATTTTTAGAAAGTTAAATATCTATATTTTGAGAAATCTAGTTACAAAAACTTCTCTTCGATTTGTAAGACATTGTAAATTTTGCATAAATATCATGAACATCGGCGATTTTGTCAATTTTTCACGAAAAATAGCATAATTCTTAATTATTTTCATTGAGATAACATCGAGCGGGATCGTGAACAACTTTTTCCTTTTGCATGCACTTAGAAACGTACAAAAGTAACAACATATCAAAATAATATGAATTATGGCAAATTAAAGCCATTGTGAGGACGCAGATGAAATATAATTTCAATGAATTAATACCCAATTTTCACCATACATCATTGAATGTTTTTTTACTAAGTTAATAAGAATAAAATATGTCATACAATATGTGTTCTTGTTATTTTTCCAGCATCATTTTTACCGTCTTTATCAGCCTTACATTAGTTTTTTTTTTCGTGAAATCCAGAATCATCTACAGGAGAGGGGATATTATAGACAATTTCTAGATAGACAGCATGCACATAACTCGTAAATGCGGGGAAACAATTCTCAATGTCACGAAACAATCAGTAAACATGAAATCGCAATGCTTAATTTTGAAACATAAATGACAGATAAGAAAAGATCAAGTGATGTCATCTTAAGGTTCAAGGATACACCATCCGAACAATAAATCACTTCGGAGTCTCTCTCGTCGCCAAAATCGACGTCACGTTATCTATGACGTCACGAAAAAGGCGCCAAAATTGCATCGGCACTTTTATTATTTGACGCTGACTCACCTACGTCCTGAAACATGAACTAGTATTTTAGGTAAAGTGCTAAATAAAACTGCTGTATTTTGATAAGATTGGGACTTCTATCGTTTTCCTTTGAATCTTGATTAAAAATTGATGCAAAACAATTCTTTGATGGGTATGTTCATTCAGAGAAAAGGCTGAACTCTATGAGAAAATCACGAAAGAATAATTTTATGCTTGTTTTATTTGTAAACAACCGTTTGATATACACGCGGGGATAGAATAAGCCAAATATAATTAAAATGTGTGTGATGCTTTTTTTACACGCGGGGTTTAAGGGGTAACGAGTGGCTGGTAAGCGAGCTAACTCGCAGAGTCAATTACTTCGTTTCAATCCGTGTTGAACTGTTTTCCCGTTAAAGTCAGAGTCAAATTTTACAAATTATCGGAACTCTTTAAGAAAGAGTTACATAAAAAGGTTGCGGTTTGACTCGCACCAAAACGTTTTCGCACTGGAAATATTCGCATTTGACAAACCTCTACTAGTCCAATGCGGGAATGCACGCACAACTTTTTAAAACATTGAGGGTAAAATCCAAATCACTTGATCGCTAAATAATGGGAATATTCACTCAAAATTTTACGGTTCAACGAAAAGACTAGGGCATCTATTTTTGATATAGCATAGTTTTTATCAGGTCTGGTGCTCTGGATCAGTGGAATTCGTCAGGACATATATTCTTTTTCCGGATGATTTCCTCAAAATCGTATTCCCATTACCTTAGATTTTATTTTATTTGGCTGATTTTCCTCGTCTTTATACGTATAAATTTTATAACAACAATAGGTTAGAGAACACCCCCTCATTTGCTTGGAACTCCCCCCCCCCTCCCCTCGCCTAGGAAAAAATCTAATAACGTTCATTTAGAAAGTCTAAGTAATTCTTAAGAGGATCAGGTTTTTATTCGAAAATGAGAAGAAAATGACATGTCGTGTGATTGCCTTTACTTCACAAAAATATATTATACAGGAAAGATAACTCTAGCAACTTTTGTATTTGAAATTTGAAGCTGATCAGATTTGCCGAGCTGTAACATAAAAGTATTGATGGATACCTCAGTGTTTCATGCTTTTTTCTACTTTTTATGTCCCAGTACATGAATATTACATAAGTTGCATCCCCCCAAAAATATTCTGCAACAGTAAATTTTTGAGATCTCTATTAGGTGTACAAATTTTGTGCATTGTCTCATGAGACTGTCACCATCTTCAATATCAGTTTCTGATGAAGTATTGATGGAAAGGTGTATCAAAATTACTGTCATATGCTTCAAAATCACTGATATTTTCAGTAAATAATAACAAATAACTGAAAAAAATTATTCAGATTTTTAATTTTTTCTGTCATTTATACAAGCAGACACTCGTTACCCCTTAAATGAGCTACATCTCACAAAATTGAACATTATTTAGGAAACAATTCCTTAGTTTACATGCGGGTTTGGGTAAAACAAATGTATGAACATTTCTCGCAAAATGTCTATATATCTAGGAGTAAATATACTTAGAACAGCAAGCGTCACAATAAGGGCAAGGGGGGGGTATTACTGTTACGTCGCAATTTCTCTCCGCTATATGTAAAGTTCGCCATTTATTATATTAAGCGAACCGTAATAATTTTATTTTGATTTTATCGAACAGAAGAATTTTCATGACAAATGACATAGTACTATAAATCAAATCTTCTCAAAGTGATTCCTCCTTTTGAAAAAGTTCCCCTTTTTTACATTATTTGTTTTTCTCCTTTTCTTACAACGCGAATATTCATGGACCTGTTATAAATCAATTATTTCATGATTATTGCCTAAACCCTCTCCCCGGCAGTGAATTATTATTACCGGTATACGTTTAATATAGGAATGGAAAGTGCATACATATTTTAAAATTACCTAAAGGATATCTGATCCTGAATAAGTAACACTGACCTTGAGGATGACCTTGTCCCACGTTGGATGTAAAAATGCTGAATATCCCAGCATGTTTGATGAAAAAAGACGTACGTATGCCGACTTACCTATATTATATGATCTCCATAGATCCGTAAATGCAGGGAATACGGTTTTTATCGTCTTACATTGTACACTTAAATTATTTTGCAGTCAGGAAAGAATTTGTCATCTAACGACTATAATGAAAGGGGGGAGGGGTATGGAACGTTTATAGTAGATAGAACTCAGTTGCAGTATTGTTTTACTGATATAAGTCAGTTAATTGCATTTTACATTGTCTATATGGATTGTTTGTTTTTTGTTAAAATTATAAAAGAATCCTTTTAAATATTTTCTGTTTTGAAACCCATATTCTTATATATGACAAATAGGTTTCAAAACGCCGAGCAATTATAAGGCGACGTCCTGGTTCAAAACGACGTTGCACGTGCTATTGTTTACCCTTTCTTGGAAGAAAACAGATGTCATGCGGAAATAAAATATGATCTTTCATAAATATAGGAATTTAAAAAAAATCATTTCAAAAAATATTCTGTAACAAGGCCGATGTTAACCCTTCCCGGCTTTTATCCTCATCCAAAACCAATGGATAGCAACATACATGTACTAAGCCTGTATATATATATAACGTGTGATTGAACTTACATTCAAGTATTAGTAATTTTCTTTGCGTATTCATTTGTCTGAATACATTCTATTCATTTATAATTCTATCCATAGGATAAACGTCTTATTTTCATCGCCCCATTTCATTCGGGACCGTTTTTATTTCTTTATCAACTTGATTTGACGTTTAAAGGGCCAAATGCATCACGTGACGTCATTTGCTTAAAACTGTTGCAGGCGTTAATATTACTGATATAATGGGAAAATATTATAAAATGGGTCACAGAATTCACTTTTTGATCAGTTCTATTTCCACTTGATATATGGATGAAAAATGGAGTAATTTTGATGAACGTTTCAGGAGATATAAATCCAAATAGAGCACGGAGGGGATCTCTTACCAGCATTTTGTAACAAAATCTGGAGGGGGGTAAGGTTATGATTTTGTATCAAACTTAAAATTTTGTGCGATGATTGCTACATTTATTTTTATTGTTGAAAGATATGTTAACTTAGATTAAGGTAGCAATTTTTCCGCTCATTGGCATGTTAACAAAGTACTTAAACCCGTCATTTACTGGTTGGACTCTAAAAATAATGACGTCAAGAATAGAGCCTTAAATTGTATAATATTTTCTATTTCATAGAATTGGACGTACCTGCATTGAAGGATTTTCTATTTTTCATTTGTTTTAGACCTTCTTTCGTTATTAAAAGAATGAACATATACATTCATGCATCAGGTTTAAAATAACTGGGGTCTATTGATGATATGATGCAAATTTTGGGGAAAATTCAAGAAAAAATGGACATGCACTTCTTTGGAAGGTCATAAATCCATTGGAAGCTCGTTGACATACACTTTTTTCATTAAAATACTGTACATTACATTGTTCTCTACCAATAAAATCAATAAAACTTAACCTGGGATGTTTAATATTGTTTTGGGGGTGTTTTGGAAAGGGTGTAACTATGAACCTTAATCTATACATTTTAATTCCTTGGACCTTGACGAAAACCAAGGAAAAGAGAACTCGGACAAGAAAATTGTGGGCACAAACCATTAAAATTAAAAATAGAAAAAAAAGAATGTTACTGTTTTCTGAAGTATTTATATATTGTAAGATTAACATGTATCTTGATTATTCAATGAATTCAATTGAACTTTTAAATGTTTACTTTTTAAATTTCATTGGGTAATGAAATGTCAGTTGTCGTATCAGGAATATGTATCCTCCCTTGCACCCATCCACCCCCTCCCCTTTTACTTTCACCGGAAAAATTAGCATTCAAAATGTAGAAGAGAGAGAAAACTTCCTCTACTTCGTCTATAGTGTTATCAGCAATATATTGTTTTATGGGATGATCTGGAGAAGGGGGTTAAAACTTACAAATTAAGTACAGTATAACATTAGTATTACAGGATTTTCCCTTCTAAATAATGTAAATGATTTTCCTATGTAATATCTGAAGACACAATTCTTGCTCATTCCTTTACTTTAAAAGAGGGTGAAAGGGAGGGGCGGGAGGAAGGAGAGAGGGGAGAGGGAGGGGGAAGAAGGAAGGGTGTGGGAGGGGAGATAAGGGGGCAGAGAGAGCGGGTACTCCATGTCTGCTCCCCACCCCCATAAAATGCAAGGATGAATGGGAGGGGGAGGAAGGAGGCAGCTGGAGGGAGGCAGAAGGGAGGGAGGGAGAGGTTAGGAGGTGGGAGAAGGGAGCGGGACAGGGGAGAGAGGGATAGAAGTTAGTAGAAATTCTACCCCCTGTCCGCCCCCCCCCCCCTTGAATACAATCAAACCCCCCCCCTTTCTAAAAAAATCTGAAGCCTTCATCCCTCTATCTTGGATCCACTTATGATTTACCTCCAAGGGAAAAAAATACCCAGCCTTATTTCTGACAGAAAGAAATATACTTCATGCTTTGAACAGAGCCTAAGCTGTGTTGACCTATTTGTACTAAAAACTGTAAATGATGACGTAAGTTGTGACGCGTTGTAAACAGAACCAAAGGCAGCAGACATTTAGAAGTTTGTGTTGGGATTTACACTGCATAGATTTCCTGTATATTCTAGTACATGTAGATCTTATATATGTAGAGAGAAACCACATTATTCGATCTACAGGTATCAAAATATCAGCTGCAAATCATCCTCGAAAGCAGAATGAAGTTCGGTAAGTCGCTGATCGCGCTGATATTTTTTTGTTTGTTTTTTTTTTCTCCCAGCATTATGAGTTTATCCATCATGGATTTTTCTGAGGGAGCTGTCGATGAAAGAAAGTCCGCGAAACAAAGTTGTATGCTGACGTCGCGTCGCATGCTGACGTCACGTTGTAATTTTCACAGAGGATATTCGGACTAACCATCGAAAATGCGTCAGAATCATCAAACGCCTTTTATACCGTGGATATGATCCTAATGTCGCCAGACGGACACTAGGCTTGATACTTGACCAATCTACAGTCTTGTACAAGCGCATCCTTGAGACTTGCACTCTGACTGACTGTGACGACGGGACTCCATGACGGGCCCTGTCCAAACCTCTTTAGAGAAAACAGGGCCCCGACCACCTGTCCTCTCTGAATGTCAGTCGGACTCCTCGGGTGATTACATACATGAGCTCGCTACAGCCGGCAGAGCACGGACTATATTACGCATGCCCTCTTTTTATATCCATTTACATATTCATCTGTGTCTCTAGGGCCTCTGCGTTTCGCGGTCTTGTTTGTGCAATGTCATCTTACAGTTAGGAGGTTGTTTTACACCACAATTGTACGTTCTTCGAGACCTCTGGGTAATTGGAGAAGTGAGAGGGTTGTGCGCACGTAATCCAGGATAACCACACCATTTGCTACTTGCGTGACAGATGGCCGTCCAAAGTCGGCACCGGTTACCCATTGGTCTCGTCGGTTTATGTGTAGTCTTTTGTGTTTGATGTTTAAATGTCGTGTGTCTCTTTTCCGTCTCTTGCTGTACTCGTCTTTTGTGTTTTTGCATCGGGTGTTTTACTGTTGATGCTGCCACGAGGTCTTGTTGGAGATCTCCTCCCTTCTTTTTAAACAAATTATATGTTGGAAATGATGGTGCAATGTCAGTATTACGTGAAGCAAAGTACAAATCATACATTGGGACACTGGAGGAGTAAGCCAAACGAAGAATATTCAAAGGAGATCGAGAAATCTTGGTCATCGATGGGTTTTATTCTGTCGTCAAGTGACATTGTCAAAAAAAATAAGCTTGCGCTTCACGCCGATCAAATGGGCAATGGTGAGAATGACGTCATTGACCACGGTTTTGGAACCTTTAGGTATAGCATAGAATTCAATTGAAAAATACGATTTTTCCTATATATATACACGTGTGTTACCTTGATGAGGACTACGTCCGCGCCTGCGGCGCTGACTGCGTCCTCTATAAAAGTTGTTCAGAAGCCCGCTCGATACTAACTGAAAGGAAGTTTGTCGAAAATGAGCGCCAAAATGACGTTTTTCCAGAAATTTGGCAAAATATGCCATTTTTGAAGCCCCAATTCTATGAAAGTGAGAAAGGAAATTAGAGAATATGCATCATTTCATAAGTAGCCTACATTATATATTAAATATTGGTATAAATTCATTACTTCGTGAAAACTTCAGATTTTGCCCCGAAAGGGGGCCACTTTATATATAAACTATATATAGTCCTTTTGAGGTTCGTTCAATAACTCTGCTATGCTCACAGCGAAAGAAAATAGTTTTAGATACGCAGTTTTCTATGTTAATTTTAGTGCGACGTCACCAATGTTTAACACTGAGTCTATGGAGAACATCGAAGAAATCACACTAAAATTAAGATAGAAATCTCCCCATCTAAAATTATTTTCTTTCACTATGAGCATAGTACATGTATTGGCAGTGCAGACATGTATCATACACTGTTAGTTATGAGAGTCAAAGCCTAGTATGTTCTCGTTTTACAGCCGTAACTAAGGAGCAAACAACCAATGAAATTCGATGTTATAGCAATATTGCATTAGAATAAAATCATCTGAATATATGTAACGTTTCACAGCTGAAGTGTACATACATTGTGCTGTAATTGTGTAATAATGTTCAAAATTTCAGATTTGATTGCTGAATATATTCATGTGAGACAAAGAAAAAGATGAAGCTCGGAATCAACAAAGATGGCCTGATCCTGATATCCGTGTGAGCAAGTCACAAGGTATGAAGGTAGTAATTATTTATTCGGTCCCTTTAACATAGAGTTCTATGGGAAGGGGTTATCCCCATTGGGCCTCCATAACTCAGTAAAAAAAGTTGATTTGAAAAATATGCTAATCATCATAACAGAGATTAATGAATTATCTTACTTTTGACCAAAAAAAATTTGGGGGTTAACGTTGCTTTTCTCCCCTTAAATTTTGATTGAAAAAAGGGGGATGAAATGAACTCTTTAAACTAAAAAAATACCCCCCATTTGGCACCCCTTAATATTTCTATCTGAAATAAATTTCATGAAAATGCTGTACATGCAATGAAAGTCCACGATCAGTACTTTTCTTTCATATCTGTATTAATGAATATTATCCAATCACAGAAGCGCTATCTTTTACTCCTTGTCAAACTTTGGGTGGCCTCAGAAGGGACGCGACTCGTTCGAAATAATTACTACCTTTATACCACAATGCGAAACTCCACTTAATAATTTCGGGTTTGATATACAAGTTATATCGTACAAAAACCACATGTTTTGAGAACAAAGAAGCAAAATGTAAACAGTATACAGATAGATGTTTACAGCCTTTTAGAAGCCACATACAGGTATTGATTGTTATTTAATATCTTTCCTATAATAGTTAGCAAACTGTCATTATCTATATTAAATCATATTGTCCTGAAACATGACAAAATGAGATGTTTGGCCGTTTTCCCACATGCACACAATCACAGGGAATTATACATGAGAGTCTCTCCTATTGAGTAAGCATCTCTACACATCTGTAATTCCTCCTTCATGTGCTCTCGTTGTGGGTGTATTATCTTGGCAATATAATCATGTATTAGTCTTTTGATTGTTTATGTTTTCCCATTCATAGACTTTATTGTGTGGAATACATGGTCATAGTTAGTTTTGTATTCATCATATTTTTGTATACAATTTATTGCCTATAAGAAGTGCATAATAAACACAGTTAGTTATGTTCACGAAGCAACACGTTCGACCAATGAGTCTTATCTATTTGTACACGAGTGGTCACAATTATTTAAAGTATGGAAAGCCATTCCTTCCGATATAGAGGCGAATGAAAGTATAATTTGTAGAGGTATAACCTGTGTGTTTACTTCGAGGATTTATTAAGTTAACCCTTTGCTAAACATGCACAGATGGTACATTTGTATTCTCCTATATGTTGTCATACTAAATGTATGCTCATATATGTCATTTGATGTGGATTTAAAACAACACATATATATTGCCATACTAAATGTATGCAATTTGTTATGGATGTGATTATGAAATGATCTCAGATCCCCATTGTGTAATCTTGCAATGATGAAACTTCTGTTAAGTTGCATAATAATATTGTGTACATCTAAGATCTGTTGCTGTGTTCATGATATCACTATGTACATATACTTAGTATTCCTTCTTTGTATTGCAGGTATCCTGCCACCTCTTCCTTTATAATCGAATAAACCATTGGAACCATGAACCCTAGTTATTATAATTATCAAATAACTACCACTGGGTCACAAATGGCGTCGCCGGTAACCATTTAAAAGAGGTGGTGGACGGAAGCAGTCAACATGACAGAGGAGAAAGTGAAAAGCCTTGAAAAGGAACTGTCTGAAATGAAACTTAGGCTTGCTAAAGTGATAGCGACAGAACCAACAGAGCCAAAGGTTGTCTTTACTCCGAGAGAGAGGAAGATCGAAAAATTATCCGGAAGGAAGGACAAACAGACTGTTGATGAGTTTATTGAAGATATTGAACTTACTCTGAAAACAAGGCCAACATCAGACGATGAAAAAGTAAACTTCATAATTAATCATCTTGAAGGTCCAGCAAGGGAGGAAATTAGGTACAGACCTCCTACTGACAAAAAGAAGCCAAGAGATGTTCTCGAAATACTTAGAGAAGTCTTTGGGGAGAGAGGGACCGTCTCAGAACTGCTCGCTGAGTTCTACCAGTGTAGACAGACAATCGACCAAACTTTGCAGGAATTTTCACATGCATTAATGTGTAAGTTAGATAAGATTTGCAAGAAAAATTCGAAGGCAATTCTGGATAGAGACGTTGCATTAAGAAACCAGTTCGCAGAGAATGTATACACCGTCTGGCTACGTAGGGAACTTAAAAAAAGGATATGGGGAACTCCATCAATTTCGTTTACAGATTTGAGGGAAGAAGCTACACTTCTGATGGAAGACTCCCATGAGGGAAGGGAGGCAAATGAGAAACAACAGTCTCCAGAGTTCGATGCCCCAGTTTTAGCTACGTCAAGTAAGGGTACGGAGGATTTAACTAAAGTAATTTCAGACCTGACTAATGAGGTGCAGAACCTGAAATCTACGATGCAAGCCATGCAGAATGCAGCACCCCAGGAATATGGCCAATTCACCTATCGACAGAGACAACCTGAGTGCTTCTATTGTGGAAGGCCAGGACACTTAAAAAGGGAATGTAGACAACTCAAAAGAGATCAAAAAGAGGGGAAAGCACAGGGGAAGACAGAAAATTTAAACGGGCAAAGCCTGCGGCAATGAGCCGACTCGTAGGCCAAAACTCATTAGGCTCGCACTCAAATGTTGTCAAGAAAATGGTTGCAAATAGTCCAATTTCAAGTGTAAAAATTAAGGATACCGTTGTCCAATGCATACTGGACACAGGATCTGTAGTTAGCACCATCACAGAGTCATTTTACAACAAGCATTTAAAATCGAAGTTTGGGATGCACCCGGAACAAAACTGGCTCCGTCTTCGGGCAGCGAATGGCTTGGAAATACCATACGTGGGCTATATAGAGTCTGATGTTTACATACCATCGGTCGACAAAACTGTAAAGGAGAGGGGAATTTTAATTATAAGGGATCCTCCTGGGCGCTCCAGGAACGAGACTACTCCAGGTTTGATCGGCATGAACATCATCTCTCAATGTTCCGATATACTTAAAACTCAGATTGGAAACATGACGAGTGCAAGCTCAGAGTTGAAAGGATTCGCACGAGTAGCAGGAAATTCAGAGATCTGCATACCAGCAAACTCGGTTTCTGTTATCCCAACAACAGGACCAACCCAAAAAATTGCAAAAGGAAAAACCATTAACATCGAACCGATTACCCATGATAATGGTGTTATAGTCATTGATTCTGTATCTACTACACAAAATAACGTTTATCCTGTGCGAGTAGCGAACCTCAAATCTTCCGACCTATGGCTAAAACCAAACACACGTATCGGTCTCATAAGGGAAATATCATGCTTTTGGGACCAGAAATCAGAGATTGAATTCTTTAAAACAGGAGATCATGAAGAAACGCTTGTAAGGAAAACTGAAATTGTAGGAAACGACAACGAGGGAATCAAAAGTCACGTGCCAATGGACTTCCTGCAAGATCTTAATTGCAGTGAAGTCGAGAAGGACAAGATTTAAAAACTGTTTAAGCGGCATGAAGACGTATTCATTAAGGATGAATTAGACTTGGGGTACACAACCACCGCGCAACATCGTATCAAACTAAACGATGAAACCCCTATCTCGCAGCCATACAGGAGAATTCCACCAAATCAATTTGCCGAAGTGAAAAACCACATCCAAGATCTTCTAAGTAAGGGCATAATTCAGGAAAGCACTAGTCCGTTTGCAGCACCGATTGTTGTTGCAAGGAAGAAGGATCAATCAATAAGATTATGCGTCGACTACCGCAAACTTAATATGAAAACAATTAGGGACGCGTTTCCCTTACCACGCATCGATGAGTCACTCGACGCACTTCATGGAGCAAAATACTTCAGTACTTTGGATTTTGCTAGCGGCTTCCATCAAATCGCAATGCATCCGGATGACCAACACAAAACCGCTTTCAGTACGCCGTTTGGATTATATGAATATACAAGAATGCCTTTTGGCTTATGTAATAGCCCGGCAACTTTCCAGAGACTGATGCAGAATATATTCAACGATTCAGTCTTCCAGATCCTATTAATATACTTAGACGGTCTCATTATATATTCTACGTCGCTCGAGGACCACATCACGAGGCTAGACAAAGTATTCACAAGGTTAAAGGAAAACAACCTTAAGCTCAAAGGGAGGAAATGCCATTTTTTCCAGAAACAGGTGAAATATATCGGTTACGTCATATCATCAGAAGGCATTGCAACTGACCAAGATAAAGTTAATGTTGTCAAAAACTGGCCGAAACCAGAAACAGTGAAAGACCTCCGATCATTTTTGGGATTTTCAAGCTATTACCGACGATTCGTTCCCAAGTTCGCACAAATCGCTAAACCGCTTTATAACATCATAAGCATCTGCAATAAGGAAAAATCTGCGCAAAATTCAAACAAAAAACTACAAGCATCATGGACTGAAGATTGCTCAGGCGCTTTTGAGGAGTTGAAACAAAAGCTCATGTCATCACCAATTCTTGGATATGCTAACTATGGATCAGACTTTATTCTTGAGACTGACGCAAGCCTACGAGGACTTGGTGCTGTGCTAATGCAGCAACAAGAAGGAGCATTCCGTGTCATAGCATATGCCAGCAGAACATTGAGACCTAGTAAAAGAAATGACATGAACTATAGCTCCTCTAAACTCGAATTCTTAGCAGTCAAGTGGGCTGTTACTGAGAAGTTTAAGGACTACCTGCTTGGATCAAAATTTGAAATTTTAACGGACAACAACCCTCTTGCGCATATTCAAACTTCATCAAAACTTGGCGCAACAGAACAACGATGGGCAGCTCAACTAGCTCAGTTCAACTTCAGCATCAGATATAGATCAGGGAAATTGAATCAAGCAGCCGATGCTCTATCTAGACTTCCGTCACTTACAACCGATATACCATCAGACGTGCGTGTTCAGGGATACGAATATGCAATCGCATTTATCGAAGGTAACTTTATGGACAGTGGCAACGAGTCAGATGATGTGATTGGCGTACAGTGCGATGCAATAAGCGCGTTACCTCGATATAGCAAGGCAGATGTCAGCAAGATGCAAAAGAATGACGACACAATTAAGCAGTTTCTTGTATACTTCAAAGAGGAAAGAAAGCCAACATCGGCAGAAAGGGCTTTGGATTCAACAAAGGTTACAGCTATGTTAAGACAACGCGACAAAATGTTATTGCGAGATGAAGTTCTTTACAGGAAAGTCAATGATCCCCATCTAGGCGAATTGAATCAGTTTGTAGTGCCCGACACACTCCAAGTGCCCGACACACTCCAAACACAGGTTCTCGAGATGTTACACAACCAGTCTGGACACCAGGGAATATAAAGAACACTAAGTCTTGTACGTTCTCGTTTCTATTGGACAGGAATGTTCAAGGACGTCGAAAACTATTGCAAGTCATGTTCAAGATGTAACACTGCGAAAATGCCTTCACCTAGGGTTTCAGTCCCTATGAGTCATCTCATAGCCACCAAACCGAATGAGATTGTCGCCCTTGACTTTACATTGTTGGAACCGTCAACTGATGGGCGGGAGAATATATTAGTTATAACAGATATATTTTCGAAATTTACAACCGCAATTCCAACAAGGAACCAAACAGCAGTCACAACAGCAAAAGCACTTGTAACAACATGGTTCATGCGTTATGGAGTACCTGAAAGAATACACTCCGACCAGGGAAGGAATTTTGAAGCCGAGCTTATTGTTGAACTATGCAAAATGTACAACATCAAAAAGAGTAGAACAACCCCTTATCATCCACAGGGGAACGGCCAATGTGAACGATTTAATAGAACGCTTCATGATATGCTCAGAACGCTTACTCCGAAGCAGAAGCAAAATTGGCCAAATTACCTTCCTGAATTGTTGCTAACGTATAACTCAACAGTTCATTCTGCAACGGGATTTTCACCATTTTACCTTATGATGGGTCGCCATCCGAGGCTACCTATCGACTGTCTTTTCGATTTCGAAGAAGGAGAGAGTGAAAACCATATTGAATATTTATCCGAACATCTTGAAAAAATGAAGGCTGCATACCGAAAAGCAGGGCAGCAACTCCAGAAAGAAGCCTCTTATCGTGCCGAAGCCCACAATGGTTCCGCAAAGCAACATTTCCTAGAAGTTGGAACACGTGTTCTCACGAGGAACAGAGTACAAGGGAGAAACAAGATCCAGGACAAGTGGAATTCTCGTCCTTATATTGTGGTTGAGTGTCTGGATAAGGAGCGACATGTGTACCTTATTGAACCGCAAGACAAGTCCGGTCCGCGCCGAATTGAAAACCGAACAAATTTGCAAGTGTGTCGTTTCGAAGAAACAAGCGATGATGAAAGTTCTGATGATGAACCGATGGTTTTAGGCTACAACGGACAGAGAGAACTGCGGCGCTCCACACGTTCCAATCTTGGAAGGCATCCCAACGTTCATCACGAGCCAAGATCTACTGTTAGTTGGGCACATTGAATAATTAAGGACAGACTTGTATGGGTGCTACTAATTCTTTTAGCAATGTAAATTGGTAGTCATGATTTTTTGAAGCAACAATTTTACTACCTTTTGTGTTTTACTTTTTATAATTTTGATACATTTTATATACATATTTTGCCGTTTTTGGTATTATATTTACTAGTGTTGTACATCGGAAGACATTTAAGAATCGATTATCGGAAAATAATCGGAAAGAGTAAACCGATCGATTATCGATTTAAATCGGAAAACAAAAGTCCGCGAAAAATGGAACATAAAAGATAGAAAACTTGTATTTTTCTGCATAAAATTCAGAAAACTTTGCTGAAAACAAAAATATAAAGCATTCAATTTCAAAGTGTCTGCCTGTTTACATGCAAGACAACAAGTAAGGGTTATGTTACATGTGAAAAGAGGAAAATAAATACCTTTACACAAAATGCCTTTCTTCAGCGACAATCGATTGTAAGAAAATGAAATCGATAATCGAAATCTAAAGAATTTTAGCGATCGACAATCGATTGTCGGCGACAATTGGTTCATCACTAATATTTACTTTATTATGATATATAATGTGATTGCTTAACTGTTTTGTGTTTATCAATGGATGAACTCTAGTCAACAGTTTGGTAATTTTCTAGTCCCTTTTTGATATTTCTAGTCAAACTTTTTTGTATTCTATTGTTATTTTTATGGTTGTATACTTAAGGTATGAATCCTAAACTTTCCTTTTTTTGATATATTCTTCTATGTTTTTGTTCAATACTTTTGTGGTGAATCTCAAGTATGAAAGTTTACAAGAGTGAGCATTGTTCATATCAATCTTTAAATTTTTCCTGTATAATATGAAGGTTGTATTAGTCATAGCTGAGTATGTGGGTATATTATATTTTTTGAGTAACGAGGACGTTACATGTATAAGCAGGGGAGTATGTGAGCAAGTCACAATGCGAAACTCCACTTAATAATTTCGGGTTTGGTATACAAGTTATATCGTACAAAAACCACATCTTTTGAGAACAAAGAAGCAAAATGTAAACAGTATACAGATAGATGTTTACAGCCTTTTAGAAGCCACATACAGGTATTGATTGTTATTTAATATCTTTCCTATAATAGTTAGCAAACTGTCATTATCTATATTAAATCATATTGTCCTGAAACATGACAAAATGAGATGTTTGGCCGTTTTCCCACATGCACACAATCACAGGGAATTATACATGAGAGTCTCTCCTATTGAGTAAGCATCTCTACACATCTGTAATTCCTCCTTCATGTGCTCTCGTTGTGGGTGTATTATCTTGGCAATATAATCATGTATTAGTCTTTTGATTGTTTATGTTTTCCCATTCATAGACTTTATTGTGTGGAATACATGGTCATAGTTAGTTTTGTATTCATCATATTTTTGTATACAATTTATTGCCTATAAGAAGTGCATAATAAGCACAGTTAGTTATGTTCACGAAGCAACACGTTCGACCAATGAGTCTTATCTATTTGTACACGAGTGGTCACAATTATTTAAAGTATGGAAAGCCATTCCTTCCGATATAGAGGCGAATGAAAGTATAATTTGTAGAGGTATAACCTGTGTGTTTACTTCGAGGATTTATTAAGTTAACCCTTTGCTAAACATGCACAGATGGTACATTTGTATTCTCCTAAATGTTGTCATACTAAATGTATGCTCATATATGTCATTTGATGTGGATTTAAAACACATATATCTTGCCATACTAAATGTATGCAATTTGTTATGGATGTGATTATGAAATGATCTCAGATCCCCATTGTGTAATCTTGCAATGATGAAACTTCTGTTAAGTTGCATAATAATATTGTGTACATCTAAGATCTGTTGCTGTGTTCATGATATCACTATGTACATATACTTAGTATTCCTTCTTTGTATTGCAGGTATCCTGCCACCTCTTCCTTTATAATCGAATAAACCATTGGAACCATGAACCTTAGTTATTATAATTATCAAATAACTACCACTGGGTCACATCCGCTAAGGCAAAGAAAATGTAAATATGGAGTATTCTTTGTAAAGTGTTTCCTTTTCTTCTACTTTTTAAGTTTAATTAAGAAATGACTGTCTTACTTTGGGTGTTCATGGTAGTATATTTCTGGTTGGTCACGTGCAAATTCGCGATTCTCAGAAAATTTGCACATGTCCAACCAGAATTATACTACCATGAACACCCAAAGTAAGACACTCTTTACTTATATTTTTGGCCGGATTGTAAAGCAATGCCGGTCTATAGATTGACGATGTCCGTCTTTCTGTCTGTCTGTCCATCAGTCTGCCGTCAACATTTTGGTTAAAGTTTCTGGTTGAGGCAAAATCTTAAGAACTATATGCTGCAGAAACTTTATATTATACATGAAGCTTGCCCATCACAGGACCTTTCAATTTATGCCATAACATTTGACCTAGAGACCTTGGCATTGGACTTTGACCTAGTTAAAGATTTTGGTCAAATTTTCTGGTTGAAGCAAAATCTATGGAACTGTATGCAGCAGAAACCTTATATTATACATGTAGGTTTGCCCATGAGGAGACCTTTCAATTTATGCCGTAACATTTGACCTAGTGACCTTGACCTTTGACTTTGACCTAGTTTAAGATTTTGGTTTCTGGTTGAAGCAAAATCTATGGAACTGTATTCAGTAGAAACCTCATACCGTATTACACATTTAGGTTGCCCATTACAAGACCTTTCAATTTATGCCGTTACATTTGACCTACTAACCTTGACATTAGACTTTGACCTAGTTAAAGATTTTGGTTAAAGTTTCTGGTTTAAGCAAAATCTAAGGAACTGTATGCTGTAGAAAATTTCATTTTACATGTAGGTTGCCCATTACAAGACCTCAATTTATGTCGTAACATTTGACCTTGTGACCTTGACATTGGACTTTGACCTAGTTAAAGATTTTGGTCAAAGTTTCTGGTTTAAGCAAAATCTAAGGACCTGAATGCAATATAAACTTTATATTTTACATGTAGATTGCCTATGACAAGACCTCTTGATGTATGCTATAACATTTGACATTGTGACCTTTGACTTTGACCTTGTTGAAGATTTTGGTTAAAACTTCTGGTTGAAGCAAAATTTAAAGAACTGTATGCAGTAGAAACTCTATATTATACATGTAGGTTGCCTCTATCTGACAAGACCTCTCAATGAATGCTATAATATTTGACATATTGACCTTGACCCAGTTGGTGACAAAAACTTACTATGCAATCCGGCAATACCGTCTTCAGCGGTGTTTTATTCCATTTGTACTAAATATCAGACACCCCTTTTAGCAATAATAATGAGCGCAGTGAATGTTATAACATCAAAAGTATCTGAATGTTGGTAAATTCTCCGTACTTTCAAAACTAAATCGTGAAGTCAAAGTAGGCAACCAGAATTATAGTTTATATAAATCCCTTTGCCTAACAGGCGTTTAACATAGGGATTCTTCTGCAATGTAAATATTGTTGATTGTAAGAATTTAGATTAAAGAATGATGATAAGATAAAAATTTGATGATCAGATGACAATGAAGATAATATGGTTGGTAGTGATGATGATGATTACGGGATTTATTCAGTCTTCACAAATTTTCGCTAAGGAAACATTTTGTGGGGCTAGTAGACTTTAAATAAACAATACAAATGGATGTAAAATGTAGTTCCATCATACTTTCAGGGATAACCAAGCACGAAGAGACTATATACCAAAAAAGGTCATGTGTATTTCAACAATGAAATGAATTGGAGGACTTTGAGATGGAGAAATTTAAGCCAGACTCGGGTAAGAACTAAGCAAACAAGTTATGTTTATGAAACACCATACCTCCATTGGAAGTTTTATGTATCTGGTCTACCAACCAAGGGTGCATATGGTGTTTGGCTTGTCTGTCTATCAATCTGCCGTAGATTTACAAGTAAAATACCATAAATTATGAAACTTTTTATGCCCCGGAATCAAAGATTCGGGGGCATATAGATTTTGGCCTGTTCATCTATTTGTCTGTTTGCCGGAAAATCTTTAACATTGGGCATAACTTTTGAATGGAAGAGGTGATACAGCTTTCATATTTCACATGTGTATTCCTTGTGACAAGACCTTTCCATAGGTACCAAAAGTTTTGACCCCACGACCTTGACCTTTGATCTACTTTTCAAAAATTTTAACATTGGGCATAACTTTTGAATGATAATTGATAGGGTTTTCATATTTTACATGTGTATTTGTTATGACAAGACCTGTCTATTGATACCAAAATTTCTTACCTTGACTTTGACCTTTCTCATACTAAACAGAAAATTGTGTTTATACTAACGAAGATGCCATCGGGGGCATTTGTGTCTCACAAAGGCAGGCTTTATTTTTTTCATTTCCTTCCAAACTAGCTTACCTTGCATTAGATTGTATACAAGTTAAATTGACATTTTTCAATGTATTATCAGTGTTTATTCTCACTTTTGGGAGAAGGGGGTCAAGGCCAGTGTATAGGGGAAAATATGTGCGTGAACTACTCAGTAGTTATATTGATTTAGGCTGAAGGCTGAGCAGGTTTAATCATTACCCGACTAGGTCTGTATAGTCACCAGTAGACAGAATTACTGCTTTCTTAAATTATCAGTAATATTTCTATTACAGTATTTACATTGTAATGCCTGTTGTTATCATTGTTTTTGCACACAGGTTATTGTGACAGTTTATAGTGGCATAGACATAATTCAATAGCAGAAATCAGCATACATGTAGTTGGGGTTTTTTTCAGGTAAAAGGAACTGTAGATGAATAGAGAAAAAAATGATAGAGACTGCAGATAAATAGAGAAAAAGATGACTAAGAGAATGGACGAATAGAGAAAAAGATCATACAGACATTATGCATAAGGGACAAAACCATCGTCATCATCATTGTCATTAATATAAACTGTTTCATTATTAGTATTTATACAATGTATCATTTTTTGGATAAGTAAATATAAGTAAAATTATTATTTAAATTAAATTTATTAGATAAATTAAAAATAATTATTTATATAATCTGGTTTCTATTCCCTTTCTCATTGGATTAGAACTGTGCATGTGACAGTAATTGTCAGATGATGTTGACCTATTCAGGCTAATTTCACAATGAACATTGCCACCACAAAACTCTTTTCTTCAAGTTTCACAGTAACTATCACTATCGCGAAAATTCTGTTTACCAGTAAATATTTCCATTGCACAGGAATCCCCATGTAAAGCGCCCGTTAGGCAAACGGATTTATAAACTATAATTCTGGTTGCCTACTTAGTTATAATGACGTCACGCTTTAGTTTTGAAAGTACGGAGAATTTACCAACGTTCAAATACTTTTGACGTTATAACATGCAAAAGGCTCATTATTAATGCTAAACGGGATGTCCGCGATTCACGGAATTTGCACATGACCAACCAGAATTATACTACCATGAACACCCAAAGTAAGACAGTCATTTCTTAAATATAAAAAACATTTTAAAATGATATTTGTGACCTCATTGACGTCATTTTGTATGCAAAGTTGTATATGGTTGCTAAATTTGAGCTACGAAATATTTGCATTGGAACAAATAATAGAATTTTGAAGAATTGTTGTTTATAATTGACTCGTCATTAATTATAACGATTCAGTCAAAATAGATTAAGAAACATACTATACATAAGTTTTGAAGTATAAAAGCATTACTTTTAAGGAAAGTAGACTTTGTGTATGTTTCTATGATTTACAGAATGTCTATCTGGTAAATGTGTTCAAATTTTTGTTCTCTTATTTTGTGCAAATTGTTGATGTACATATTATGCAGTTTCCTTAACAATAAAAAACTGTTACTGTAATTTATCTATTTTAGTATTATTATTGTACTTATGAAATACAGCAAATATATATGAAAACACCATTTGCGTTACTAATTTGACTACTGAAAATATGCAAGACACATGAATGTTCATGTAACAGAAAATTACACAAAACAGCACATAAAAACTTATTTTATAGTATATAAAATATTTTATGTTAGCAACGGTAAACCCGGGAAAACTACATTGCGCGCTCCGATCAGGGTTTATACGGTTACTTACGCTGCGCGCGCATCTCATTAATATTGATTAGCGTCACATACTCGATACTTTACCTTTAGAAACAAATTGCAAAGTTTTTCGCTGGATTTACTTCATTTTTTGGATCCAGAAGTCACTCAGACTTCCTCTACAGGTAATCAACTATATAACCAACTATATGATACGTGTTTATGTACTTTGAGGGGAACGACATATCGATTTGCAGCTGGCTAATTTGTGGCGCGGAGCTGAGGACTGTTTGTTTACATTGATGCGTCGTACCACGGACTTGTTCCTGCTACCTACTGTTCTACCTTTTATCCACAAACATTGCTGATGGTGATAAAAACTTGTTTCATTAATTTAACGATAAACTGAATTTTTCCTGCATAAACGGTATACCTTGTTCTTAAGCTGTCAATCTATGTCACGTGACATTTATTTGTAAACAATGCCATCCAGTGTCCTGATCATAGGCAGTTCACATGTGAATTATCTCAAATCATTCGTGAAGCAGAAGGATGAGCGATGAAACTTCGATATTGATCCTGAGACCCGCATATCATTTTATGGTGTAAGTGGTGGTCGAATTAATTCATCAGATCACATAAATCGTATTGAGAAGAAGATCAACTTAGTGCGACCAGATGGCCTTATCGTTCACATAGGGGGCAATGATCTCGACAATTCTGAAATAAACCAGGAAGATGTCAGAGAACTATGTTTACATCTCGTTGCAATATAAGACACATTTGTAGGCAGATATAGGATAAAATCCGTTGCTATAATGCAGCTTATGCCAAGAATGTCAACTCGTCATCTCCAGGTGGATCGCTACAATGACTATGTCATCACCTTCAACAGAATCTTAAAGGACGAACTGAAACACAATCGAATTATGACGTACTGGAAGCTGTCCGGCCTTAAAAATGCAGCAGTGGCAATTTACCGAGATGGAGTTCACCTCAACCAAGATGGACTTATAAGATATTATAGGAATGTCCGTGGTGCAATCCTAACTCTATTGAAATCTATTGTTTAGTTACATTTTTATACATTCATTTCTCTTATCAGTGGTACTTATGTACGTTATACAGAATAACCACCTTTTAAGGTTTATGACAAAAAGTATCCTTTTAAACACAACAATTTATTGAAATGTTGAATAGTTACCATGGTTATGATGCAATATACATTCTGTCATTCTAATTACATAGCCTGAAAATTAACCTTTCTAATCTGACCCCTCATTACAAGTAATAACCACCTATAAATCAGTAAATTATTACTTCACACGATTATTATACAGGTTCGATTAACGAACTAACAAAATCCAGGTTACTTTAACCTGTAATTTATGCAGGCTATTATAGCCCCTATTCGCATCTTAGGAAAATATTCATTGCAGGTTACTTTAATCTGCCATATACGGTATGCAGGCTATTTTAGCCACATATTTTAGCTTACAAAAATACCCACCGTTACTTTTACCTTATGAAAATATTAACTGCTGGTTACTTTAATCTGCCACACATCAGGCTATTTTAGCCACCTATTTCTAGCTTATAAAAATACCCAGGTTACTTTAACCTGCCATACATAGAGGCTATTATAGCCGCCTATACGATTTTATAACAATTTCCAGGTTATTTTAACCTATCTTACGTACAGGCTATTTTAGCCGCCTATGGTTTTGTTGTTATTAGTTACAACTAATCTATAAAATTATAATTATACAATTATATAACTCGAATTGAATATTATAAATCCGTTTCATAAACTCGCGATCTAACTTAACGGTTGTCGTAATACACACTGTGGTACACACCAGCAAAATTTTTTTTTCTTTTTTTTTCTTTTCCCCTACACCTGATAAACTGCTAATTCACTCTGATACCATATTACAGAACCATGGAACCTCCAGCCAAAAGGTCAAAAAGAATACAACAGAGGAAAAGCAGCCAGACAAATGAGACAGGTTCACCATCGTTACTCGACCAAATCCGCGGCTGCATTCGAGAGGAGATGCCGGCTATAGTGAGAGCTGTGGTCCAAGAGGTAACCCTCCCCTCTTCAAGACCAGCAACATCTGCTAGCACTTCTTCACAAAATGAGCCGGAAATCCAAACAAGCAACACACCTGGAGCGGATTCTGCTACACAGGCAACTTTTCCGAGGCCTGCAGACATGGCCATAGGCTCAATTTTGGACCAATCACCAGGTACATGTAATTCTTCTAATAGCATAAGCAGACCATTGGGTGCATTGGTTGACCAAAAGATAAAGGCTAAGATCTGGGCGTATGAATATATTGAACTGAATTCGATCATTCATAAAGAGCAGCATGATCAATTTCAAATGGTGGAAAGGGACGGAGTCATGGTTTTCATCAAAGCAAAAGTCGGCAACAAATTTTCCTCCCTGGCACAGTGGAATAATGCTTTCCATATTTTCGTAAGCGTTTACTGTGAAAAGAAACCTGATTCAGCAACTTCTCTCATGAAATACGCCAATATCGTGAACAAACTAGCGGACCAAGCAGGTTTGAATGCAGCCATATCATATGACAAGAATTTCAGAGAGTGGAGAGCCTTGGATGCAACGAGCTTGCCTTGGCAACAGTTAAATTCGGAACTGTACCAGCAAGCTCTGGGGACCTCAGTTCAGCAAAAACTAGCAAAAATCCAAGACTCAAACTCACATCCCTTTCATGACAGCAGCCCCCCAAAATGGTTTTGCTACAACTTCAACAACAACAGGGGGCAATGCACACGGGAGCAGTGTAACTTCCCCCATATCTGCCAAAAATGCGGTGGGAATCACCACAAAGGAATTTGTCTCTCTGCAAAATCCAAAAGAAATGGTTACAAGTCCACTCAATTTGCCAGAAAACCACAACCAAAGCCCACAGGAACAATCGCTGCTGCTTCTAAACCCGATGCAACCAAATCTAAACAATCAAAATAAACATCTATCCGTTTCCCCTGTCGATCCTTCAAAATTAAAATTTTGGCTATCTGGATACAATTAAACTTTAAAAGATTTTTTGATAAACGGATTCACAGAAGGTTTCAAAATTCCGTTTACAGGTCAACGTGAATTTAGAATCAGTAAAAATCTTAAATCTGCTACCGAAAACCCACTTGTGCTTCAAAATGCCATAGAAAAAGAAATCAAAACAGGTAGAGCGGCTGGGCCTTTCAATTCTTCACCTTTCAAAAATTTTCAAATCTCTCCACTGGGCGTGGTTCCGAAAAAGAAAAGAACGAATTCAGAGTTATCCACCACTTATCTCACCCGGACGGCAATTCTATTAACGATGGCATAAATTCAATACACACATCGGTACAATATCAAACCATTGAAGACGCCATTCGCATCGTGGCGAAATTCGGTCGTGGTACATTGATGGCGAAAACTGATATTGAGCATGCTTTTAAGCTCATACCTATTCATCCGTCTGACTACGAATTATTGGGATTTCAGTTCAATGGCCAATTTTATTATGATAAAACCTTGCCCTTTGGGTTGAGTTATTCGTGTCAATTATTCGAAAAATTCAGTTCGGCCCTGCAATGGATAATGGAATCTCATTTCAAAGTCCCTGGGTGAGTTCACGTCTTGGACGACTTCCTTTACCTCGGCCCACCCCGCTCTGATCTCTGTAATAAATCTCTGAACTACTTTCTCAATGTCTGTAAGGAAATTGGTGTACCTATCAAAGCCGCAAAAACGGTCTATCCCACAACATGCTTGACTTTTTTAGGCCTCGAAATAGACAGTATGGCGTTTGAAATCCGATTACCACCGGATAAGTTGTCCAAACTTAAAAATGCAATAACTGAAGCTTTAAACATGCGAAAAATGACATTACGCCAGCTTCAATCTCTAATCGGGTTACTCAATTTCGCATGCATAGCCGTTACTCCGGGCAGAGCGTTTCTTCGCCGGATCATTGATCTTACAATCGGACTCGCAAAACCTCATTTTTCCGTCGCATTACAACAGACGCTAAAGATGATCTGCGGGCTTGGGCTTTATTCATTGAGAATTTCAATGGCAAAGGCTTAATTCTAGAAGACAAGTGGAAATCCTCGGAAACCCTTAACCTTTATACAGATGCCAGCAATTTAGGTTTTGGTGCAGTGTTTAATGACCAATGGTTCTACCACGCGTGGCACGCTTCATGGGAAAATTACCACATTACTATCAAAGAACTTTTCCCTATTGTGCTAGCCCTTGAGGTTTTCGCGGCGCAAATAGCGAACTCTAAGATAATATTTCATTCAGATAATTTGGCTGTCGTGCACATAATCAATAAACAAACTTCAAAAGACAAAACTATCATGAAACTAGTCAGACGTTTAGTAGTGTGTATTTTGAAGCACAACGTGGTATTCAAGGCCTGTCACATTCCAGGCGTACTTAATGTTGCAGCCGACAAACTTTCCCGTTTACAGGTACAACAATTCATCCAACTCTATCCACACATGGCACGCAATCAGGTGAAGATCCAAGAAAATCAGTTGCTTCTTTGAACCAAACTGCCGCAACCTTGATGAGAGAATCACTGTCGCCCTCCACGCAAACAGCCTACAGGTCCATCTTTGAGAAATACGCAAAGTTCGTTGCTAGATTGGTAACGAACAACTCCAATTCAACAGCAAATATTACACCTGAACTAGTGGCTCTTTTCATAGCGGACTGTTACAAGCAAGGACTCGCGGTGGCTACCGTGCAGACTTACATTTCAGCACTTGGTTTCTTTGCTAAATTGAAGGGCCTTACAGATGTATCACAGACATTTGCTATAAAACGAATGTTGTCAGGTTATCAGAAGAAACATATCTCTTGTGACACGCGCCTGCCCATAACACCTATTATTTTATCAAAATTAATTCATTCACTACCATTTGTATGCAAATCAATGTTTAGTCGTGTTCTGGTCAAAGCGATGTATTTATTGGCTTTCCATGCTTTCTTAAGAATCGGCGAAATTACAGGAACTAAAGATAATCACGGTAATTGTATCCGCAAGGAAAACGTGAAAATTCTTTCATCACCTGATGAACAAAATAAACACAATGAATTAACATTTTCAACTTTTAAGCATAGCGCGGGTAAACATATACCAACGATCGCGATTAAGGAAAACTCGATACAAAATTTATGTCCCGTCAAAGCAATTTGTGATTATTGCAATCTACGCGACAGCAAAGACGGACCTTTCTTCAAATTCATGGACGATTCGCCGGTATCGCGCCAATACTTCACACAACACTTACAAGCATCGTTAGCATGGGCTGGATACGACTACAAACACTACAAAGGTCACAGTTTCAGGATTGGAGCAGCAACTACAGCAGCAGAAAAAGGGATAAATGAGGAAAAATCCAAGCCATGGGCCGCTGGCACTCTGCTGCGTACAAGAAATACATACGTATTCATTCAATCACCCTGGATTAATTTCATTACTGGCACAACATGTTAAAGGTCATGGAGACAAGGGCTCCTGATCTCGACCTTCCGATATTAAACTCAATTCTGTTCAATATTTGACAGTTAATTCGGTCGATTCAATCAGTTGGTACCATTGTGGGTCATGGAGACATGGGCTTCTGACCTATTTATCGCGCCGGGTCATCGAGACATGGGCTTCTGACCTAATTACCGCGCCTGGTCATGGAGACAGGGGCTTCTGACCAATTTATCGCGCCTGGTCATGGAGACGTGGGCTTCTGACCTATCCGCGCTCTATACTTGTTTGTCAACATCGTGTCTGAACACATAAACAAGGCTTCTAAACTTACCGTTGAACCACTATATTCCGCGCCTGATCGTGAAGATTCTTCCAAATGGAAAGTTTCGGTGCGAACTTACGGCCATGGAGACATGGGCTTCTGGTCATCTATCATTGTTTCATATTCTAGTCAACACTTCCTGCCTCAGACATGTGTAAATAGTTTTGTTTCAACATAGTAGAGCTATCGTGTTATGTAGTCGACTTGCTGACATTATAGTCTGAATTATTGATATGTTAATTTTAACATGCATAGTTATAAATAATTTCGTAAACGCTCACTAGTCATAACATTAAAAGATATTGTATACCCATAGAAATCCATTTTTCGTTTATAGTAGAAGTAAGTTTTAATAAAGAAATAAATTAAAAAAAAAAACTAAAGGTGTAGGAGGATGGGGGGTTCGTGCCTGACACTTGCGCGTCTTGACACTCCCTTTGGCGCTATTTTGCAAAACCCCATCCTTGTGTTTCACAAATTAACATAATTTCCTACGGGGTTTCAGGGATATAATGATTTCATAATAGTACAATGTTATGTAACCTTTATGTGCCTATTGTATTTAACATGAATGTTTCATACCTGTATGTACATAATGCTTTGCGTCATTTTAATAAATGACAATTTTCAAACTTCAATAGGCGATATGTTATTATTTCAGAATGATGATGAGTTGCAATGACATAAAAAGGTTTAATGAGATCCTGTAAATGTATGGAATAACAAAATCCAATACAAAAAAAATTCATATCATTGTGCTTTGATAGAATTTCATTCTTGTTATATGTGTGCAGTGTAGAATAAATGCATGTATGTATGTATACAGCAGATAGCAACTTGATAAACTAGAACATCTCACATGCAAGAAGCAAATTTAACCCTATAATTTGTCTTATGATTCGTTTTCATATGAAAACAATTTCATATGATTCTCATATGAAATAACCAAATTCAGCACTAAAATGTTTCATATGAAAATAGTTTCATATGATTCTCATATGAAAAAACCAAATTCAACACTATTATGTTTCATATGATTGCATATGAAAGTAGTTTCATATGAGAATCATATGAAATAACCAAGTTCAACACTAAAATGTTTCATATGATTTTCATATGAAAGTAGTTTCATATGATTTTCATATAATATTCATATGAATGTTCATATGATTTTCATGTGATCAGAGATACATATGATTTTCATATGATTCTCATATGGTTCTCATATGAAACCTCACATATGATTCACATATTATGCCCTTTTTTCATGAATACATATGAACGCTTTCATATGATTTGCATATGTGGATCATATGAAATTCATATGTGGCAAGTTTCCCTGTGAGAAGATCTAACAACTCCCATCGAAGGAAAATCTATAACAACTTTTCATCCAGATAACCCCATTGGCCATCAAAATGTTTTCAGATTTGGAAGAATAAGACGTCCGAAACACAAAGCGTTAAAATAGTAATGCAAAAAAAAAAAAAAAACAAAACAAAAAAAAACAAACCACACACACCAAGGAAGACTGAATAGATTTAGAGAATTGATAAAACTACCAAATAAAATTCATCCTACGCGGCACCATTCAATCAGATAAGTCCGAAGAATGGTAGAAGTGGAATTAATATTTGACAATTATTTCGCACATACTCACACATAATGATTATTATAGTCAGGAAGAGGTTAAAGTAAAACAAGAACTGCAATTTGGTTACGATTAAGACCAGCCAACCTTGCCTGAATTTATATATATCAAGTGTGTTATTATCAAAGTTTTTTTTTAAGTAGTTCATAAATTAAGACCAACCAGAACAGACTGGATTTTGAAATATCAATAATTATGCGTTTATGTTGATATAAAAAAGTAAAAATGTCTCAAAGTAATAAATTCTATGTACCTTGTCAAAATTCCTCTATGAAAAATGTCTTCTCAATAACATGATTCGTCATAGGAGCAATATTGTAAAATTTGCGCACTCATTATTTTTGTCAAAATCTAATTAAATTCAATGACTTCGCTCAGATCAAATTTATAAGTCATGAAGCCATCTCGACAATGACTTGAATTAGTCCAAGGGGTTCAGCTGTCCTTATATAAACAGTGAAGAAATGGTCGAAAAAGCGTGAGTAGATATATCTCCTCAAATCATAAAAAAAGCATAAAAACATTAACATTTATCGTCATAAAATCTTTCTATTTTAAAGGGCGTATATCATTTCTTAACATGCCCAAATGTTGGTATCTCAGTGCACTTTCCAATTTTGCAAACACAGAGTTTCAATGAGGAGGATATTTAAACCTTTTATCTACATCAACGATAAAACCTTGTAATTTTGAATGGCTTGCTTTGATTGCATGTCTTTGACGATTTTTAAGAAAACCGGATAATGTGAATGTTGAAGATTTACGACTTCGTAAAGGAAGGAAAAAACAATGAGCGTACAGCTACCACACTTTTAACTGATATCCAAAGACGATATTTCCTGACTTCCATGGTCTTTTTTTACTCATACATATAGTTTTCGTATAGTGTTACCGTTATTAAAGTGTTATCTTATTGTATACGATGATATACGATGGACAATGTTTACTACAAAGAAATGCATTCTTTTTAGGCGGCTCTTAGGTCGTAACCCATATCCAATCAAGACCCTGGTGCACAGGTTTCGAATTTATTGTGCAAAAGATTTATCCATGGTAATGCGAATGTATTCATTAAAACAAAAGTTTATCCAATCCACTCAGCTCTCAGTATCTATATGAATGTATTGTATGTAATGCATATATGTAATAAGATGACTGTGAATCAGATATCCAATTTCTCCTGATTGTTCAAGTATTGAATGTCCTCTAATATTTATCATCATTAATGATCATGGTGATACAGTTATAGCTCATTGTTCGAATCCCAAATGTATAAGGTTTCTTGACATCTACAGCATGATTACATGTCATGTAGCATAAACATATGTTCGAGTCCCAATATGTCTATATGTAAGACTCATCATGATAGTCATAATCTGATATTCTCTTTCTTGAATATATTCCATAGTATTGACTCAGTTCTCAATATTATTTCAATTCTATAGTAAAAGTTGTGAATAATAAATCATATATCAGTTACAATTTTATTGAACAAGAAATTCTATTGCTATAAATGAAATAAATACTATTATAAGTATACAACAACAAAAATTAACAATCCATCTACATGTATATCTAAATTTGGCGTTCTTTGGGGCTATTTATGATGATAATTCTGAATACTTCTATCTGATTCTGAACCCAGGGGGAGCCCGGCAGGTTATCATAATTTATGTTAATTAAGCCAATAAATAAATGGTATCTGGGGAGAGCCCGGCAGATACCAGGAAAAAACTACCTGGGGGGAGCCCAGCAGGCTATTTAGAATACTAATGAACTCAATTTAGAAGAGAAAGTATCATGGGGAGCCCAGCAGATACTAAGCATGTACCTGGGGGGAGCCCGGCGGGTATGCTGTATGAAATAGAAATTGTTGATTTGGGGGAAAAAATTTGTGTAAGCAAATTTACAATGCCGAAATTCTAATTATAAATATATAATTATTGTACTACTTTGCACCTGTAAGCAAAACTACTGCATGTACTTAATGCACTTTATTATACAACCTGAATAGCCCCAATCTTAATGTTCCATTACAAGGCAAAAGACACTGATCTTTACATAAATGAACCTGTAAACATAAGTTGTACGCAATCACAACATCAAAACTGTAATAATACAATAATATTTATGAAAATCTCATCTGTATAACATAAAATGCTAAGTATATTATATGATCCACACATCATAATCTACAATCTGACTTTGTATCTTTTTTAATGATTTTAAGTTTGTTATAAAATTCTAAATAATAATTTTTTAAATATATGGAGAAATATAACTTCTCATTGCTGTTCATTAAGAGGAAAAGCTGGGGATGGTGGGAGGGAAAATTTTTTAACAATAGCCATGAAGTACATCCATACAGAATCGAGTAAAATCTAAGACTGAAGCTGGGGCAAACTGGTCGCTCTTGCTGATTGGCCCAAATTATCATGTGATTAAAACGTCATCTCCCATATAAGGGATTCTACTCAGGAATACACATCATACACAACGCAGAAAATAGATTGACATAGAGATTAAACAAATGTATAAACTTTAATTAAATAAATAAACATTTTATCCAATCCACTCAGCTCTCAGTATCTATATGAATGTATTGTATGTAATGCATATATGTAATAAGATGACTGTGAATCAGATATCCAATTTCTCCTGATTGTTCAAGTATTGACTGTCCTCTAATATTTATCATCATTAATGATCATGGTGATGCAGTTATAGCTCATTGTTCGAATCCCAAATGTATAAGGTTTCTTGACATCTACAGCATGATTACATGTCATGTAGCATAAACATATGTTCGAATCCCAATATGTCTTTATGTAAGACTCATCATGATAGTCATAATCTGATATTCTCTTTCTTGAATATATTCCATAGTATTGACTCAGTTCTCAATATTATTTCAATTCTATAGTAAAAGTTGTGAATAATAAATCATATATCAGTTACAATTTTATTGAACAAGAAATTCTATTGCTATAAATGAACTAAATACTATTATAAGTATACAACAACAAAAATTAACAATCCATCTTCATGTATTTCTAAATTTGGCGTTCTTGGGGGCTATTTATGATCATAATTCTGAATACTTCTATCTGATTCTGAACCCAGGGGGAGCCCGGCAGGTTATCATAATTTATGTTAATTAAGCCAATAAATAAATGGTATGTGGGGACAGCCCGGCAGATACCAGGAAAAAACTACCTGGGGGGAGCCCAGCAGGCTATTTAGAATACTAATGAACTCAAGTTAGAAGAGAAAGTATCTGGGGGGAGCCCAGCAGATACTAAGCATGTACTTGGGGAGAGCCCGGCAGGTATGCTGTATGAAATAGAAATTGTTGATTTGGGGGAAAAAATTTGTGTAAACAAATTTACAATGCCAAAATTGAGTGTAATTATTTTAAATCTTAATAATGTCTACACGAAAGCCCCCAAGAAACAAAACAATAATACAAAAACTAACATTCTATATTTAGCTAGGCAAAATAGCAGGTTTCATGCACATCTGAATCTGAGCATTCTCAATAGTACCTTTATTAGTTCTTATGTATCTTGTGTAACAATTTGATGACCATCTACCTAAACTCTTAATTATATGGTCCTCAACCCCTGCTGCAGCTGCTGATGTTGCAGCACCTATTCTGAAAGAATGGCCACTGTATTGTACATTACAAAGACCTAGTGTAGATATTAAGCTTCTTACATATGATATAAATTTATCTCTACTTAGTACTGAGCCATCATAATCTATGAACAATGGAGATTTAGCATTATGTCCCATACTCTTTCTCTGTGAGATAATACTGTACATGTGATAAACAGGTTGTAACATGGAGTTCTCAAAAATATGTATCAAAATACCCTTCCTATATGGATCAGTCTTGGAAACCTTCAAGTGTAAAGTAAAATATGATTTATCATCAGAAAAAGAAATGTCACCAATACACAAGTAATTTGCTAAATCAGGATTTCTAACAGTAAATTCTCCACATCTCAAAAATCCGAAAAAAGCAGTAAGGCAAGCACATTGCAGTGTCAGGTCTAACGGACGAGAGAAAATGCCTGACCGTAATAATTTACACATCTTCTCTAGTATATCAAATGTAATAGGCTTTCTACGAGCATCTGTTTTATTATAAAATGAATATTCTCTCTTTATAGCTTTCAAAATACATTCCAATCTATCAAAACTGTCAAATGAAAATGTTAAACCAGATTTAAGATAATGAAATCTTATCCCTGCAAGATACAGCTAAATAGTATTGTATCTTAGACCTAACCTTCTGAAACAGTAAGTGACATATTCAATTAAAACATTTTCTGACAGGTCTGGTAATGTACCTCTGGGTACTACAATGGAACACATAGCAATGAATCGTAAAAAATGCTGTATCGCACTGTTGTACGTTTTAGCCGTTTTTGGGCTAACCACAGAATTCCACAGACTGTCGATATCCTGTTTTAAATTCTCACACGTTCCTCCATGGGCAGACATGGTACTGGGTGTCTCTTTGCTGTGGGACACAGATTGCGAAATTTGTCCATCTGAAATCGAGATATAGCATCAGCAATGGTATTATCACGACCAGGTAGATGTTTAGCATGTACAGTAAAGTTATTGCTGGCTGCTTGCCATGCAAGTTTTCTCATTAACTTCATAACAAGAGGGCTCTTAGATCTGCCTTTATTGATGATGTTGACGGTTCCTAAATTATCACAGTGAAATAAGATTCTTTTGCACTGCCATTTAATGCCCCATAGAGCACAGGCCATGACGATTGGAATCAATTCACAAAATGCCATAGATAGTATTCCTAAACTTCGACACATTTCAATCGGGATCTTGCCCTGAAACCATTGATCTTCGTAAATTCCACCAAATGCCTGCTCTGTGGCATCAGTGAACAAGTGCAGATCGGCTGCACTCACTATATTATCATGTAAAAAGAAAGAAACAACATTCCATCCTGCTAGAAATTTGTACCACATATTAATATCTAATCTGCACTCTGCGGAAATCTTGACATGGTGATGAAGTTCCTTAACTGTGGTTGGTAGTTGAATAAGATAGGATATGAAGGATCTACCTGGATGTACTACTCTACAGGCAAAATTAAGGTGACCCAACAAGCTTAGTAGTTCCCTTTTTGTACACGACTTCCTATCTTTAAAACTGTTCAATATTTCACATATTCTTTCCAATTTATCTTCGGGAAGTCTAGCTTGCATTTTTCTGAGTCCAATATAATGCCTAAATACTCGAGACATCATGATGGTCCCACTGACTTATGAATAGCAAGGGGAATTCCGAGGTTATTGAACAACAAAGTTAATATTGCCATGGTTCTCTCTGCAGTAAACTCAGGTGGGTCAATCGTAAGAAAATCATCAAGTAAATGTAAAATATTTCCTACACCATAGTGATTTGTCGCGATCCAACACAGTGCTCTTGATAGAGTATCAAAAATTTTCGGACTCGATCTGCTACCAAACACTAATCTTGTGTAAAAGTTATATTTGTCATTCCATTGTATTCCTTGGTATGGCCATAGATTAGGAAGCACTGGAATTAATCCGTTTTTTGAATTTATTTCGTCGCATTGTACTTTTGGATGGTCTTTTTTTGCATTTTAGACAAACATGAGCATTGTTGCATCGTGGCCTATTGCACCCGCGTTCCCCATTGTAATTGTTACAGATTTCCTGATTCCCAAACATCTGACGTTGTCTCCCATATGAATCTGTCTTAGAAGCCCAGTTCCTGTTAGATTGAGCCTGTGATTTAAAATAACCCACATTTTCAAGAGATTGAGGGCAAAATGCGGCCGTGTGGCTAACGCTGGAGCAATAGTAGCATGCTATAGGTTTCAGATTTGCGAATATATTGCAAATTATTATGCTTCCAGTGAGTTTTTTCTGTGATAGGTTCTACTCTACCATATTGTGACAGAGAACGGTTCAGGTGAACACTATCACCTTTCTAAGTGTGCACTATCACCCTAATAGTGCACCCCTGCCTTTCCACAGTAGTGTTCTTAACTTAAGTGATGCTGACCTGTTTATATATACAGACATGTCGTTTTCATACAAGATATTTAATTAAATTTGTTTGCATACCCAAGCAAATGTTCCTAGATATTTATTTTTTCCTTTAAAATTAATGCCAAATTTATGTTGCTATATTTTTCTTGTTAAATAATGCCTGTACTTATCGACCAGACTATATATCTTTTACAGTCAGAGAGGGGTAAATCCAGAATATGCACAAGATTTTTTGAAAGAGAGGTAACTCGTACAATCAATATTCATAACATATATCTTGAAAAGGAGTACACTATCAAAAACAAATGTTCCTAGATAGTTATTTTTTCCTTTAAAATTAATGCCAAATTTATGTTGCTATATTTCTTCTTGTTAAATCATGCCTATACTAGACGACCCCACTATAGATCTTTTACAGTCAAATAGGGGTAAATCCAGAATATGTTTGTCTGTAACACAGGGTTTTTGAAAGAGAGGCAACTCGTGCAATCAATGTTCATAACATATATCTTGAAGACATTTTCTATGAAGGGAACAGTCAGCATAATAATAACAATAGTGTTAGGTTTAGTGTTCACTATGCCGAAATAGTAGTCAGGGTTCTGGCACATAGTGCACTCCCCTTCGGGTCGTGCACTATGTGCCAGAACCCTGACTACTATTTCGGCATAGTGAACACTAAACCTAACACTATTATATAAACAGAGTATTGTCTCTTATCGACCAGTCAATCGGTATGTTATTGTAGCGGAGATTGGCGGATGCTTTAAGACTAAATTGTCTATGATATTCATAAAATCCATTTCCCCCATATCGTGTAGACATATCGACAATGTCTCTTTCATATAGATCTAGTTCTTCGCGTCTGTGTGGAAAAGATTCGCACATTACACTTTTTTAAATCCCGAAGGCTGTGATAAATTCCCCAATAGATAGTATCTTTGATAGTCGTGGGTCATTTTTCTCACGTTTCTTCTCTTTTTCTTCGGAAAAGTTAGAATATAAGTGATAGGGTATTAAAAGTGACGCTAAGTTAATGTCCTAACCCTCAATAATTGCCTGCCGAAGAGATGGGGATACAGTGTTCACATGAGGCAGGGAACCAGCAGCAAAACCATATCTAGTTCGCACTGAATTGTTAATGTATCGGCCACTTTCCATTGTTAAGTTGCATTGAATGGTGTGGTTCGTATGGTTCGTCTCATTACTACCGAAGGACGCGTATGCAGTGTGTAGATTGTACTTCTCTGCTGCTGCACTGGCGACGCCACTGGCATTGTTCTGATCGGAAGTACAAGATTCATTTTCTGACCTAGGATGTATGTTCGTTTGTACTTGCGTTTCCAGACCTTGTCTCTCGCCGCCTGCTGCTGACGGAACCACCCTTGTTGTTCTTTCCTGTGTATTTCTTGAGTTTATTTCTTCCTTTAAATCTTTGACAGTATTGTCAGCTCTCTTATTGCGTTGAATAGGTTACTTTCGTTTTGCGACGGAAGTCCGCTATTTGGCTCTTCTGATTGACCCCCTCTCAATTCCGCTGTTCCGTCGGCTGTTCCGTTAGGTGATTGTACATTATCAGTGGCTGTTCTATCCACTCCCTGCGATTGCTTATACAGCGCCAGTAACTGCGTTTTCTTTAGATTTCTTGAAAAAATAATTCCTTTGGCGGATAGTTTTTGGCACAATGTTGCTACTGTCCAATTTTCTGGTAGAGAGGGATCGTAAGCAAAGTATGCGTTCCTTCTACTTCTAGCATCGTTCTGATTGTCTCGCGCTCTTTTTGCACGGTGCGGGCCCATACTTATGTCTTCAAGAAAACTGCTTGGAAACGATTAAGCTAAACTATAAGTCAAATATCCATTCACTAAGTGACGAAGAAAGTAAACAAACCATGCAAATGACGAAAATAGCGGTTATTTAAAACGTAAAATCCATGTCCAAGTAGAGTATCATATTACAAAACAGTGCGATGTCGATGAAAATGCAAGAACTTTCTCAATATTTGATATATCGGTCCTCCACCAAGTGTCGTAGTAAGTAGATAAACAGTCACTTTATTGTTTTTCCATAGACAGATTTCTTAAGTAAATTTTTTTAACAATAGCCATGACGTACATCCATATAGAATCGAGTAAATTCTAATACTGAAGCTGGGGCAAACTGGTCGCTCTTGCTGATTGGCCCAAATTATCATGTGATTAAAACGTCATCTCCCATATAAGGAATTCTACTCAGGAATACACAACATACACAACGCAGAAAATAGATTGACATAGAGATTAAACAAATGTATAAACTTTAATTAAATAAATAAACATAACATCGGAGACGCGTTGAGAAAAATAAATGATATTCTGTTAGAGGCTCTGATATATAACGATCGACGAATATTTGAAAATATATACCTGGAAGGGGCTTTGGTTTCTCCTTCCCTTTTCCTGCATCTGTTTTCAAATGGTTTGATTCTCCTACAAAAGAATCACGGAAAATATGACATTGCTTCACGGCTCAGTGATAATTCAATTGGTTCATGCGACTCGGGGAATTACTGGACAACAAACCACGGCTAGCAAGTCGTTATTTCTTATTCTAATATGATTTGAGATTTTCTCCCTATATATACTATAGAACTCGCCTGGTGTAAAATCTCCAACAAACTTCCAGTTCGCCAAGCTCCGCCCATGCACGAGCTATAGAACTCGTGCAGAACAATATTAGAATACAAAAAACAACTAGCTTTGGTGTCCAGTAATTCCCCTCGACGCTCGGTGATAATTTCATTAGTTCATGCGGAATTACTTGACAACAAACCACAGTTAGCTAGTTGTTATTTCTTTCTTAATATATATTATCTTTAGTTTGTTTATCTGGGTTTTGTGTTTGACTTTCATTCACTGACTTCGTGTTTTTAAATCGTTAACAAATGGATAACGAATGAGTTAAAGAAGATCCTGACGATAATCTCAACAGCACTCACAATAGAGCGCAAAATTAAACATCGACGGACCCCTGGCAAGCTAGAGGTGGGACCAGGTGTCCGGGAAAAGTAAGCATCTCCTGTTGGCTAGCCGCACCCGCCGTCGATGTTTATGAAGCATGGAAATGAAAATATAAAAACTTATATACGAAATACAATATGAATTGAAATTTTAACGAAATCGGGTATGCGATGAATATTTCGACCAATGACAATTATTTCCTATTGATAAACATAATTTTTAAAGGTGAATAAAACTTACCATTCTTTTTCAGTGATTCTCTGACGTTCTCTTTCTTGATCAGCTTCTCCAGAGCGTCTAATCTTCCCAGAATTTTTTGTTGCATGACGGATCTTTGATTCATTCGAAGGAGTCTATGCAACATTTCATGTGTTCTTCCTTGATGATAACCAGCCATATATGACATTGACTTCTCTTCAGACTTCGATTTCTTCAGTTGATCAATAAGCTTGTCATTTACATTTTTCGATGCCTCGACTAGCACTCCAACATAAAATAAAGCACAGAGGACTTTTGGGAACAACATGCTTTAGAACAAAGCGTATAATCATAAATGGAAGGATTGTATTTTATTCCCATAACTTATTGTAACATTTGGAATGCATAAATCGATACATTTGTCCAACTTTTGCATTTTATAAAGTAAACAAGTGTAGCATTACATACCAAGCTTGAAACTTGGGTGTCAGATAAACAACAAACAGGTAACATTTGTTTTTATATGATTTAATGTCACGCAAAATATGAAAATAGCTAAAATAGATATTTATTTGCGCAAAATCATATGTACGTATAAGATGAAATGTTACCATTCGTTTTACATCAAAAACCACTGTCGGAAACGCACAACCCTGTTTTCCGTTGTACTACGTTAACGTGTACACGTTTTCAAATAAATGTGTTTCGTTGTTTTGCAGAGGGTGCTGCAACCGGGTCTTTCATGAGATTCTCTCCTTCCTTTGAAAAATAAGGATGGATTTTTTAGCCGCTCGAATCGTAATCAGACCATAATGTTAAACTGTATGTTTCTCTTTTATCAAAAAGAATAATTTACGAATTTCACAGATGGATGAGACGCTCACAAATCATTTTCATCAAAAGGGAGTAACCTCTTACTAAAGATATCTGATTTGAAATACGATAAGTACTTAACGTTCTTCGTGCAACGAACCAGGCTGGGCATTAAAAAAGGGCACGATATAAAACATTGACATGATGCATTCTCTATTCCCAATATGATTAACAGAACACAGAGAGGAATCATCTCAAAATATCTTAATTTTCTAGATATTTTTATGCAAGTTTGTATCATTTGAGTTTAATTTGGCAAAGTATTTTTAGCGAAATCTTTATGAAGTTCATTCGCTTCCCGTAATAGTTGAAAGAGTGATTCTTTCCTGCCATAACCTCTCTCCTCCCCCTTTTACGATTGTCTGATGAATCCTAAGTTCGACACACTATATAGATCATCATCATCATCATCATCATCATCATCATCATCATCATCATCATCATCATCATCATCATCATCATGCCATTATCTCAAAATCGTAGACTCGGCAAGTGTACCCTAACACTTTCCAGTTATAAAGCGACAAAAGAAGGAATTGAACTCATTTTAGTATAGTTTAAATGTTTAAAAGTTCCATGTCTGTTGTGTCTAAGTATCTAGTATATAAACAAGAGGCCCAGGGGTCACATTGCTCACCTGAGAACACTGGGTAATGGGTATAAACATTCCTCTACTTAACTATGGCTAAAATGAACTAAATTAATACAGCATGATAAACATAGAGAAAAAAGAACATGAAAAATGTCAGTTTTTGAATGAAAATAAAATAAGCCAAAACGACGTTAAAAAGGAGTTCTTCGATTTTTATGAAATGAACAAACTTGAATCATACATCCTTCTAGATCACTCAGATACCATTAGTTTTTCAATACATGCAGCGGTTCTGGAGAAGAAGATTTTTAAAGAGGGGTACCCTCTGGGACCAATTTGACCTCGCCCTGGATCCACCCCGGTAGGGATCCAATTGAAATGAACAAACTTGGTAGGGGACCTTTAGTACTTCATGCATACCAAGTTTAATAAAAATTCTCCAAGCGGTTTCAGAGGAGAAGATGAAAATGTGAAAAGTTAACGGACGGACGGACGACGGACGACGGACGCCGGACAATCCGGTATGACAATAGCTCCCTTTGAGCCTGTGGCTCAAGCTAAAAAGACAATATTTTGTCCGGTTCCTATCTTCTAATTGAAAACAAAATTGACAACAGATGTTGTTATAGAAATTTTGAACCCCCTACCCCTCTTTTTATAATCTTTGCAATAAAAGAATTATTATAAATTCAAATTGTACATGTTGTATATCAAAAATACTATCACACAAACATTTATTAATTCGATTTTACCTAGAATATAGCTTTTAATACAAATGTATATCAATATGAACCCAAGGGGAATTAATATGGAGATAATGCCAAACTTCATAAAAAATGCCGAAGTAAAAAAAATGGCCAAAATGGCATTACAATTATTCAGAAAAGTTAAAAATTGCATTCACAGCTTAAAAAGTGGAGGAAAATGAAAAATAAAGAAAAAAAAATTTTATGCCCCAGTTGGGATTTGAACTCGCTACCTTGGGACTCATTGACACACTGAAAACATACCTATTTAAAGTAATAAAAAATCATTAAAAATCTTAAAGTCAAGATATTGAAAAAAATTCATTGCTGTTACATTCCTTATAATAATTCTGATAAATGTTAGAACAATCATTCATTGGAAGAACCATTAAATGCCAAAAATGATGAAAATGACCATCCCCCTTCCTTTTTACAGTGTTAAAAAAATAATTGAAAATTCAAATATAAACTTTTCAGCAAATTTCTTTCACTAAAGCATTCCTCTGCTTAAAAATGGCTAAATTAAACTAAACTGGAGCAGAATTTTTCAGTAAGAAAGAAAATATTAAGAGAAATATCAACTTTTGCATTAAAAATACAATGTCGAAAAAGACGTCAAAAAACGCGTCAAAAATTAGTTATCGGATTTTAACGAAATGAACAAACTTGAATCATACATCCCTCTAGATCACATAGATAGAATTAGTTTTTCAATCCATTCAGTGGAACTGGAGAAGAAGATTTTTGAAGAGGGGTACCCTCCGGGGCCTATTTGACCCCGCCCTGGATCCACCCCTGAAGGGATTGAGCGAAATGAACAAACTTGGTAGAGAACCTTTAGTACTTCATGCATACCAAGTTTCATCAAAATCCTCCAAGCGGTTTCAGAGGAGAAGATGAAAATGTGAAAAGTTAACGGACGGACGACGGACGGACGACGGACGACGGACGCCGGACAATCCGGTATGACAATAGCTCTCTTTGAGCCTTTGGCTCAGGTGAGCTAAAAACATCGTATGGCCATTTTGCATGCAAGAACGTTCCTTTGATATCATTAGTTTTACATAGTAACATTGACATAGCACTTGAACATAGTGACCTTGACAATGCAGATTGATCTTCTGTTGTTCATAACATCCTAAATTTTTAAATTCCTTTGCTTGTTTCTTACACTTGACCTCTGCATTTATCTTAAATGTTAATTTTATATATCAAAAAAACTTCTGCAAGTGCTGCGTCTTCCTTCCTCTTTTCTGGAGCCTTTTCCTGAAAACTGACTTCTCAATTTATGAAATAATCATGCGGAGTTCGTGACTACAGAGAGCGCATTTTAAGAGGAAAATAATACTTCGTATTCATCAGGTCATCAGATTGGGGGTCGAGGTCAAGGGATAGTACTCGGCAATAATCATGATTTCAATTGATTATATTCTAAAAATCATGTCAATAAATATAGTTTTTAGAGAAAATACCTGAAATGATGCTTATTAATTTGAAGACGTTAAACATTTTAATTAAAAATAACTACTTGGTGAGAGTCGCTGCTGGTGTACTAGGTAGGCCTTTCAACTAAATTTTGAAATCCAAAAAAAATCCTTTGAAAGTGCTTCACGACTTTTGAATCTGTGTCTAAATAGCATTACGGAACTTTGAATTGGGAAAGACATGCTAATTATCGATAAATAATTAATTTTTTCTACCGAATTCTAAATTAAATCTGCTTATGAAGGGAGGTAATTCAAACTATGAAATTTAACAAACATTTGATTCTCGGGACTCATCTTGACTAACCGAGTTTTACGGGTTCTTTAACATATGAAACGCACAAGAAACGAAATGAAAAGTAACGAAACAATTTTTCCTTTTTTTTTTTTTTTGGTCGGCAAAGGATTTTTAAAAATAAACGTAATAGTAAACGACGCAGACATCATAGAAAAAGTCCTGTAAACTTTAATTTTAGGTTCTTGTTATCATTGAACTTATTGAATCAAAATTTATGAAAAATTTAAAATCAAACGATTTAAACACAAGTTGTTAAAATAAGCAAACAAAACAAATTACAAAAGTAAAAAAAGATGAAATTTTCACGATTTTCAGATTTCTAAATTGTACAGAAACAAATCCGAGTGACTAGATGAATACATTTCATTTAATTTCAGCGATCCCTCTTCTTTTTGCATGGATTGTTTGTTATACACGTGTAAAAGAAATGTCCATATCGTCAAGATTCTACCTCTTTTATATATGATACAGCTACATGCAGGGAAAACTAGAAAAAGAGGGGGGGGGGGGGGGTAGGTTTTTTCCCATCCCATATTTCACTGAGCAATTACTGGTCGACATCATGCAGTAAACTTACGATGTTTTTCTTTTTTTGTTAGTTTAAAGCCGAGTAAAATTTGTCAAAAACATCGATTAAGTACGTTGCTTTTTTTTATCTTTATTGATGTAAGAACCTTAAGAAACGTTTTTTCTTTCTTCTCCAGGAAAAGTTTTTTTTTTAGAGGGAGAGGGGGTTGGGTTTGTCAGCCTATCCAACACATGGTTTTGAAAAAAAACTGAAGAAAAAAACTTGAACTTACTGTCTTTTTCTGACTTTAAATTTTGAGAAAATTTCAAGTGACTAGTAGTCATGTTCTCACTTGAAATTTTCTCAAAATTTAAAGTCAGAAAAAGTCATTACGTATATACAAATAGAGTCACAGAACATTCTGGATCAGGTAAGAACGGTTAATGACTCAAAAAAGGCAATTTGATCAAAAATTGGGACTGGAAAACGAGGTTTTTTTTTCATATTCATGGTGGTGTCCAAAAGTGGGAACCGATTATCGCAAATAATCGATTATCGCTCGATACTTGATTCCGATTATCGATTTGGCTTTCAACAATTGATTACAAAGTGACGTGATTTAAAGAACGAATCTTTATGAAAAGGTTTAAAGTTGAATTGTCTAAAATAATGTAAAATGACAGGCGTCCCGCCCCTCGCATATTCTTGATAAACAAACCACTAAACGGCTATATATGTACAGGGAAGTCTTCTATTTCAAGGTTGTTCTGATGTAAAAAGAGTTACCAAATCTGAACTGCAAAAAAAGGTATAGCCCATCAAGTCTTTTCAGTTGAGTTTAAAAAGAAGTAAACTTTTCTGTCTTTTTTTTAGGAAAGGAGAGGCACTGAAACCCTGTGCCTAAAAAAATAAATATATGGATAAGTAAAACCTGACTCTTTTATCATAAAAAGTGTATTTCGTCATTTTAAAAGTAGTCAAATGTATTAATAATAACACATATGAAGTGCTGAAGTACGGAAGCGTCCTAATGCCACATTCTGAATTTTTTTATCTCCTAATTAGGAGATATTATCTCCTAATTAGGAGATACTATCTCCTAATTAGGAGATACTATCACCTAATTAGGACTAAGCTATCACCTAATTAGGAGTGACTGTCACCTAATTAGGAGTTACTATCTCCTAATTAGGAGATACTATCACCTAATTAGGACTTAGCTATCACCTAATTAGGAGTTACTGTCACCTAATTAGGAGTTACTATCTCCTAATTAGGAGATACTATCACCCAATTAGGACTTAGCTATCACCTTATTAGGACTTAGCTTTCACCTAATTAGGAGTTACTATCACCTAATTAGGACTAAGCTATCACCTAATTAGGACTTAGCTATCACCTAATTAGGAGATAGTATCTCCTAATTAGCTGATAACTAAGTCCTAATTAGGTGATAGCTAAGTCCTAATTAGGTGATAGTATCTCCTAATTAGGAGATAGTATCTCCTAATTAGGAGAAAGTATCTCCTAATTAGGTGATAGTAACTCCTTATTAGGTGAAAGCTAAGTCCTAATTAGGTGATAGTATCTCCTAATTAGGAGATAGTAACTCCTAATTAGGTGATCGTAACTCCTAATTAGGTGATAGCTAAGTCCTAATTAGGTGATAGCTAAGTCCTAATTAGGTGATAGTATCTCCCAATTAGGAGATAGCTAAGTCCTAATTAGGTGATACCTAAGTCCTAATTAGGTGATAGTAACTCCTAATTAGGTGATAGCTAAGTCCTAATTAGGTGATAGCTAAGTCCTAATCAGGTGATAGTATCTCCCAATTAGGAGATAGCTATCTCCTAATTAGATGATAGCTAAGTCCTAATTAGGTGATACCTAAGTCCTAAATAGGTGATAGTATCTCCTAATTAGGAGATACATGTAGTATCTCCTAATAAGGAGATAAAAAAATTCAGAATGTGGCATTAGGACGCTTCCGTACTGAAGTCATCATTGTCTTAACTGAGAGTAAATGGAACAAATCTGCGTAAATCGATAAAATCGCATTGGATGGTCAAACTAAAGACATTATGAAGGCTCTGCCGATTCATCATCACTTTTGATTTTGTATATAAGCTGGAAAAACATATCTTACTTTTTTGTAAATTCAAAGGGGGGGGGGGGGGTTCGAACTGATCCCCCTCCCTAAGCCATCCCCCTAGCTCTTGATCCACGCTTTCAAGTGCCGAGCGGACTTTAGGTGACATATTTTGAATATAAGTTTATACAATTAAAACTCATAAAAATGTATACAGCGATGTATAAATTTATAAAATACCGAGAAAAAGAAAATGTAGACCACAGCCTACAATCACGCTTTTAGAAATGGATCAGTGGTGGATCCAGGATTTCAGAAAGGGGGAAGGGACGTACATGGTTCTCATTTCTCCCTCTGGAGTCCTTTATTTGTGACCTTCAAATGAATTATATATTAATGCTAAATTAAGTGATGTAGGCGAGCGAATACGAGCGAGCAGTCTTTTTGCTGCGTCTGGGGTAGAATTTTTTTTTTATCTACCTCTATTACTCTTTAGGGAGAAAGGGTACATCGGTAAGCCGTATTGTTATGAAATGATCATATACATTTAAGTGGTTAAAAACTGGCGAGCGAAAGCGAAAGTCAGTGAATGTTTTGTTTTTAATGTTTGTTTTTGTTACAAAAAGATGGTCAATATTTATCAATTAGGCACGGTCCATTTGATATTCTAGGGGGGGCTTGGGTTTTTTTTCGAAAAAAATTATTTTGCTCTGAATTTTGATGAAAAAAATAAATTTGCTTATGGTGTGACAGAAAAAAATAATCTTGCTCTTACAAATAATCTTAATTTGAAGAATTACCATAAAATTTTGCTAAAATTCTTGAAATTTTTCCGGCTCGCTTCGCTCGCTGCAGTTTTCAGTCTATCAAAAATTTTTTTGGCTCGCTCCGCTCGCCATAGTTTTCTATCAATCATTACTTACTTATGTCAAAGTTCATATATTTGAAGATATCAAAAGTGTTAACAATACTTATGTATATATAACTATTAATACATGTTGCGTGTATCCCATAGAGTCTCGATTTTATGTTCTTGTAAGCTTGGAAGAACTTCAGTTATTCACCATTTTACAATTCTACATTTTAAAATTTGTCTAGAAGACCTTCCCCAAAGACCCTCTTATGTACCTTATATAAATCTTGTTTATTTAGAAGTGTATTGTAGAAATCTTTTATCTCTCTATTAAGAATTGAATTGAATACTTGCATAAAAATAAAGTATATTAATATTTAGATTTTGAGTAAAAATATAAATAATATCTATTGATAAAACACAAACATTCTTAATATATATGAACATCACTTTGTTAAAAAAAATTTCCTTGCTCCGACTTTGCAAGAAAAAAATAATTTTGCCCCGGTCCGAGGCGAAAAAAATAATCTTGCTCCGACAAAAAACCAAAGCCCCCCCCCCCCCCCCCCCCCCCCCCAGAATATCAAATGGACCGTGCCTTACGATCTCCATTGCATAATATTCATATATTCAAAATCAAAATTTAAAATTCAAAATCCCCCTCTACCCCCTATTGATATGATAGAATGCAGAAATGTATTGTAAAATCTGAATCGGATGCGCGAAAGTTCCCGTTGGCCTTTTCCAAATCAATAACTTTTGATTGAAAGAGGGGGGGGGGGGGGGGGGGGGGGGAATGGGAGAAGGCGCCCTCTCCATATGCATATTAAGCATATTCACAGATTTTAACATTTAGAACGCGGGCTGGGTATACCCTACCTCTTTAATTGGCGAATGGTTGAATTACAAAATAATTTCAATACATGTAAATCCATAACACAAACAATTTTCAAACATTATTCACTTTTCATGTGTTCTTTAAAAACTTCTCTCCATCCCTCCTCCCTTAAACCTGTTTCAAGCACGGCATAGGCGGCCGGCGGCCAACGCCTCCAATTGAAACTGAATCATGCAGATATGATTTGTTTTACAGATTGTGGACGAGGGGTGATTACATCAGTTCCTCTTGTATGAGCAGTAAAGCTGAAATCTCTGTTAACATCATTTCTGCGTCTTTTTATAGGGTGGGGGTAATTGCCGTCACATTTTTTTTTATAAAAGTGTGTAATATTGAAATAATTTTTTGTTATGAATAATCATAGGCATGCTCTCTCTCTCTCTCTCTCTCTCTCTCTCTCTCTCTTACGCGTTGAAACTCACTTGTGGGGAATCGGGTGTTTTTATCACATTGTGGGGAAAGTGCTTTCTAGTAATGAAAACAGTGATTTTTCGATTTTTTCTGGTGGAAATAAGGGTGATTATGAATGTCACTCACTTACTTTTTTGAGTTGAGGCTTAATATTTGAAAGAAAGGCATCTTAATATTGTGGGGAAAGAAAATTATCTCTTTTAGTTGCGGGGAATATTTCGGAACCCCTCTAATGTTGACGTATGCTACTTCCGCCAACTTATGAGGAAAATTTATCACTGAAGGGAAAAGGGGGTCTAGATATCGTGATTTGTAGACATACGCTCATTTATTATTAGTTTTTATTCATTTGTTATTTTGAATGAGACGATATCTATTAAATAGAACTGATTTTCAAAATTAGGAATGACATATCTCTGTCATTGACATTTGTGGGGAATGTCTTCGAATGCCGCCACTCAATATTTGACGTAACTTCCGCCGACTTACGAGGAAACTTTATCACTGAATATTCGTAAGGGGGAAAGGGGGGGGGGGGTTTAGAAATAAACAATGATGCTGTTCAAAGGACTTCTGAAAATTGAAAAATGTGAAGTTTGAGTGTTTGTTCAAGACGATCACAATTTCCCTGGTTAATAGAACTGATTTTGAAAATTAGGAAAGATATATCTCTATCATTGAAACTTGTGGGGAATGTTATCTATCATCCGCCAACTTGTGAGGAATTTTTATCACTGAATTGGAAAGGGGGGGGGGGGGGTTAGAAATAAACAATGATGCTGTTTAAAGGACTTCTGTAAATTGAAAAATGTGAAATTTGAGTATTTGTTCAAGACGATCACAATTTCCCTGGTTAACAGAACTGATTTTAAAAATTAGGAAATATATATCTCTATCATTGAAATTTGTGGGGAATGTCATCTATCATCCGCCAACTTATGAGGAATTTTCATCACTGAATTGGAAAGGGGGGGGGGGTTAGAAATATACAATGCTGCTGTTTAAGGGACTTCTGTAAATTGAAAAAAAGAAGTTTGAGTATCTGTTCAAGACTATCACGAGTTTCGAATGAAACGCTATTTTATTCAACTGATACTGATACTGATACTAATACTGATACTTTTACAATAATGCACTGGATGGTCAGAAAACGCTTTTCTTTCAAACATTGTGACAAAAGCTGTTGACAACCACAACATGTATATCAATCAGATCTCGACCATGAACATGACTACTTTCGTACCATCGTGCCATCGCCAGCGATGTCACGATGGCGATGTTACGATGTTACGATGACAATGTTACGACGCTACGATGTTACGATGGCGAAGTTTCTGTGCAACGATGACGAAGACACGATGTTACGATGGCGTAGATACGATGTTCACTTCGTGACATCGCCATCGTGACACCGTATTATCGGTAACTACGAGAAACGTTTCTTGTAACTACGAGAAAAGTTTCTCGTAACTACGAGATATGTTTCTCGTAACTACGAGAATTTTTTCTCGTAACTACGAGAATTTTTTCCCGTAACTACGAGAAAAGTTTCTCGTAACTACGAGAAACGTTTCTCGTAACTACGAGATAGTAGAAAATATAACATGGCACGAACTGGCTTCTGTAATAATGTAATTATAGTGGAATATTGCTTGGATAAAGAAAATTATGAGTTGACTTCAAGATTTCAATTATTTCAAGTATTGACCTCGACATAGACATTTGACCTTGAAGATACAATATATCGTAATGTACATATAATATATCAAATATTCCGCTTAAGGTAGCTCGTACCTCAGCTTATATTCTCCCTATGATATTTTTTTTACGTGCTAATCATCCTTGAACCTTTTCAAATAAACTCTAGATTGTAGGGTTATCTTTATCTTCTATAAATTCGAATAAACCTATCTTTAACATTACACCCCAAGGAAAAATCCATAAATCCATATTTCTTACATTGTTATTAAACATTTTTTTAACCAAAAATATGTATTTGAAACCTATATTAGCCTAACCCAATGTAATAATATGAAAAGAAAATATGGGGTGTCAATGCATAATTTTCTCCGATTTTGGACCTGAAGTACAATCTACCTTGAACTTAGCGATATTTCTAAGCAGGTAGACCTGATTTCAGATATTACCCTTGACCTTGAGATTTGACCTTGACCTATTGTATTACACTTCATTGTACCAAAACTTTATGAAATATCACATTGACATAAAAACTGTACAAAAAAACTTGATTAATTTCAAGTATACTGACCCTGACAAAGAGGATTGGCTTTAAGAAATTTAATTTAGAGGTTTAAACTGTACTGACCCATACATTTGACCTTGAGCTAATTTTTTATTAAGAAGTATCTTAAAAAGGCAGACAGTTGGACTGACAGAAAGGCAAACAGATATACAGAAATCAGACAGATAGATAGACATATGCATAGATACACAGACAGACACTAGTAAAGTCACAGACAGTCACATATAGACACAAAGATAGGCCCATAAATAAAGTACACTTAGACAGACATATGAAGAAAGGGAAATAAAGACAGACATAATTATGAAGAAAGGGAAATAAAGACAGACAAACCCAAAGACAAACAGGTAAGCACATATAGATAAATAGTCTGACAGACACACAGCGACAGACAGACAGAAAACCACACAGATAGACAAACACAACGGCGGAAAAAGACAAAGACAAACAGATAAATAGACAGTCACAAAGACTGACACAGAGATAGAAACATACACACATACATAGAATCTCACAGACAGACAGAGAGACAGACGTACTCACTCGTAGACATATATTGACAGATAGACATAAGAAAGATAAATACATATGACTATAATTTTTTAAAACACATCCACGCAGCACATTTAAGGCCTTCCATGACGTCACTGACAAAATTTGATGTCAGTTTTGATAGCTATTTTCAAGGAATTATTCAATTGTCCAAATGAGATGGAATTAAATAGTTTATGTATCAGTATAGGTGCTATATCATAATTGACCACTTTCCAGTTCCGCGCCACCTAGCGGCGAAGTGCTGAAAACAGGGTGTCATGGCCGTATAGACGGGCACAGGCATATGCCGTTTCGTTTATTGATGTGTTAATTTCGGGCAGATAGTTCTCTTCTATCTTAATGTTATCGTTTATATATGCCAAGACAATCGCTTTAATATGTCTTAATATATTTCTGACATATAAATATGGTGCTTTTGACAAATTTTAATCATTAATAGCAAAAATTAATCATGTAAAACGGGGCAGTTTCGATAGGTTATGGAAGTTATTTTCTGTCGATTATTTCAAAATACAAGACAAGAAATAATTCATTTGCTTAATCTTAATCTCAGTTCTTATTACCGACTCTTATTATACACGTGCACCCCGTGTATATACACAACCAGTCAATTATGACAGGTGTCATCCAGGTAGATATCGGCGCCTACCTGTGTGGAGTCAGCCATGCATTCATGTATAATAATGAGCGTTTGTGTATTAATATAAAATGTCTGGAATGGTCAGATTTCCAATGTCTGGAATGGTCAGATAAAAAATACTAGTATAGAAATATGTTATTATATTCATTTTAGAGCGTTTGTGTATTAATATAAAATTTATATATTACCACGAGAAACACGTACTTTTCGACTTTTTTTATAATTATTATTCAGTGTACACGGGGCACTGAGTTTTATACGCAATCCTACCTTCCCCTCTGTGTCTCTCTCCTCATCAGACTTCAATTTTCATCTATTATAATCATTTTTGTCAAATTTGAAGATGTAAGGAGATCGTTAAGAAAAGAAGGAGATGCGGGATAAACACAATATCACATTTAAAATAAACGGGCCAAATGAAAAGGTGATCCAGTATTTTCTTCTTATTTTTAAATCTCTTTACTTTTCGAACTATAATTTAAATAAGGAATCTTAACATATTCATTTATATACCATGATCATCCAGCCGTATTTTAGAAAAAAAAAAACCCAGTGTTAGATTCTCCATTATTAGTCCCCTATCGGCAACACCAAAGGGGACTCTTAGTTGTTTTAATTGGGGGGGGGGGGGGGGGGGGGGGGGCTCTTACACATTTAAAAAGAAATTCTTACTTCACTATTTTTTCATTTTTTTTTTCACAGATGTTTCAACTTTATTTCCTATTGACTCGTTATTTGTTTGTCTTCTTATTTCATTCATTAAAGAAACCTTCTGCGATTCCTTGAGATTTTTTAAAAGAGCTCTTTGAATATGACATTTTTTTTAGCTAAGATCTTTAAATCAAAATACATTATAAGATAAAAAAAAATTGTATCAATTTGAAAAAGGAAGAGAAAAAAAGACGAAATAAATAAAAGCAAGATGAGGAAAAAGATAGTAATCACCGTAAAAACTCCTCCATGTGAACAGGGTGCAATGAGAACGTACACTACCCGTGTACGCTGACCGCAGTCCGTGTACATGCAGCAAGTATATATGTTAACATATTCAAAAGTTTACATATCTAAGTATATTTTTAAACGAAATTTTCTCTGTCAAAATAAGAAGATTGGATTTATTATGAAGATATTCTTATTGTCCCTCTCCCATGTCTCCATATATCTTATTTGAAATGGCCGCATGGCCATATTACGCTCTGATGATTTTCACACCTGGCAGGTAATGAATAAACGTACCCTTTACGGTTGATTGGCATGTGTGTACTTGTCAAAACAACGATTTGTTAATTGGGATGATACTTTTTAAGAAAATGGATTAGCGCAATGGACGTAGAAATACGAATACGAAGAAAACCAACGATAATTTGTGATTCATACCACGGAAAAGCTGGTTTTAAATTTACAAATAAATGTTTAAATATGCAGAAAAAAATCATTTATAGCATCTTTTTCTTTCAGCAAACATCTATAAATAATAATAAAACTAATTAGTCGGGTAATTTAAAAGACAAATAAGAAATATCCATCAAAATATGTTAACTGATATATAACGCGATTGAGGCGTGATGCCCGTCTATACGGCCATGACACCC